>VSDK01005337.1:130190-218567 GCA_009767595.1 Symbiodinium kawagutii | reverse complement strand
TCATGTTATATACATATACACATATTTCAATATATATATATATATTTTTTTTTTTGAATTTGTATAAACATATATTTCAATATATATTCTATAGAATATATATCTATATAAAGACATTTCCTATGTATATAAATATCTATATCAATATTTTTTGAAAGTAAATATACATATTTTCAATACATATTTATATATACATATATTTCAATTTACATATATTTACATCTATATATATATATATAGATATCACTATATATATGTGTATTTCAGTGTATATATATATATACATATATTTAGATATTTAAATATATATGTACATATATTTATATTTCTGGATTTTGAAGGTTATTTGCATATCTGGAATCAAACTTCTGTTGTTTCAGTGGGTCTGGCGTCGATTTTGCCGCCGCTGACACCTGTGCAATGTCTGGATGCTCTGAAAGATGTCCTGTCCAGTTCATGAAATGTGGGCCTAAAAAAGTAGTTTCTGATAGGGTCCGGTTCGTGTCTGCTTCCAGGCATGGATAAAAACATATGGAAAACGCGAGGTATTTGCTGGATGAACAGAAGATACTGATGATAAAAACGCACGGCCGACCATGGAACGTGTACCTAGTTAGTATGTATGCAGTGTGGGGGTAGTACATATGTCCTTTATAAGCAGTGCATGTTCAGCTTATTGATGTAAGTAGTAAATACATAGTATGTATGTATTGTGTATAGGTGGTGTTTTGGTAGCATGTCGTAGTCTGCAGCAAAAAGGTAGCATACAGGTAGTACATCTGTAGTATGCCGACGTGAGCGCAGGTGGGATCGTCAATGCTAGCAGCGACGTTCTCATGAGAGACGGCAAAATTTTCGTAATTTCAGTGCTCTCGACTCCTCATCAGTCGCCCCCAAATACATGCTTACAAACCTTGATCAAGAGATGAGAGACCATCACTAATGGTGAATCTTCTGCGTTTTTCAAGCAGGCATTAAGCTCGTTGAGATTTCCTGATGAAATTTTGGTACATTGAAGATTGCGGTGTGTTTGGATTCGTGGCTAGGTCTCGACTGACAGTGTATTTCTCAGCACTTTTCTTTCAAGACGCGGCGCTTAGCAACTCGTTGTGTGATTTTGCATCTCGTTGCTGATTATATGCCCGCATTGAAACTTGTTGTTCTCTTCCAACCCATGAGACTTGGCAGTTCAGAACTCACTCCGCCACACCGCAGTTCCGACCTCGCGTCGCCCGACGGCGGACGCAAGTTTCGTTAGCGGAGGATTGGCGAATGGCCGCAGCGCCTCGCATCTGTCGCCTTCCCAAGGTTGGCTGACCAAAGTCGAATCCCTTTTTCATGTGGGGAGTCGGTATAAGTCGTACCAGCTGGTGTTTGATTGTGAGGCCCGGGGATGCTATGGGCAAACTGCTCACATGGGGAGTCTCGTTTGCGTGTGCAACAGCAGCCAATTTGGAAGCATGTTTCATTTGTATCAATCTTTGGAAATGGATATATATATATATATGGATATATCATATGTACATGGTATGGCTATAAATTCATTTACCGATATACATGTATATTCAACCTGGATATATCGATGGAAGTTTGCGCACACAAGATCTGTATGTAATGTCTACTCAAATCGCAATACTCTATTGAAATGCCTCCGGGGCCACACGCACACACACCCACACACACACACACACTCTACAACATTTGGATACTTAATTCAGAATATGGTGGAAGCAAAATGCTATGCGGCATGCAATGCCATCCCATCTCATGCTATGTGATGTCATGACCGTACGAATTTTTGTTCAATGCTTACATGGATTCGCATACATATGTATGTGTACCTGCGGACATAGGTGACAAATTGTGTTGGGTGAATTTAGCGAATACCGATGAAAAACATAGGTGGATCGGAGAAGTGCATCACCATGTATTGATACAGGAATGGTTCAACCCTGAAGGCTCCTAGCATTGGTTCTTGCAAACCCTACTATTGGATTGATCATCCCCTAAAATTGGAAAATTATCAAAAATAAGCATTCTTTGTCAATCTAATATATTCAAATTACAGCAGTATAAGTGAAGAAGGTAAACGTATCTTTCATTGGCCTAACTTGATGTATCTAAACTATCATGAGTATTTTTCAAAGATTGGTCTTCAGTAGTCAGCATTTCATTTCGTGCTGATTGCCGTCTCCCTACAGCTGCGAGTCAGCGCCCTGCCTGTTGCTGGACGTTCTCCCGATGCTCCAATCAAAAAAGTGCTGCGCAGTGTAATCCTTTGGTCACTGGATCTGGGTCACACCTCGCCAAAATCGCAAGATGAGTTTTGGAGACCCCAAACCTTGGCGTTCTTTTTGCACAGCATAGAAGCGAGCCTTCAGTCACTGTTGACGCCAGTGTCCAATCCAAGCCTACACGAAGTCTCGGGACTAGGTTGATCTCCGCGCTCGCTGAGAATGGTGTGAACCTGTCATGCTCATCATGTGTAGCCCATCAATAGTTTTGGTACCTCAAAACAATCCTCAAACAGCTATGTTCTCTAGAGACCATCATGGATTTCAAGGTTGGTCAACGTAGCGGTCCTGCACGAGATGCATAACGCTGTTGATCCAAACGAAATTCATAATTGCAAATTCTTTGTGATTTGATTGGCCGGCACCAACCTTGTCTTACAAAGCAATTTCTGAGGCTATGATTCTTTTCATGGGATTGGCCTCATCCGTGACTGAGCCGCTCCACAACTGAACCCGCTGCGGTCCATGGGGTCCATGGCAGGTGCATCCAGGGTGAGACGGGCTGTGGGAAGTCCACCCGAGTGCCGGTCTATGTCATGGAGGAGCCACGGCTCGGGAAGCACTTCTCAGGTCAGGGAACTCAACAACAAACACGCCACAACTGGGGAACAAGAATGTTTTTAACTATAGGTTATCATCCCCTTGTTGTTATTAACCAACAAGGGCGTAGCAACTTGTTATGATTGGAATAGCAATTGGTTAACATCGAAACACAATAATTGGTTAATTATAGGGGATAAGAACCAACAAGCATCGTTACACAACTCAGTGGTTGGTGGTACTAAAAAAGTAGATGTTTTTTTTCCTGAATTGTCTCTAGTATTTGGGATGGTTGGTTGATTAGCTAATATGTTTCAGATGGGTTGAAGCCGCCAAACAGATGAACTGTCCCAAGGAAGCACACTTAGTTGAGAAATCAGCAATAGACTATCATGTGTGATTGATTTTGTGCTTACTAGCAGGATAGCATCTATATAGCGACACATTCCCATCAAAGAGCCACGGATGTAGCAAGCAAATACACCGTCACGGCTACTTCATCGAATCTTGGGAGTGGGTTAGGTAGTACAGTATTTAGCCAAAGACCGGCCGTGTAGGCGCTGTCCACAGCTCCGTATCCAGTGCGAGATCCCTGCCAATCTGAAGCTTCTTATTCTTTGACAATATCCTTTCACAACTTGCTGCAAAAGACCAACAATTGACTGCCCATAAACAAACATCGCAATGATGACGATGATGATTGTTTTTGCTGTGCATTCATGAATCATTCTCACGGTGTTCCATCGATTCAAATTCTTTCAAATGGAAGAGTAGCTTACGCCGGTTTTCCACCCGCAGGTGGTGCTCCAAAGTTCCTGTGCTCCGCACAGGAATACTTGGAAAATCGTCGTGCTGGTAAGATCAAGAAGGAAGATAAGTTCATGGTGCTGTGCACTCAGCCTAGGCCGTCCCCGCAGTGGCTATCCAGGGGCGCAAATGGTATGTATAGTACCCGCCATATTTATGTGCACATGCATGGTGGTGCCATGTTGGACAGAGTGTTTGGCTGCAGCACCATGTTGCTGAACTTCAAGGAATTCGAGTTGTTGGTTTTTACCCCAAGATTTGGGATGGCTGGTGGATGAATGATTAATTATAGGGGATCATAACCAACCAGAATGGTTGAACTTGAACAACTCAGTGGTTGCTGATTTTTAATCCAACATACACATTTGTTTCACTAAGATTTGGGATCGTTCGGTGCCTAAAAAATCTTGGAATGGCTTAAAACCACCGACCAGAATTAGTCTTTTTTCAAGTTTCTGAAGAAGGGCATCTATGCCTCAAAATGACTCTCCCGACTCAAACAGGCGTATTTATCCATGAATATTGCTCCGTGAAATGGCTGGTTTCATGTGACTTAGGGGTACCACCCTTCATGGATGTATGCCCATATTGAAAAAAAATGTAACACACATGGAATTACTACCCAGTCATGTGCTATATTGCTTGGCTAATGACGTGGTCATTTTCACACCTGGGCGTATCTCTGAGAAGCAAAATCGCAGTGGAGGAAAGTTGTGGCTCAAGCGCCTGATGAAGTCATGACTCGATTTCATGAGACAAATGTGATCACATGTCTAAAATTTTCATGAAGCTGTATGTGTCCTTTACGTGTACCGTTTAAACACGCACCTTTTTGTGCTTTGTTGTGGTAACAATTTCTATCTGGTCATTATTTTATAAGCGGTGGATTTTCAACCCAACCAGCTTAGGGCTTAGGGACTACCAGAGAGTATGACCATGATATCCAAGCCACCACATCACGTCATACCTGTCGCTGTCCGGTGCCGCCATGGGCAACGATGTTGCGATCTTTACGTCTCCATGCGGCCAAAGCCGCGCCCGCGTACGTGCGCACGGCCTTGCAGAAGGTGTGATGATCAGTGGTTGATAGCGGTCAATGCAAGGCTAATAATGGTTTATCATAGTGTGGCTGACAGTGGTTGACAGAACAATGGCTTAACATGGTTTATGGTGGCTGGGAATGGTTGACAATGGTTGATTATGCTCTTGTAGTAATGGCCAAAAATGGTTGATACTGGTTAGTCATTTATAAATGATGAATACTGGCCAAAAACCGGTTAAGAGTGCCAATCACAATTGTGAAGTTAAACATGATCAACTAACTGATTGGTACTTGGTAACTAGCTGATCATGTCATTGTTAACATAATCAGCTCTAAAACGGTCAATGCCTATCTCATCGTTACAAAACATAAACTACCCTCTGGTAGACCAACCTGGCAATGGAAAATATCCTTCATAGCTGGTTTCCGAAGGTATCCTTATTAGATATGGTGATTTTCCCTTGTCATCTTAGTTTACCAGACCGCTAAAAGTCATGGAAAATAAGGAAACCAGGTTAAACCAGCTAAAAAATAAGGAAACCTTGTATTGGTTGTTATTAAACAATGGAACCATAAGGTTTACCCGAGGGTAATTCCATTGTTCGCGCCAACTGCGTCGGTGCAGGACTTGGTGGCTCTGGGCCAACGGCAGCAGCTGGACGCGGTGTTCCGTTGCTTCTGGCGCCATGCTGAGCACTACGAGCCCTGCGGCATCGATGTCTCGGCGCTGCTGAACGTGGTGGTCAAGTCCCAGAGGCGGGCGTCGTGGGGAGATGTCGGGGGCCAAGCCACCGGTGCCATCAAGGCAGCCTGCGGCACCCAGCATTTTGGCGACAGTTAAACGAGGTGGTAGGGGATATGAGTTTAACAAGGTGGTTGATAGGGGATGAGAAGCAACAATCATGACTGATGGATCGACATCAAGAAATCGCTGCAGTGGTGAAACACTGTCTGTTTGTGCGGATACATATGGGTACCAGTGGTTTGCACACAATTTTTTGGATGGTTGAATGGCAGCACCCAAAGGCTGTAGATATTCCTACGCCCTTGATCATGACGTGAGTTGCTATGCTCCAACGGGTATCTGTGCACTTTAAAATGGGCTTGACCCCGTCTACGTTGTGCTTCCTTTTGCGTGTCACAAACCGTTCCCAATTCAAACATTCATTCTGAAAAATGGTGGATGGGTGGTGTAAATTGGTTTGTGCTATCAGCAAATTTTGGATCTGTTTATCCCAAAATGAAACCCATCCATCGCAGCAGCAACCTGCATCAGCCTCGAATTGAGTCCCAGTCAAATTCATGGCCAGGTTCTGGTGGCATGAGCATGGTGTGCTCCTAGAAAGCAGCCGTTTCCCCATGCAACATAGTTTTGAGATTAAAATTCCAAATAGAATCAATTAATGCATTAATTAAGCGCATTCCTTGTTTCATTCATTCCAAATCTAGACTATGTATGCCGCAGGTGTTGTTCTGCATGATTTCGATTGTAAGTGTTCCTATGTTCTCCTGGTCGTTGGTGTGACGTGTGCCCCTGAGAATTTGATGTGGTTTTGCCCGGTGGTCGCCATGTTCCAGGGATTCGCAAAGTCCGAATCCTGGAGAAGATGAAGCTGCCTCAGGAACAGCAATGGAAGGGTAGTGTCATGCTGTGCCACAGTTGATTTGGGCTGGGATTGGGGTGGGCACTTCGTCGTGGTGGTGGTGTCAGGTGATGGGACCCTGTGATTGGGGTTGAGTTGATATGAAAGAACAACAGCTTTCCTGATGAATAAAGACGCACCTGGAGTTTGGAAATTTTTGGGACTGGAGTTTTCTGGCGACCACAAATTCTGAGCAGACCAAAACCATTTGTGGTGATGAAGTTTTCAAACAGGTCGCAGTGTTTGATTCCCGGAAAAGGGGCCTCCGATCTCTCCAAAATTTCCCAAATGCCAGTCTCATGTCCCAGTGTGGCGATAGCCTCACCAGGAGCGGTTGTACCTGAGAAGGATCTACAGCGCGTGTTGGATTATGTGGAAGCCGCTTGGGCTGAAGTGGAGGAGGTGGCCCACACCATCCCACTCTTGGAGCCCTGTTGATATGTGATCCAGCAAGCAGCTGATTGTTTTGCTTGTTGTTCTACTTTTATTTGTCAACCGACCACTGCAAGAGGATAGCCATGACCCAGGTGAACAATTGAGACAGTCGGAGATTGTAGATGGTGAAACTGATTGAACACTTCACATATGTTTTACCGATGGTGACAATAATGTGGCGAAAAGTCAGGCTCCAGAACAGGCTGGATGTCTTGGGCCCAGCTCGTGGATGAATCTAAGGGTATTTTATCCAAAGGGGTGAACTTAGCCTCCCAGCCCCCCCCGGAAGCATTTGTAAAGCAGGATAGTGAAACCACGCGGAAACCTGCTTCCCAACCGTTGCAAGAGCAGATAATTTCATTCTCAGTGCACCTTTTCATCAAAACCCATGATGTGGATAAGCAATAGTAAACCACCACTAGCCAACCAATGTAGCCTTGGTTTACTGTACCCCAATTACTTTTGGTGATCGTTTTACCGCATGTGTTCTGTCAGAGATGATTCTTTTCTGTGACCAGCCGGCGGCTCGTTTCTCACGGGTTTCTTCGCTACTCAGCTTCGAGCCCAGGAAATGTTGAAGAATCCAGATGAGAGAGACTTGGTTGCACTGCACGGCGCCGGCTGATTGCTACTGGTGAGGGCCGACGTGGAAGACTACACCTGTTGTTTGTAGCCATAGTTGTACCACAAGATCCGATGATGGTCAGCTTTGTCACACCCAGTTATAGACATTGTTAGTAGTGAAGCCATCACTGCTTACCCTTCGTGCTGCCTCCGCGTCGAGGTGTTGCGGGTGACCACGGGAGAATGTTTGCCCACACGGCATGGGCATCTTGGACAGCTGCTGGTAATGAGGGTTGGGCAATGGTTAGGTGATGATAGCTGATGGTTGGCAGTGGTTCGTCCCGGTTAACGTTACGTACGTGTAAAATTGCTGCTTGACCATGAATTGAACTACCTCATTAGCGATTTCCTGGGAAGTCCACGTCACCTGGAAGTGTGAGGTTGATCCCACGTTCAATTTCTTGAGGATCGGATGCAATGGGGAAGCAACTTCATGGAAGACAAGTGAACGAAAGTGGACTTACTAGGCCAGTAACTACTAATTACCAAAGGTATGCAAGGTTGCTATTTTATCGAAGAAAGTGAGCAAACTACTACACACAAGACAGCAAGGCGGCCAGGTGTCGTGCCAACCAGTGGGACCTGGGATGGCAATGGGTCAGCCGGGAAGGCTGATTCAAGGGACTCGACCTCGCTAAGGCGCTGGCCTCTTTCATGCACACCGAGCCACCTCTGAGCCAGGCCGTAGGGGGGGCCCATGGAAGGCAACTCATGCTGAAACCAAGCAGTTGACCATCACTTAACCAGCACTTGGCCATCACTTGGCCATCACTTGGCCATCATCCACCAGCATCAACCGCGATTCACAACCAGCATTAATTGATCACTCACCATCACAGACCATCAACTATTCTCAGTGACAACCGGTAGGGTTTAGCGGTTGTTCTAACCAGCTGTGGTTTTCACAAGCTATATACCTCTTGATTGAAAAGTAGATATATGAAGATACGTAAGTAGACCACGTAGACCCACGTAGACTGTTATTATCATTACGCTTCTGAACCGCCCCAACTGTCAACTCGGATTTGCGAAGGTCAACTCACCAAATTTCACTTGACTTGTCCACAGCCCTTCTTGCCTTGTTCCCTTCTTTTGGGACATGAGTGAAATAAAAGTATATACACACGGGGATCTTCAGTTTGGAGCTCGCCGCTGTCCCCTTGACTCAAAATGATCAGATATGCTCAGTCAAAATTCATGTTCCACCCGGCCTACGATCAGACATCTGGAAATACTCAAATTGTTCAGGTTTCCCTCAGGGCAAGATGGTTGTCAGAAAATCCTGCGTACAGTATCTGCCTCTCCGGGGCCCTAGCATTCTTCTTTTGTGGTGGGAAACTATTGTGGCTTCGAAATTTCACCCTAGAGCCATGCAAAAATAACTGTGTCTTTCTCAAATTTGGGGACTCCCTTTTAAATCATCCAATATTGATCGTTTGTAGTGACCATCCATAACTTTGGGGTTCTCAAAATCACGAAGGTCAACTGCTCAGTCATTGGATTTCGCCAGGCAATTTCTTGTGGCAAATCTTGAGTCGCGATTATTGCTTCTCAGTACGGCCGCAGCTACCAGAACCACGATTTTACCATCAGCAACAATAATTAACCATGCGATTATATACTGGAATATCATCATCACTGAACCACCATTCGCCATTCGCCACTATTCACTATCATTGGCCATTCTGAACCACGGAAACAATGTTAGTCCTTTCTTCACATCAAACTCTCAGTTCAACTCCGGAGAACCATCATTCACCATCAGTTCATGACTATGAAACATCATTCGCCACAGCTATCATTAACCACCACCTACCTTGCCACATCCTTCGTCCCAGGTAGCACTGGAACGTGTGCGCTTGCTCATGAAGCAGCTGCAGGACAACTACCTGCGGTAGACTGAGGAAAGGGACGCATGCAGAGGATTGCCCATTGGGGCCAGGGCATTCGTGTAGTTGTGGCATCATGAATGGCTGCTGGGGGTGCCACAAATAGACTACTCAGCAATCTGTGAGGTGCACAAGGAGCCAGCATCACCATGGATTTTCCGACCTTGGAACCCCAAGATAAAATGTTTATGGGCATCGCGGTCCCTACATTTGATTGGTCCTGCCGTTACATGTCCACAGTCGCAGCGCAAGGAAACGGTTAGGGGGAAGTTACACGAGTTTGCGTGGGAGCCTTAGAGTCCTGAAAATCCACAGATGCCGGTTTCAGCAATTCTTTTGTTGTATCATTGGGCACACACACATGCACATTTGCTGAAAGCGAGCATGGTATGGAAACCAGCGAAAGTCAGAACGTCGCAAGTTGATGTTTTTTGATGCAAGCACTGTAGGGTAAACAACCCAAACGCTAATTGGCCGGAATGCAGTCAACTAGGTGGAATTCAGCTGTCCATCCATATTTGGGAACTGCTCGCAAGTTTTAAAATTTCCACATGTCAATAGCTTGGGCAATACTCAAAATGGACAGTCTGATCTGCGCAGTTTGGAGGTTTAAAAAGCAACCTCGGTGCTTGCATCCCTTCATTCATTTCCATCCTTCCTCAGATGCTAGACAATTCGACTGACCACTTTCCGCTTGGGGCACACAGATTTGGATGTCTCCTGCTGTAGGGTCGCCTGGTTGAAAGACCACCGCGACCCCAAATGGTACTCAGCCAGCCCAGTGGGGCAAGTCCTTGGGATCCAGTCGTTGCTCTGCAACGGTACCACGCTTACCCCATTTGTTTGTCAGTTCAGAGAGGATGAGAGGAGACCCTTCAATTTTTTTGGGTACCATTTTTCAAAACATTGGCGTTTGTCAGTCACCATCACTTGTGGTTCTGAACTGCCTTGAATAGCGATGACGATGATGATGATGATGACGACAAATTGCCATCAAAACTGCTTAACGATTGACCACCATCATGAACGCCTGTTCCTTCAGCACCAGTTAGTCAACTCCGTCAAAACCTTCTTTTCTCAATGACCAACTTTACTGGTGATTAAGAACCATTCCGTTGATCACCATCACAGTTGGAATTAAAACCATCAAATGAGATTAGCCACCATGTACCTATGCAATCTATATAATTGTCTATCAACAACCAGTTATAAGCCACCATGGAGAGTGCACCACACACGCGCTATCTTCGTACTCACCGGCATCACAGCTGGTAGGCACCACTAACCAGCATCATCAGCCATCATCAGTCACAGTTAATGATCAGCCGCTATCAACAAGCGCTTAACATATGCATCATCGTCATCATCATCATCATCATCAACAAGAACTTCTATACCCTACTATTGTTAACTAGCCACCAATTTGCCATTACTTGTTAGCCGCTCATTACCCACTAATTAACCACTTATTGATCAATCGTCATGAACCATCATCAAATCTCATGAAGCGTTGGTTGTTGCCCTCCACGATCTCTTCGTGTCACCCGTAAGGTCTCACCACTTGGCCCTCTTGGCTTGGGCAGTGGCACGCAGCAATTTGGGTGTCTGCAGCTGAGTGGGATGGACAGCAGTTTCATGATACTTATATATGATATGTAGTGAGGGATGGGAAGTAAAGGAGAGGTAGATGATAGGTAGTAAATGCTAGGTAGTAGATGATAGGTAGTAGATGATAGGTAGTAGATGATAGGTATGAGATATTGACAGTAGAAATGCCTTCGGAATGAGAGGTACTGGCGGTACTGGGTACCAAGGGCTCACAAGATGAGCTGCTTCAAGAACTGGCCGATGCAGCACTGAAGAGGAGAAGGGGGAACGGGGAAAGGAGAAGAATAGAGAACCGTACAACAAGTAAAGAATAAAGCATAACTGGAAAAGAAGGAGAAAAGGGAGAGAAAGAGAAGAGAAGGAAAACAGAAGAAGCAGCAGAAGAAGATGATGACGATGATGATGATGATGAAGAATAAAAAGAGGAAGAGGAGGAGAAGACGACGAGAAGAGGAGAAAAGGAGACAACTCTTGCATACTCTTGCTGTGGTTGTGTTGTTGCTTGCTTGTTCTTCTTGTTGTTATTGTTATTGTTGTTGTTTGTAAGTGTTGGTGTTGCTGGTGTTGTGATTGCCGCCGTTGTTGTTAATGTTGCCGTTGTTGCAGTTGTTGATGTTGTGGTTCTTTCCAAAAAATTTCAAGCCTTTGCTTTCATGTATCGTGGGTGTGTTGCACATGGGGGTGCACGCTAGTGATGGATGCAACGTTCATAGCAACTATTCACAGGAGCGTTGGTCTCACTATCTATACACAGTTTGTACACTTTGTATGGATGATGCTTCTTATCTATACAGGATACCCACCAGAAACTGAAATAATTTACAGGGGAAAGCAACTGCTTGAGACTAGCTAACATTAGTGACAAATAAGAGTCGAACACAGCCACGGGCGGCCAATGGCGATAATGATTGATTTGTAGATGCGAAACGGTCACATCCACGTTATTCCACGTTTATGCAGTCAATAATGCATTCAATGATATTCAATATCAATAGCGAAATTGAACCCGACGCCCAATCAAATTGCCACTGTCAAGGGAAGAAATCCGGCAAAGCGGCGAAGCAGTCAGTATGTCGGATGTAAACCATCCTTTGCTTGATCCCTGTAGTCAGCCAATTCTGTCTATCAACAGTAATGATCGGGTCTCGTGAACACTGATCAATGATGATCAATGGGTATTACTGGGAATTAACAGTCATTAAGAACCATGTTTGATAGCCATGATTGATCAGTGTTCGCAAGACCTCCATGATGGGGATTTGAACCATCCATGGAGGTTCAGAACCCTGATTAGGTTTTAATTAGCATCCATGGAGGTCAACAACCATGATTAAAGATCAGCAACCTCCACGTTCATCACCACCCAGTGTTGCCCCAGGA
Source organism: Symbiodinium kawagutii (assembly GCA_009767595.1). Lineage (NCBI taxonomy): Eukaryota > Dinophyceae > Suessiales > Symbiodiniaceae > Symbiodinium > Symbiodinium kawagutii. The sequence goes on along the minus strand of VSDK01005337.1, from coordinate 206,305 downwards.
GACTGGACGCTTGGCCTGCCAACGAGCTGTCGAAAATCGTCTGGGCCTTCGCCAACCTCCAGGCGGCACCATGCGGCACCGTGCGGCACAATGGTGATGTGGGTGGTGATGGTGTGACGATGTAGTGAGGTGATGAGTTAGGTGAGGCAACAATCGATTCATCACCTCACCAGTACAAGCTGTACAATAAACACCAACTGTGTAAATCTATTCTAGAGTTTCTAAGATTCTTGAGGCTCAGTGCCACGTTTGTTGTATCGGTTCTACGCTCCGGTGAACGCCAAAAAAGGCCTGAAAACTGGACAAAGGTATACAAAGGTGCTACTCACATTGCTCGTTTGCCAAGGCCAAACAGAATCATTGCGCCTGTGTCCATGAATTGTCCGTCAATTGATGTTCAGCACAATGAATTGATATCAACCATTACCATAGGCGTCACGATTCATGATGATCAAGCATGAATTATCCGATGAACTGTTTTCTTGTTTCAAGTGGTAATGGTTGATCTTCATGAATCGTGACGGTTATGATTGAAATTATGAATTATGATTATCACAATCAGCTGACCTTTCTTTTTGGGCAATAGATGGGTCAAACCGCACAAGTATTGCCAAACTAATCATTGATCCATTCAACATCGTTGATGATTTCCTTGGTTGATTCTAGCTCTAGGTCATCGACAGTGACCATATCTCATCATTATCTCATAATATACATTGACTGTATCTACACTATATATAAAGAAATAAACATATACATATATATATATATATTATAATATTATACACACATAAGAAGTTATATAAGATACAACTCATCATTATCTGATCTATGAGTCCTTCAACTCAACAGATTTCCGGATGACAACCCACATCTGCTGGGGGTCTCGTCGGTCATGTCGTGAAATGCCTCCAGGTGAGGCACAAGGCGCTACTGAAGGAGGCTGGGCGCTGGCAGACCCGTGGGGCACAACCTGCTTGGTATCAGCTACGGGTATAGCATGGCATAGCCAAGATGCATAGCCTGATGACATGGCTTAAGCCTATCTCTGAAAAGTTTAAAAGCATTAAACAAAGCAGACATAAAGTAGAAAATCATGTCAAAGCCAAAGCAAACCATGTTAGGAAAAGCATGACGCACAAACAAAAGCGATTCCACTTAAAACACAATGAAAACAAAGCAAATCGACAGCACAACAAGCGAAAGTAAAGCTGAAAAAGCGAAACACAACAGAAAAAGAAGTGAGCATGAAGCAGAACAAAAGCGAATATATAGCAGAAAAAGCGAAAACAAAGCAGAAAAACGTGAAAACAGAGCAGAAAAAAGTGGGAAAAAACCGTTTGGATCAGCACCCAGATTTTGTTGCACTGGTGGCCTCTCACAGTGGACGCCTTTGGGTGGAAACTGGTTGAGTGAGCGCATGGATGATCCTACCTGCATCAGTCTATACTGTGGATGTATGGTCTAGCGGCACAGTTCTCTGCTGGTCAGAATTTCCAATGCTCCGCAAGCTCCAAGTCTTGGGGAGGATTTCGCTTCCAGACGTTCAATCACAATCTTCAATCCAACCATCAAGCCCTGAAAGTTTTTGAAGTGGCATCCTAAACCTCCTCAAACCATATCAAACTGATTGTTCTCATTCCAGGACAACAGTGGTTGGTTAGTTCTGGTTGGTAATGGTGGTTCGCAAAAAAAGCGGTTCTACTACAAAGTCTTGGTTTTTGCTGGCCGTAGGGCATGATGCATATTTGCCGCAGAAATGGTTTTATTTGAGATTGATTTGACCGGACAAGAATGTCATTTCGGGGGATCAGCTAACCTACTGTAGTGATATCTTAGGCTATCCCCAGCCATACCTTTATTCCCCTAGTGATGACTTGGGTGCCGAACCCGAACTCCATATGCTTTGGACCAACTGACCAACTCTGCTTAAATTTTTGGTAGACACATACACCCCGTGGACCCATGATCATTTCTTGGTGGTTTGCCTTGGACCCAGCAACAGTGCAAACATTCGCTACATACGAACCTGACCCACAGGGTTCCGCCAGTTGCAGGTTCATGCCATCGCCTCCAGACAGGCGAGTCGGCAGGTGATAAGCCAACTTGTGAGGTCCCCCCAAGCATTGGAGGGCAAGCATGGGCAAACACCAATCTTGGAGCACTCTCATGTATGTACGGAGGAATGGAAACTGCTCCCACTAGCGGTGAATATTGAAGGATATCGAAGGTAAATGATTTACGGATCGTGCTAAGAAGGTCATTCTTGTGGCAGTGATTGGCAACACAGACCACCATAGTTAGAATGATAGCAGTGCTGTATCAACCAGTACCATCATCAGCCAGCAAAAGCTGTTAGCCATCTATAAGTCAACCAGATAAATCATTATAGTCTTATAGTGTTAAACCTGTTAGCCATCTATGTCAAACCTTATAGTTGTTGTCATTGCTGTTGCGATTGGCACCACTGGCATATCTCCCAGCACACTCTGCAGCTCCTAGGAGGCCCGTTCCAGCTTGACGAACTTCGAAGAGCAGGAGCCAGCGGCAGGGGGACGTTTTTGCATGTGGGGATCATGGATCAATACCAAGGATATGTTTAAATATGTAATTACGTATGATTCTAATGAGTATCTACAAGGTAAGTTGCATTTCAAACATATAGTTGTATAATGTTGTATTTGTATATGTATGTACACAAACTTTTGTATACTGGATATTTCCTTGATATGTATATTGATGTACTGATATAGGCAAACATGCAAATAAAGAAATATTATGAAAATCTACATGCACATATACTGATGTACGTGTATGCGCGTTATGATGCGAAATGGTAGTTGAATTGAACAACAGATTCCCAACAGCCCGACTGTGGTGATTTTCGCAGGATGTGAACAGCTGGGGCTTCCGAATTTTGACCTATCTTCTAAATTAAACTCTATCTCATAGAGCAAGGGATTATCCCCATTTCTACATTACCTACTGGGAATGGTTATTTTTCCGCTGCTACATTGGATTGCCACGATACATTTCTGAACCTGATGAATCTTGGTCTGACAATGAACCTGGGATAACTTGCGTATCTTTCCTTTTATTGTGAGTATCATTCGAACATCACCCTTTTCAAGTAAATAGCAAAATCTGCCCAATCAAACCGCTCGAAAAGGTAGGACAGGTTGCTGGAGTTACTTGCGGCTCAGAACTTGAGTAGAATCTGCAGTTGTGAAGAGTCGTGAACCACCAGCTCTTGCATCGGCTGTGCAAGGACTGCAGGTTCAAATGGTAGGTTGTTCATGTTCTTGATATGTCCGTTTTTTGTGGCTTAGCGCAAGCGTTGTGTTTGCTCAAGCCCCCTGGACTATTCATCATATTGTCTTTTTGCTTAGCTGTATCAACTAGAGCATCTGTTTGTTACATTTGTCCACGGGAGGGTGGCTTCCGTACAATCAATAGGCGTACATGTGTATACCCATATTGCACCATGTATATATGGAGTCATTTTAACGATCTGTTGCCACTATCAGTGCCGGGATTGCGGAACTTGAGCCTGGCAGGATTTGTCGAACTTTGTGTGGGGTTGAGCCTCAGAACTGGTCAAACGTGGCTGGGCAGGGTGTGCAAAGACCTTTCCAGGATGACAGGCTGGCCATCGTTGACCAATGAAGCCCTTTCTTCGACAGACAAACATTTCTGGCTTAACCAACAAAGTGCGGAGATGATCGAGAAGCCACCAATAGGATCCAATGTGGCTAAGATTGATATTGCTGGGTTGCTACTGCACTTGTTTCATGCAACATCTGTAAACAGAGCAATCTTAATAGGTTTTTCAGCGGTACTGCTGGTGAACAAGCGATGAATATCATCAAAACATCGGCATATAGTTCAGGGAATGGCAGAAGGGCTCTTGACAAGGACATGTACACACATATTTGCATATACCATCATATTCCTTGATTATGAGATAGCTGAGAGAATTGAAATGCACTGAATCAAGCAAAACTCGCTGTGAACTTCAGCCAACAGATAACATGACACTTGGTCGGGCTGCAGGTAGGGGTGCATATGATGAAGCTTAGGATTAGCATCCACGTGCAGAAATGATATGGAACTCTACTTGACTGCTGCTTCATTCTGTGGGTTCCTACGTGTTGCTACCCTTCCCTACAAGCAGAGAAAAACTGCTGTCCTTCCGGGTGTTTAGTGACCATCCACTTTCCAACACAGCCGTCGATGCTGGTTGCTTTTCCTGATTCGTGGCTGTGCGTGTGTGATATGTGTGTGTGTGTATATTTATACATGTATCTATTACAATATGGTATGAGCAAAGTACATAGATGCACGGCGAACGTCGAAAGATACGGGGTCAACAAACACATGACATTGTGGGGTACCAATCATGCCTTTCTTCACCTTTCAGGTCTAGCGAAGCTGCAAGTCAAAGACGAGAAGCTCATGCAGAACTTGGCAACAGAGGTGACAGCTAGAGCTCAGCATCAGCTGTTGAAATGATACAGTGGCAGACTTGCACACAACTTAAATGGTTATATAATTAAAGATCGTTAATTTCAAAATTGATAATAGTTCTTGTATTATGATGGTTCATGAATGTGAATGACTTGTTCTTGTTGGTCAATGATGTTTGGTTTTGGTCATTCCCCTGGCGTTTTGGACCTGTCATTGGCTGAGTCTGAACGATGCCAATGTGCGATGCGCGTTGTGCGACGCTGTGCGAGGCGGAGGCAAAGCTCTCGGAGTTTACCCATCAAGGCTTGGTGTGTGCCTTGGCCATGAGGCTAACATCCCCAGAGCCCAACCTCACCCGAAAAGGCTGCGACAATTTTACCCAATCTATCGTTTACCCTATCAGCTTTCATACAGATCTGTGGCTGTCGGAACAATCATGCAATCCCTGTTTTCAAGCCCCACTGCTTGGCCTCCCACGGGCCACGACGGCCAGGGGTTGCTGAGGCACTCTTTGGGGCTTTGCAACTTTGAGGATGCCAGTTCCATTTCTGCACAAGGCGAAGTGGGGACTGATGGACAGGTTGGAGAGAGTGGTTTCAGAGGTCGCTGGGTGGTTGGTTGGTTTAGGTTTGGTTTGCGTTTGTTTATTTGGTTGTTGGTTGACTGGTTGGTTGGTTGCTCCTAGCATCGCATGTGACAATCGTCCATGAACCTTGGACTGGATAGAGCTCTTTGCTTCCGTAAACGCTGTGAAATTAGGCCAGTGTATGGACCAAGTAGATGGTCTGTTGATATGTTTTTATGTGAGACTTGCTCTGGGTCCAAGTTCAAAAAAGCCTGGATGTATCACCAAGATCAAGTCAAGTAAGCATGACAGCCAAGGTTCGTCACTATCTTGGCATGTTCACTAGAGCGGTGACCATAGGCTGCCTGGCACTCCTAATGCACACCGTAAAATGACATGACATATAGTAGGTGCCATTGTCGGGACGTTCACCTATCCTATTCCTGGTACATGTGGTATGCGTCCAGAATGGAAGATCTATACTGATAAACCACCCCACTTTTTGCCACGGATAGCTTGTGGTCTCTTAAAAATACCTCCAAATCATTTGATATCACTGATAAACTGAATCATTATGAGTAATAAACCATCCATTTTTTGGTGGTTCATGGTGGTTCCCTATGGCTTGAGAACCACCAAACTGGTGGTACCGGCGATTCGCCCATGGCTACCGCCATGGCTCCAAGCAGCATCGTGCCACGGCCACTGCAGCAGGCCTTGGACCGCATCAGGGGCAGACTCAGGACTGGCTCCTGGGGGGCACATGGCTTGGGTTTTGAATGCCAGGCAGGAGGACTTGCACATTTTGTTCTGATCAAAAGGGCAAACCAGGTGGGGGCAGGTTTCAACCAGGTGAGCATCTCAAAAGTAAGGCTTTGTTCTGATAGTACTTGAGACCTCCAACATGGCAAACCAGGTGAGCAAACGACTAAAGGCTTTGCGCAGAAGCGATGTGAACATGTTTTCTAAGCTGTGGAAAGCGATGTGGTGAGCCGTCACAAAGGAATACCGGAGTACCAAGCTACTTGCTGTGATCATGTTTGGCACTCACAGACCCAGAGTACTGCTTGGTTCGAGTCACAACGACACTCCACTGGCCACTGGAGCAGTTGTCAATGTGTTGGCTCGAAAGGGACCAACGATTCACAGAAAGCATGTCCAGGAGTCCCTACACACGCACACATTGGATCCAAGGGGACAACGCAAATGCTCCTTTGGAGTAGCCGTCCCCGAACGCATCCCGAAAAGTGTGATGATGGTTAGTGGAAAAGCACTAGATTTGGTGGTTAATCATTGAGCCATCCATTGGATCTACACATAGATGCGTAATAGCAAGTGAAAATAAGTGATGCTGGAGTAGGGACAAGTCATGCTAAAGTCAAGTGGGGGTAGCCGTATCAGAAGCTCATCAAATATGGCTGTGAGTCAAAACCGATCGCAGGGGAGAATCCCGTTCATGACAAAACTAGTCTAACTGTTGGGAGGTTCATCCATAGACTTGGGAGTATTGGTAATGCACAGCTATCTGGTGGCAATTCTTGTTGGTTATTGTAATATATTATTATCATAATTATCCATTATCAACCATCAAGAAGCACTATTAATTATCCATTATCAAACAATGATGGTCCATTATCAACCATTTGTTAACAGTCACTCACCATAGTATTAGTCATCACTGAACCATCATTAGCCGTCATTAAGAATAGTGATTTTCCATGACTTATTGCAGTCTGGTAGACAAACATGGCAACGGAAAATCGGCGCATATTTCATGGAGAAACCCTGGGAAACCCTCAAGAATTGATGGATTTTCCATGATTTTCCACTGCCAGGTGAGTTTACCAAAGGGTCTGATTCCCAGGGAGAACATAGACATAAAAACTCATATAACCAGGGTTTCCGACAGACTTTCCCATCAACTGTTCACCAGAGTGTAACCATTGGTCTCATTAAGGTGTTTCTCAAGCCATAGGGGACCCCCCAGTCATCATCCATTAATAATCATTTTTAGTAATAAACCAACCATAACTTGGGGTACCCCCATGGCTTAAGAAACCACCGAAATGGGGATGGTAAGTGACCTTCAGTTGCACCCCTGGTAGATGGTGGCCATGGTGGCGACGCCAGGCTAGAGCCCAAGGACAGTTCCATGCTGCTGTGGTCCTTGGCCACCCTGCGCCATGACACGCAACGGGAGTAGCTTGACGACTACGAGGGTCAGGGTCCGAGGAGGAGGAGCTGTGGTATTTTGCGTTGGTAGTTGGTATATGTAGAAATGGCGAGCTGGGTCAAGCAGTTAAGCAACCAACAACAATGGTTTATAGTACTGTAGCTGGTTAATGGTTAATAATAGGGGATCATAACCAACAATAGTAGGGGATATATACCAACTATATGGCGAACTGGGTCAAGCAGTTAAGCAACCATAGGGGTTAAGTTCACCAACAAAACTAGAGGGAAAACAATGGCTATTGGTGGGGAACCAGGGGTACAGGGTTTTGACCCACTGCCATATATGACTACCTATCATCATATATTTGTATACACTTGTGATTTCTTGCAGATACATAGCTGTAATATATCTAGGATATCTGCAATAAATCTAAAAAGATGCATCTCGACGTTTATTCCATGGTACATGGATCCGTAGATGGCAACGGTTCCAGATCAGTACTTGACCAGCCAGGCCGTTGAAATACTTTGCCCCATCCAGACGTTGATGATTAAAGGATAAGGGGCAACAATAGGGACATCCAGGGCACTGCGATTGCTAAGGGTGGGTTGCACAGCGGTAATATTGGTAAATAGTGGTGGATGCTGGATTTTGGAAGACACACACTCTTGAGTTGTGATTTCCCAGGTTTGGTACCAACAAAGCTTCTGTGCAAATTCCAATGACTAGCGTTTTATCTTCCATTTATGAGGGGCTGTTCGGTACTGTACTGCAATTTTCACCAGATGCAGGTTGGTATGCGTTCAAACCATGGAGGTCTGGCATGAACACATGCTGTTACTGCTCCTTTGGGCTAGGCCATATCCAAGCGCTTGGCAAAGATGATTTCAAGAGCCCGTTGTCGGCTTTTTTTCAGGCACGTATGTAAGTATCTTCATGTAAATATATGTATGGAAAATATCTATAGCTATGTGTCCATGTAGGACTGTATGCACGTGACAAGTGAGACACTTTTCGACCAGCCAGGACTTGAAGACAGACCCGTATTTCCTTTAATTTCTTTGGCGGGTACCCCCCTTTTCGCATGCACAGATTTGATTTCGGTTGCAAGCGCCGCGAGCCATGGATGGCATGTGTAGCATTGGACCATTTCAAGAATGGTGATAGCAGCATATAGCAGCAAGAAAATTCACCAATCAGAGCACCCTAGGAGATTGAAACTAAGTATGCTAGGAAAAGCGTTCTTTCTTCACAGTTCAAACATCGGAATTTCCTCTCAAGGTGTTCCAAGTTCAATGTTGGAAGCATGGTTTGGAGCCTTGCTTGCCCCACCACGAGACGAGAAATGTGAAACTACAGGTTATCATCATTCACCGAAATCCCCTGTTAACGAGCGGTTAGTTCTGATTGAGAGAATCTATCTTGGTACATCTTGTTACGTATCATGATTATACGGAAATGTGAAATGTGTATAAACTATACTACTAAGTGTGATTCGAATTCCCCAGAGATTTTTGACCACAGCTCACATTTTTTGAGGCTTGTCTACTACCATGTGGCAGATCATGTGATAGTGCTCCTTGGCAAGTCGCTGCCGGTTGCGAAAGGTGTCAAAGTCTCAAAGTGCCAGAGTGTCATGTAGACCTCCTGGATGTAATCCCATATTGACGAGGAGAGACATCTCCTCTAGGTTCACATGGAGATGGCTGCAGGTATAGGAACCGACCGTCGCATGGAGTCTCGTCAGCTTGATTTGTTTTGTCTTGTATCAGAAGCGTGGGGTCTCAATACATGGGGCGTGCCGGGCGTGTGCACCATGGTTTGGGAACGCGGTGTTTCTGTGCATTTGCTGAGTTTCAAGGTGTTTCCCAATTTCCCTTTCTCGTTTTGCAACAGGCCTCTCAGTTCGCAGAGGCTCCATCTTCTCCAAGATTTTCCAAGGTCCTTGGTCAGTTTTATATACATTTCATTGGGGTTTCCAGAGACGGGCAGGACTAAAATTGATTGTTTTCCCCTTTCTGCCTTTCCAAAGTTTGAGCCTGAGCCTCGGCCCTGTGCTGGTTGCTGGTTGATGAGTACCTTGGTCTACGGAGAGTCCATTTTTCCACTCGTTTCCGGGAGGTCTGAAAAGGCTGGCTTTCCAGCTGCTTTGCAGCAACTTGTAGTTCAAGAGAGTGTTTGCAGTTTTGCTTTGGACAGCTGCGGATGTCGATCTGCAGAGATTTCCTCGGACTCCATTTGGATTTTTCGGGTTTCAAGAGAACCTCTGGATTTCTCACATGCCCTACGGCATTTACCTGTTTCGCCAGCACACTTTGCTTCGAAGAAACTGTGCATATTCAGATTCTTCAAGGATGGTGCACAACTATACAGTCTCGTAAATGTGTGCTGTTCACCGGCGGTGGTGCATTCAAGAGTTCTTGTGGATAAAACTAGGCTACATTGATTGTACACACGGGTAACCACACTTGCAGACCTTGAAGTTTCGTTGGTGTGGTGCTCTTCCGGTCGTGGTTTGGTCACCCCGTTTAGATGAGATCAAAACCAAAACCATATCCATGCAGGAGCACATTGGGAAATGGCCACAGGGCCAGTGCTTTTCACCATGTCACCTAGGCCCAAAGCCTCCAAATTCCAAGCGCAGGAGTAGCAGTGGGAGCGCCACAGGTAATAACCATTAGATCATTGGATGAATTATCAGTGAGAAATACCAAAGGAGTCAACTCCTGATCTATAGACTATAGATATCTATGGCATATTTTTTCAGATCTATAGAGATAGAACCAACTGTAGCGTTGGTGAATATGCTGGATCACATACTATCACTGACCCGCCTGCAAACAGTTGGTCCATTCGCGCCGAGGGCACACGGCAAGGTCAAGTAGCGGAGGTACCATCCCCAAATGATCACAGCTTCGGCTTCCGGCATTTGAGCCCGAAGAGACATTGTATGAACAGCTAGGGTTCAAGCCAGAACAAAGATCATATCTTGTTGTATGAAATGGATATGTTTTTCTTCATTTCACGACGGCAAGAGCCAGGATGGCGTTTCATCCACACTCGTGTGCTTCGCCTCAAAGTTCCTTCTGCAAAATTTGATGAACTCCTTGAAAATAGACATGCTCTTGACTGAGCATGATATTTGGTTGATCATTGCTATCACTGGTTGATCACTGGTGATGATCAGCAACAATGAGGGTTTGATAAGGGGTTGTTAAGCACCATGAGCCATAGAAGGGCCTTATGAATCATCTATTTCTGGGGGGATCATCTTTGGGGGGATCACCTACCATGGCTCCACTTGGCCCTGTGGCATCCATGATGTTGGTAGCTTTACCTTGGTCAGGGTCACCATCCAGCCATGGTATGCCCTGGTTTGACAGATCCAACGTGAATTTCTGATGAACCGAACTATGTTGAGATCATTGAGATCTCAAATAAACCTCTGCATTTTGAGTTATCATGTCAGCTTGTGCCCATGTTCCTTTGTTGAGAGGCCAGGAGTTTGTTAGGAGTGGGTGCAAGATGGTGCAACTCACAGGGACTTGGTATGCTAATCTTGAAAAGTAGAGATGCTGATGTCAAGATTTGGGTGTGTAAAAGCTGGAGCTGCATTAGGCACCTGAGGGGACTCATACTTGACATATAGTCCAAATGGGGTGAGCAGGAAGACTAGGGGTACCTCAAGCATCCAACAACAGGGATCTACGAGAAGTCTAAGGAAAGAGGTGCATCATCGATGACACCCCTGCTACTGATGCCGACTGACCCTGTGCTAGGACATCTCCAATTGCTTGTGGGCCTTCAGCACAGCGCGTGCGGCTCCTCGGATTCGCTCTGGAGTGTGGGCAGACCATTGCAGACCCACGTGCTATGTCACAGTTTTTTCTATCTACTATATGTGCATGATATCTACATACAATCATGTGTATATCACCATACACATGCTATACAGCAGAACATAAAGATGCAGATCTGTGAATTCACGTGGATTCCTCTTATGATTGTTGGTGATTATCTCTGGTTAGTTGGTTGGTTGATATTGCCATATATTGACCCAGAGCCATATAGATAGCTTAGCGGCTATGGTATCCATCCTCAGTTCCATCCCTTGAATCCCAGCCTCTACGCGGGCTCCACGAGGTGTAGAACACCCTCGAGTCTTCCGGGCGTTGGTGGCGCAAGCAGCTGCAGAGATCACCAACTTCACGGCACAGGCCCGGAGTAATCTGGGGGGCCGTAGCCATGGCAGTCGTAACGGTACATCCACTGGGCTAACAGTTGGGTAAGGATTAAAAATCACTGATCAATGGTCAGATCAACTGGGTTTACTGTAATTAATCGTTCGGTAATTCTCAATAATCACTCATCAATGGTTAAATCAAGTGGGTCAGCAGAACATGTACGGTCGCATGGGTTCATTAGTTGGGTAAATGATGGATGATGAATGATCAGTGGTTAGATCAACCGGGTTAATAGTTGGGTACTGATGATGATTAGTGATTAAAAAAGCAAGTGGGTTTATGAGCCGGATGATGAGACTGACACAATTGAACTGGAACCTTAAAGGAATTGTACTTGTTTTCGGGGTTCTCAAACAACAGATATCACACATGTAAGGGAGATACCGACTAAATACGGGTGAATGGGTACCAACCTTTTCGATATATTGTTTGAGGAATCGTTTATTTCTCGCTGTTGGAATTGGATTGCGATTCTATAGTTATATCACGTCGCTATATTTGGTTTATGTTGTCTTATACAGTTGTCCTGTTACACTTGTGATGCGAGAAGGCACTCCTTTTCACGCACTAGGGCAGCCACTGCCCGACCTGGTTGTTGTCACAACAGTCTCCGGGCAAAAGGAGTGGATATGCTGGGAGTAGTTGCGGTCCCCTCGGGTATCTAGTTGCCGTGAATACCCGTGGTCATTCTCGGTATATGGATGTATATGGTGGTTTCTCAGAATAAGGGACCCCCAAAACATTCAATATTAGTCATTTATAGTAATATTAGTTATTGATAGTAAGAAACTCACCATTTTGGGGTACCCCAATTTTGAGAAACCACCATGTGGAGAATATGGAAGATATGTATGCTGATGCTGAGACTTCGGAGCATCCTGTCAGTATCAACAAAGTACCCTTTGGGGTGAGCTTGGGCTCTGTGGGTACTCGCAGGCTTTGGCAAATGCTACGTGGGCATGTGCCAAGATGAGGGCAGAGGTGAAGTGGACTGGTGGAGTGGTGCCGTTTTTGTTGCTTTATGTCAGGTCAAGTTCTCAGTCCTGCATTTGTTGACCAAGCAGTTCTCAGGTTTAGGACGATGGCGTATTTGTTGAATTGACCAATGTATCAATAACCATTGTTTTACCACTACTATTGTTGGTTAATATCCCCCACTACGGTTGGTTAATATTGACCCATAGCCACATTAATCCAAACCCAATTCAAACGCAGCAACCGCTTGCTTGTGCTTCCCTCGATGGTTGGTGTATTGTGATAGGGATCTCCTCCCATAGGATCAAAACCACCGGTGAAGTCCGAAACGTCACAGCTTGGGGATGGTGCCCCATTGATCCATGGCATGATGATCAACTTTGCTGGGGGAACATGTTTTGGTTATCGCCTTGGGAAAGCTCCACATCGACTCATGCATTTTAGATTAACAAATCATTTTTGATCAGTATTATAAATCATAAATTAGATTAACAAATCATTTTAGAGTAACAAATCATTTTTATTCATTTTTGATCTCCATGATGGTTAGAGGTTGCGAAGTATTATAAACAGTACGCCACCAAGGGACAATGCAACACCGGCAAGACCGTTAACATTCAGGAGGAACGGGGAAGAATCCAATTCTTTGGACGGAGGTGAATAGATATGAACAACACTTCCCATCAGCATGTCCATTCTTAAGTGATATACACATCGCCTCTCTCATATATATATATATATATATAAAAGTTCCAACATTGATGAATTGATTGATGTACAATCATCATCTTGTTTGTTCGTTTGGCATATGACGTTGCCCAGCATTTCAGCAGGAGTTGGATCCATGACACTGGATTCCAATGCTGTTGGATTTCTTTCCCTGATCCTTTTCCGTGGTCACTGCGAAGTGGAGCCACTCTGTATATGGAACATTTGTCACTTTGGTTCGTTTTTACAAAAGGATACTTGTGAGCCTGGCCTTTTGGTGATGTTTCAGAGTGGTGACGGTTGTTTCTGGGTCCTGGGGCTCCCCACCACCCATATTGGCGAACCACCTGGGGGAACGGGGCCTTTTCAATGAGTATGAAAACACCGATTCTTGATGAAAATTTGTCCATGGACTGGCACGTAGGGAGCTTTCAATATATATATATATACTTAGATATGTAGAGTTAAAAGCAGGACTCATGTCAAGACTTCAGACCACAACGATGCGAAGTGCCCGTTGTTTACTAAAACGAGCAGATCATATTGATCGGTTTAAGCCAAGTGTTGATCATTATTCACATATCCATTTGGTTATAAATTCGAGAATCTGTATCAATCAAAATGTACCCCACGAACAACCATGGCAATGATTGCTTTCCCATGAGCACCCACAAAATCGTCACTTCTTGATCCAAGGTCATGTTGCCGCTACGCCAATTCTGTATATTCTGGTGGTTTCAGATGTGTTTCACTCAGCATGACTACCTCTGTGACTATTTTTGGCATTGGTTGAAGGCACCAAGCAGAAGATAGGACAGCGAATGATCAGAATCGCAGCTGTTGATTGGATTTTGAGATCAGTTCCAAGTAGCTGAGTAGGTCAACCGTTCAACCGGTTGAGTTCCCACGCAACGCTTCCTTGGAAGTGGCCCAGCGGCGACAGGCGCCTCAGATGGTGGAATTGGCCACTGCCGAGGAAACGTTGCGGCAGCTGGGTAAGGGACTTCTCCCCAGTCCTCGCTTCAAGTGATTAAGGGACTCCCCAACCCAAAAGAAGCTCCTTCGTGCTTGTTCTCCCCAACCATGCACTGTTTAAGGATCATTTTGGGCCCTGCTTCTCGACCTTGGGAGATTTCAAGTGAGGCTAATGCACCAAACCCAACTTGCCTGTCACATCAAAACAGCAGTTGCCAGGGCAAATTTCAGGTTCCATGTTGTGTACTGTACTTCCAACTCAGCATTCAAGAAATCGTTCTGAACAGAAGAAAACTCACTGTGGTCTCTGACCAAGCGTATCTTCCCTCAGCACTAAGCATGTCAGTGGTTCTTTCCCTGGATGCTTACTGACTTACCTACCTTGGAAGCCGTTGAAAAGTGCTTCATGACTTCATCTCCCCGACATTTCATCTAGTGTCCACTTGTGGTCGAGAATCCATTTGATTCGTGCCCACGATGTGGATTTATCTCATGATTCAGGGATCTTCCAGTATGATTTCAATCAAAAAGGCAGAAAGTGGTGCATCATGTCAAGACTTTTTGGGCTTATCCAGCATTATCAGATACAATGTTGGCTAGCAATACACAATAATCATAATCATAGTGCTATTACACAGATGAGCAGCGACCAAAACCTCGGTGATTGCTGTTTAACCAAACATTAAACTAACTTAAGCCTGCGGAAACAAAACGCCCACGCGCGGAAGCTTGCGGAAGCTTCCGCGGAAGAGGAGCTGAAAGTATCCGCCGCGGAAGCTCCGCGGAAGCAAGTGGAGGGGTCAGATCATGGATAGTCTTTGAGGGTTTTCAAAATTATACGTGCTTACGTACGAGCATCTTGCCGCGGAAGCTCCGCGGAAGCGATGTTCAACAAAATGCTCCCGCGGAAGCTAACACTGTGCGCGCGGAAGCGACGCGGAAGCATCGCGGAAGCCATTGCGGAGTATAAGGAAAGTTAAATAGGGTTTTGGCCATGGCTCAGATAGAATCAGATCGATATAAATAGATAGAATTGGATAGATAGATTATAGATAGATAGATAGATAGATAGATAGATAGATAGATAGATAGATAGACAGACAGTCTTGGATAGATATTTGACATTTACATGACTGTCCGGCAGGTGGTTTCAACCAGTTGTTGGTGATCATACGATTGTTCATGTTGTTGGGACTGGGACAAGGCCAAGGATTTGAACCAACAATCGGATCAAATTTGATTGAAAGTACCAGAAAGTCACCAGAAATATCAGAAAGGTTTATATACACAAAAGGTACCAGGAAACCTGCACCAAGGCAAAAGAACAATTTTCCACTATAAAATCTAGAAACCATTGTGAATTATCACCCATTATTGACCATGAATAAACCGCGCCCACTGGTTCCAACCACTTCGCATGTCCCACAACTGGCAGGCACTTCAGCGTTCCATGCAGGACTGGTCGCCACAGGCCTGGCTGGTGAGTTGGTAAGGGAAGGATCAACGAAAAGTGGCATTGTTCACCATGGAAAGTGGCCAGTACCCCAAAAATGGTTGGTTTATTGCTATAAAATGACTATTAGAGGATGATTTGGGGGGTCCCCTATTTTGAGAAACTACCAATTGAGTGCTTATGGGTATCAAATGTATCCAAGTACCATGGAAACAGTAGGTTGCTTACGAGTATCATAGGCAGACCATTCCGCAGTTGTGGCTGTCAGAGCTGTCGCAAGGATTGCAACCATCTCCAGCGGTTGCAGGTGTCCAAGCTATCGTGACGACAACGGTTGGTCAGCACGACCTCCCAATGGCAGCTGGTAGTGAGCAGTTGATCATGGCACTGGATGCAATGCCGCATGTAATCACAGTATGTGCCGCCCCACTATTAACCACTATTTACCATGAGTAAGCAAAGCATCAACCACATTTTTTCTCAGTATGAACCATGAAACGCAGCAAAGCCAACATATTTTCCACTATTATCCACGACTGTTGTCCACTATTGACCAGTATTTTGCACAGTTTTCATGGTGAAAACCACTATTAACCACTATTAACCCACGGTTTTCACCGCCATTCACCAAGGTCTTTCCACCGAATGACTGTGACCTGTCCACTCTTCGCAGGCCATGGTCACCTTGGTTTGGTCCTCGTCCGAGGCCAGGATTGCGCCGGTGCAACTGCTGGGGGCCCCGTGAAAGGCGACGCTGGGACCGGGAAGTGGGGCGCGGTGAGCCATAGCCGCGATGGTGGATGATCGCTTGTGGTGGTGTTACTATGTGTTACTCATCCTTGATTCAATGGTTGATTCAATGGTAGTGTTTCACCATGAGTGATCCAGGTTGGTTTGGATGATGGTTGGTTGATCATGGTTCGTACTAGCTATAATTGTTTGTGCTGATGTGAGATCCATATCAACCACCCGAGAACAATCAATCGGGGATGGTTGTGGCCAATAGGGACTCAATGTGTTAAGTGGTGTCAATAGTCACCGGTCACTTATGATTTCACAATGTTGATGACAACCATCAATGATATGAGATGCTGACAGATAGCACAAATCGAAGGGAACAACACCATGGTAGGTCCAGGTTTTGAAAAAACATTACTAATCATCAATTAACCAGCTGATTAGCCATCACCAATCATCAATTAACCATCACCAACCGTCGTCAATTAACCATCACTAACCATCGATTAACCATCACTCACCGTCACAATAGGAATCCTTTTGATTTCCCATCAAACATCGCTACGGAACGGATCTATCAATCTCCCATTCTACTGGGATGGGCAGTATGGATATGACCAATGTGTAGGGGTATAGTTTGGTCTGACATATATGGGTTTTAACTATCATAGCTGGCATCCAAAACCATCAATCAGCTAGTTATCATGATCAACCAGAGTATTTGTATCAACCAAGAAGCAACAAATGCCACCACTGAGATAGCCAATGCTATCGTGCAGGTATGATGTTTCAAGTTCAATGTTCCCTTGTGATCGTCAGCTAGTGGGGTGATGTCCGACTAAGAGCCAAATATGATCAATGGGCAATTGTATTGAAATAGCTGGGATAAGCTGAAATAGCTGGGATAAGCTTGGTCAGGCAGCCCAAACATTCAATCTTGTGTTATCTATACAGTGATATCTACCTATGATTTGGCTCTAGGGGTACCAGGCAACTGTTGACCCAACTAATGTGGAACCGACTGCCAAACTGAGTTTAACTGATCACTCCCTCGGTATAGCTACTGTCCGCAACATCAAGTAACCAATGGCAGCTGGTATAGAGATGATAGCCAATGAACCATGAGGAACAATGAGGTTCACAAGCAATGATGCAAGAGATGGGTCAAAAAACATCTCCATTTTTGGGGTATCTCCATTTTAGGGTTATCTCCATTTTTGGGGTACCTCAGCTATTGAGAAACCACCATGTGGTCAACCCCATGGCAGCACCTCCCCAGGTTGATGCAGATGTCTCCAGAGCTTCAGCGGCGCCCTGAAGCCTTCAACGAGTCCTGGTGAAGGTTGGTGCAGGGGGAGCTTCCCCTGCCAGTTGGGGGATGCTTAAGAAGGGTTGAGAATGGTTAAGAATCCTCTGTAATGGTCAAGATTGATATGGTTTTTAGTGGGTAATAGTGGGTAACAGTGGGTAAGTACTATGGTTAACTGTGGTCAATGGTCAACAGTGGTTGATAGTGGTCACTATGGTTGAGAACTGCCGATTTCGATGATTGGGAACGGCTAAAAGTGATTGATGATAGTCCATGGTGGAAAGGATTAGTGATGGTCATAGTGGGTAGGAAAGGTTAACCAAGCAATGTACTGGCAATTGATACTTAATGATGCTCAACGGTAAATAGCTAGTGGAAATGGTCAACTATGGTCCCTTGTGGCTCGACCATTCAATAACCATGGCCACCTACGACTAAGAAGCATTCTTCAACGCGAGAATTCTTGCGTGAATACTGATCATCAATGCCGGTCATGAACCAGACTTGATACAGTTTGCAACAATACTTGGAACCAAGCAAGTATTGGCTGCCAAAGAAGCCGGTTGTCCACCACCATCAATACCAAGACTGAGACTACGACATTGGTTGTCAAGCACCTTGACAATCATTTCTAAGCATTATTCATATTTGTCGAGCACTATGCACCACTATTGGCCACGAGTCAGTGTCAGTATGATCCATTAATTTATCATTGTGTGACCATTAGTTGATGATTGAGCAGCCAAGCAGTAATTGTCAACCAATCATTAAGTTGATTATTGAACCAGCCACGATTGATCAACCAACCATTATTTTCTATCGATGATTGGCACTTGGTAAGCTCTTATGAACCATTCTTGCGCATTCATTCATAATTATGAACCACAACTATAGTAAGCACTCCTAGCCATCTAATACTCGTTCTTAACCAGTAATCACTAGCAATTTATGGCTGGCTGATCAACATGACAGTATAACCATCTCGACCATTGACCATTCAATCAATCATTCTCAACTCTTAAAGTATTACCATTGAATGACCATTATAATCATGATACAGTGTAATCATTATACATATAGTATAACGATGTTACACTACAAGTGTTAGAACGGTATTATGTACAAGTATGTTAGAATTGTATTATGTAACCATCATCATTATACATGGTTGAATGTACAACCACTATAATCATCTTCAACCATTATAACAACCATGGATGAATGTACAACCATGGATGAATGTACAACCATGGATTATCAACCATTATTCAACCACAATAACCATTATAACAGAAAAGGTCAATGCACAACAAGGTCAATTCTCAACCAGTATAACAACCATCTCCAACCCCATGGATTATCAACCATTTTTCAACCATAATAACCATTATAACAAACAAGGTCAATGTACAATCAGTATAACCTTGTTGCATCACCATTGACCTTGTGACCACCCTGGGACGGCCCAAGGACTTGGACCTTGCCTCCCTGGTCTATGCCCTGAAGGACGCGGAGCACGGCGCAGCACGGCGGAGCACGCTGCCACTCGCTGGAACACCAACACATCATCCCCGAAAGGAGCATTTTTGATGGAACCCACCAGTTTGGAAGGTGATTTTAGATGATCAGAAGTTGATTTTAGATGGTTATTAGCTGACTTTAGATGATCAGAAGTTGATTATTGATGGTTAGGTGGATGTTCTCTATGAAGTTCAATGATTATAGATGATTATAAAGATTTCATGGTGGTTTCATAGGGAACTCCCTAAGCTTTTGTTGAGGTTGATTTTGCTGGCTTTGTCACCCGTAGCAAGAACAAAGACTTTACCATTGGCATGCGTGGGTCGACAATATACCGCTGATGAGCGATGACAAATGAAGGGATGAGAGTGCAACCATTTGGTGCTTCGAACCATGAATCCACCATTAGTTTACCATTAGATGCTGAGTTGCTATCAACATGTTCAAATCTGGAGGGTCTGGGCCTGACATTGGGAAACATTTTTTGGTCAACGGGGAAAGGCGAGCGGTTTTCCGGCCACTCACAGGAGGACCTCTGGCCACGAGAGCATGCAGAGTTGAGGTGTGACAAGGGAACAGGTAAGCGAAGCTGAAAACTCGCAGGAAGTCTCTAAAAAGGTTGATTTCCAGAGCAAAACAGATGATTTTTTGACGGTTGGATGACATGGCATGGCGATCAATGATGGGAGATCAATGAGTCGTCAGAACCTTCGCCTAGCAGCTGCACCCGCAGTTCTGTGGATCGGTTGGCCATGGCCACAGCCCCCCCAAGCTCCAATATGGTCGTGATTTAGTGCCTGCAACCCATCCCCCCTTGTTGCTTGGAAACCATCAACTTGCAGCTACTCATCATTTGTGGCCAAGCCCGTTTGTGCGTATATATCTACATGTTGCTTGGGAATGTATGTCACATATTGATACATATTGTACAGATATGTGTCTATGATGATCTATGTTTTTTTATATATATATATATGTATGCAGCCTTGATGATTCAGATGGTTCACTATTGGATCTCCAACGTGCCACATGTTGTTTCCCACTATGGTGATTGTGCTGGTCACATTTTGCCACCCCCCAACGACTTGACTATGTGTTAACCTCAGTGCTGTTCACATTTGATCCCGTTGCTGATAGGTCTAAAATGACTGGAGCCAAATTGAATGCTAAAGCTAAAGCAGCTGTTTGAGTCGGAACATCGGGAAACAAAGACTTGGGCTTGTCATGGCTTGTCGAAGTTGCGTATGACTGCCGAAAACGACCATCCAACAGTGTCTAAGTTGCGTATGGCTACTCGAAGATAAGCTAGTATCAGAGTGATGAGTCAGGATCGTTTGAAGTGTTGAGAAGCTACAGAAGCAGATTGGGTGCGCTGGAATGAAGACATGCTTTGGGGGATCCTCAGGGTATGTGGTTTCGGTCAGGTCCTTGAGTCATTCCCAGCATAGGCGGACGGTGCTGAAGTGCGTGAACCAGGAAGTGTCAAGGTGCGCGAACGTGTGCAGATTCAGGGCTTTGGGTGCAATTCATGCACCAGCTAGTGACAGGATTTTGCCAACATGCGTTATAGCGGAAGGATACTTGTATAATGTATATATATATATATATCCATATATGTAATTTATAACTTGTAAAAATTATATCCTTCTGACTTTATGCAACCCAACCTTGGTCCATGCTGGACATTTCTCTGTGTTCAAAGCATTTCATACAAGGTTCCCGCCCAGGTGATTGATTGGCATCGATGGCAGAGGTCGAATCTTTGTACACCCAGCTGAACAAATGACAAATGAATAGAATCCTCCTTCTCGGCATGTTCAGCTGACTTATGGGATGTTAAGATGTAAGTGCCAAGCTTTTTTCCCATGCTTGTACCCTTGAAGCGCCAGAGTATGGGTATTTTTGGTAGATCGCAGAATATCATCGACGTTGGGCATCTTTTCAGAGATCTAGAACTAGCCACGAACCCTCATTCCGCAACAATTCACAGTGAATCATCACTTCACCATAAACTGATCATCAAAGAACTACTGAGTTCATCAAAAGAATTACTAATTCATCATGAATTATTATGCATTCCTTCCAGATTGTACGTGGCCCAGGCGTTTTCTGCCCGCCACGGTGAAGATGTTCAAGTCAATCAGGGCCTATCGAGACCGGGACATGGCAGCGCGTGCCGACAATTTCCGGTCAGAAAAAAGTGCAGTTTCGAAATGTGCTGTGGAAACTGGGGTCAAATCGTCGGTGGTCAATGAAAAGTTGACTAGACCAGCAATCATCAGAAACCATGATTTACAGTAATAGCACATACAAGTGGTCAGAAATGACCATCATGGTTGCCAATTAGTCGTTGACCATGGCAAATAGTGGGGCTTGATCACGTACTTCCTGGTTCATGATCGCCAATATCAGAGGATGACAACCATAAACACGCAACTCTTGAATTGCTTCTGTCGGTTGATTGATTGATTCCCGTATTTCCATGATGGTTTATATAGTAGAACCCTCCATTCCCTGCATGAATCTTGAGGGTCGCCTCATTGTGGAATGGATAAGTTCAAAAAATCTAGTATGCACCCCTGGTGCCCTGCATATGATCCCGTATTGATCCAATTTGACGAATGGTTACTCTTCGATTGCTTTGCAACAGTGTTTGCGGAGGTATTTTTGGACACCCTTGGGTTTAGATCAAGATGATATCAATCAAAGTCCGAGAAGTTTTTCATTATAAATCATGACGTTTGGAGTACTACCCATCATGCCAATGGAAAAATAAATCATGATGATTCCAAGTTGGTCCAATAAAATAAGTACCCATCTTGATGTCGGTTGTTCCTCTTGTGCGATTCCAAGTTCCCCATTTCGTGGGTCTAAACACGGGAGCAGAGCTGAGATCAGTGGCCCCTTGCTAGGCGCATCGCCTGCATCTCCCTGGCCAATCGTGTGGCATCCTGCATCAAGGACCAGGGGCCGCTACCAATCCTGTGGCGTTGCATGCTGCCAATGAGGGGGATTTGTTAATGATGTGATTTGTTCAGGGAAATGATGTGAGAAATCCACTAGCTTTCGTCACCTACCCCTGGCCCCAAGTGACAATGTGATTTGTTCAGGGAAATTATGTGGGAAATCCATTTTTAGGGGAAATGAGCAATTCATTTGTTATAAATGTTCAGGGAATTGATATGAGCAATCCATTTTTCATACCACACGATTAATAAAGATGTGGTACCTACATGTACTTACTAGCGGTATTTTGGTGGAGGTTTCACTGATTTGAATGTACTTCGGGGATTTTCACATTGTAGATCCATATTCGGCTTCCAGGGAGTGCTGGGCCGTTGCCACGATTGATTCAGGTCGACCAATGGTTGGACATGGCTCTACCCCGCACTGTTTGGAGGCCTTTGAGTTGGCCACACAAGAAAGCCGCAACATCGGCTTATGAATCAGCTCTCAGGGGTTCCTTTAAGAGGAGTGTGCCTGGTTTCAAGTAGGTTTCTATAGGTTCCTTATTATTCTTGATGCACTTTGCTTAGAGATATGCCTCATGCTGGTTACACAATGCTGAAGCCGATGCTTGCCTTCAATTGGCAAGAGCACAACTGCATGATCTCGGCGCCGGTTTTTGGCTTTGAAGCTGTGAGCCAAGGGCACATCAATGAAAGAAGCTGAACGGGCAGAACAAGAAACATTTCTCTTTTCCTACCAACTTGTTTTACTCTCCACGATACTTTGCACACGTTTTCTGCATTCATGCCTTTGGAAATAGAACATTTTTGGATTTTAAACATCAACAAAGCATCGGGTGAAAAGCATGACTAAGGGGTGACCGGAGGTTATACACGTATTCAAATGCATACAGACTGGATGTTGCATACACTACTGACCTAAGTATTAAGGCAAACTATTCTCCGGAGGATGCATCATGGAGCCTGTTGGGACGTTGACAGTTGGACATCCTACCAGGTGCTACCGTGCTACACATGGGTCAGCAGTCCAGCCATTGCACCAAATCCTCACTGATCCATTGTTCAGAATCTACAAAACATCGGCAACCATGGATGGTCGCGATCTGCCGCCAGCCAGGCAAAAGTTGCGCTGGTGGATAGGGAGAGAATGTTGGGGTGCGACCGATCCTGTTCATGTTCAAGGAAAGACAATGACACGATGACGATGACGAAGATGGTGGCGATGATGTTTGTGATTGTCTTATTACTGTTATGCTCAGGACGATGCTCCTGAGACTTCTCCGAGCTAGCCAAGGGCAAACAAACCAAGCTTGCAACGCTGTTCTTGCAGACATGATTTTTCTTGGCCCTCTGGGTTTAGCACATACTGGCCTCACACGTGCCACATGCTTTCAGCACGCAAAAGATATACAACGCTGACCGGGAAAATCATGTTGCCTAAACATCCAAAGAGTCACTTTGAGAAACTAACCTCTACTGGATTGTTGGGTTAAACATCAGCGCTGGTTTGGTTTCATTTTATACTCCCAAATTCTCCCTGCAAATATGTGTGTGTTTGTGTTTTCGTGTTTTCAGCTTTCTGTTTCGCAATTGTTGATGGTTGATTCACATCATCAGATTTCTGGCTGAAAAGATCCAGCCAAAATATATCACTAGCACCAAGTGGCGAACCCAAATGGCCACAACTGTGCCTGAAGCTGTCTGATAGGTAAATGTATCCACTAGGTAGTTGCGACAACATTTGTTCTTGAATACTGTAGTAATTGTATGTAATTGTCATCATTTATCATACACTATCACCATATTCACACAGGCATGACATACCTAGTGATATATTATTATATAGTATATGTACACATCTAATATCTCTTTGCAACTTAACTTGTGTTTATATGGGTGTTTCTCAAACAGGGGACCCCCCCAGGGCCCCAAATCATCCAATTTACTAGTCATTCAAAGGAACAAACCAACAATTTTTTGGGCACCCTATTTTGATCAACTCCCATATAGTAGTTGTTTGACATTGTCTAACCATTCTTCTTGGTGATTATCCCCTATTATTAGCCATTATTTTTCACTATTAGCCATATGAATCCCTATTTTGATACACATTTTACAGTGATAAGCTCCCTATTTTGATAAGCTCCCTATTTTATAATTAGTAGTAAACCAACCATTATATGCATGTCATTTGGCACATCATCCGCCCAAGGCCCGGCCAGCGGTTTCCGCGGCGGGGGCGACTGCTGGCACTGGTGCTGCTGGCCATGAACTCAGGGGCGCACTCGAATTCGCCACGAGATGCCATGGGTAACTCTTGAGTTGTACAGTTCTGAAGCATGACCATTAGATGGTTAACTAAATAAATACATAGATATACTGTGTGCGTAGTCAACCACCTGGTTACATAATTAACTAAAGACATACTATCTACTATTGTGAATAGTTTAACTAAATACATAGATGTAGTATCTACTATGATCATCGTTAACTATCTGGTTCTTTCCACATGTCTATAGATACATATTGATAACCAGATAGATGGTTAACTTTGGCTATGTTGGCGCTATGTTTTGACGAAGTTATGTGTTAGGTTCTATGGTCATTTGGTCTTAACCAGCATCTATCATGTAATAATCAGATGTATTGTTAACTTTGGCTGTGATCTAGGGATACAGCTAACATGTTGGTCATTCAAGGTTTAATATGTAGCTCTACTGGAAAGTGAAGCATGAGTAATCATGATGATTTAGCATGAACATCCCAACAGCTCGACGGTCACCCAGGAGATGTGAACAGCCAGGGGTTCAGGGTACCAGAGAACCAGTGTAAATCACGATGGCAAATGCTCCATTCACCTGGCTGGCTGCAAAATCCACGTGATCAGTAGGTAAAACTCTTCGAGACTGACTGATTTTCGGGGTGACCATGATTCATCTGCTCGTCAGGTTGTGAAGTACCTGGTATATACCTAGGCAGGTGATATAAGCTACGAGATTTCAGGTGTAAAATCAATGGGTTTGTCCATCGTGCCCGAAAGCTTGTCTTCCATGCCCAAGACAAGATCATTTTGGTGGCATGGGATACGCCCATTTTTGATGGATAAATATGGACACTACCATTTACAGTGCATATTTGTAAAACAAAAAAGTCGTCAGTGGCCAACCGCTATAGTCTACAACTACATATGACTAGCAGATGCTTGGATCATCCGCCGAGGTGGCCGCGAGAGTTGCTGCAGACCTCAGCTTCGCTTGGAACTAAGAGTTCCCTAGGCTGAACTCATGTTAAGGTACTGAAATTATGTACAGCTATTCTACACCCAAACTATAGCTCAATGGTCCATATCCAGGAAATTGTAGTGATAGGATAGTCCGTATTAAACATGAAGCAAGCGCCAATAAGTTTGTCAATATGCAGCCACTCTTCACCGTTTGGGGAGCGAGTTATTCACAAAGTAGTGAATGTGGTTCAATACCCAACACAGGTAGACAAGATTAGACTCGTTGAGTCTGAATAGCACACATGCGTCGCTATGCAGTTGATCAGCAGCACGATAGTTACCGCAGAAAATGGGCCACTCAGCATCCCAGCATGTGCTGTTTGTAGTTGGATTCTTTGCTACGTGGCAGGGGTGTTGATCTCCATGCCAGCGCGGTAGAAAGGTGCTATGAACGACCCTGAGAAGATTGGAATGGAAAGACATCATGACATAATATGTGTGTTTATCCCTCTCATTTGCTGTGGGAAGTAATATGTACAACATGTGCGTACATTGATAAACTAAGAGATAGATAAATTAAGAGATAGATATATGAATACAAAAACATAGATATAGATAAAGATAAATACAAATAAATGAGTAGATAAAAATACATACAGATATGATATTTAGATATCGATATCGATATGAACCATGATATGAATACATATATCTATATATATAATACAATAATAATGTTAATATAGCGTACATTCATGATGTTGGAACAACTTTACACTAGGGAGTTTGCTTCGGAAGATCAAATAGCCCCGGACTTTGCATTCTATTAGCCGAATTTTCTAGCAAGCAGCTGCGTCGTACCGACCCTTTGCTGACTGCACAAAAAAGTGTGCGTTACATATGGGGGTTTCTCAAAATAGGGTTACCCCTAAATCATCCAATGGTTATCATTTTTAATAGTAAACCAACCATTTTGGGGGTACCCCTATTTCAAGAAACATATTTTGCCCATATTTCAAATATGGACATACTACTCAATTTGTCAATTTTGGGGGTACCCCTATTTCAAGAAACATATTTTGGGACATGCACATGGATGCCCCAAGGGTACCCAAAATTGCAAATGATCCAAAAATATGAATATGTTTCTTTTAATATTAAATCTTTTGAATATTATATGGACATCTTTCAATATTTCAAGAAACCACCATATGACCCATGTGCAGCCCCCTCCACGTGTCACAGGTGATCCTTTTCACCGAGGCCCTCCCGCAGGGTTCACGGAGAGCGCCGCGCCGCGCCACGATGTGGGGGCACCTCAGTGGGCATCACCAAGCGCCAAGGAGGTTTGTTTCTGCTTAGGCTGCGTTGGTTGGTTGGTGGGTGGGTGGGTGGGGGGGTGGAGTGGTTGGATTGGTTAGGTTGGTTAGACTGGTTAGATTGATTTTCTTTGGTTGGTTTAGTTGGGTTGGCTGATGGTTAACTGCTTGTATGTTCGAATCATTATAAACAACAAGAGTGGGATTTCACCTAGCGTATTCCTGATCATGATTGTTGGGTGTTTGTGATATAGAGCTGCGCTATATCCCTCGCTAAGTAGTTACGACGCTTGGAATCTTTTCATTGAGATGGCGTTCAATAGTTTGACGTACGTATTATACAGATATAGAACATTATATGTGATTGTATATCGTCATCGGAGGCATTTGTTTATACTTGTATTTACACTCCCACCTAACCACCAAATACCATCAAATGATAGGAATACCGCCAAACGTGTGTTGACTCCTTCCCCCACTAGCAAAGCTGGCCAGAAGTTGAGCACACGAAACATGTCATCGGGTAGCGAACTCACTGAAATGTCATATTGAGCACGGATTGGTTGTGCAGGACAGTTTTGGGGGGGCGCCCCTCTCATCAGTGGATGACATGAGATTAATTACTTGGAATAACTGCTCCGTGTGCACCCGCGATTACTTGCACATTCAGGACCGTTTTTGAGGAGGTTTTGGCATAGTGGCATGTGAAGCATGTGAATTGAAATTTATTGAGCGTTGCTCACTCGGAAGGAGCAAACCAGTTTTTGAGCTGCGATCCAACGCGAATTGCACCCAGAGTCACCGCGGGGTGCTGTTTCATGACCTCCTGGTGCTACGGGACTGCAAAGATGGCCGGAACTTCCATGCAAATTTCCCAGCACATTGCAATCTGTCAATGCTTGCTGGTATCGCAGTGTGGAACAAAGCTGCACTTGTTGGTGAGCCGTGGATCTTTCCAACGACTTGTGGTGCTAGGAGGTGTTACAGGGATCCGGAGGGTATCATGGGAGATCCATTCACAACCATCCACATCCTTTTTTCCATAATTAGCTGGTGATTTACCTCCAAATCATGGTGACTGAGTACGGATTTCCCAGAAATCATTACATGCGGTGGAGGTTGGATAGATTTTTGTCAAAGGTGAAGATTCGATTCCCCTCTTTGGTACTGTTTCCACTCAGGATTCCTGCAAGCTGTGCCATCAGATGACCAATTCCTATTTTGGTTAAATGGTTTTACCCCCATAATCCTCCAATCCCCAGCCATTTCAATTTTATCGCGGTGTAGTTCTTGAAGCTGTATGTGCTTGTGCGTGCGTGTCATGCTATAGAGATATAAACAATTTCTGTTCTATTCGATGATGTTATGTTTTATGTAGAATTTTGGCCAGGATTTCAGGTTCGCCCGCGCTTCACAAGACCTGAAACTCCGAGGGGCAGAGAACATCGTAATTTGCAGTATTTTGTGCTTGTTGCGATTAGACTCCTTCATGTATCTTCCGTCTTGGGTTAGGCAACCCAGGACGAAAACCACCACACCTCTCGCAAAACGAGGCTGCCGAACTTTTTGCGTTTCTCACTTTTTGCTAGGTGTCTGCCATGTCTGGCAGAATTGAAAAGTCACTATGCATGCATTGTTCCATGGGGCTGGCAATTTTTCATCCTAGACCACATAAGCTCTTATTGTTCTATTCCCCATCAACCCTATCATCTCTCACCCGGAACCACCATACTTCTTGATGAGTGACTATGCATGCGTTGTTCCATGGGGCTGGCAATTTTTCATCATAGACCACATAAGCTCTTATTGTTCTATCAGCCATCAACCCTATCATCTCTCACCCGGATCGACCATACTTCTTGAAAAGTGACTATGCATGCATTGTTCCATGGGGCTGGCAATTTTTCATCATAGACCACATAAGCTCTTATTGCTCTATGAGCCATGAAACCTTATCATCATGCCCCTAGCCTCCAAACCTGCAATGACCCTCACCAACGGTTTGCACTCCTGAGTGTAAAGGTCCGCATCAAACATCCATGGTCTGCTGGTTGTTGATGGGCCAGGCCCTAGAATTTCTTAGCCCAAAAACACATTGATGACTCCAAATATCGCCGTTCAGGTGGTTCGAAGCAGTAAGACACCCAAAGATATATCATAATAGATGTTATCCCAATTATTCTGCAGCTATTGTTGATTCTGTGGTCAAGTAGCCCTCCACATTGGCTGTTTCCCAACGAAGGTGACAACAGACCAGCTTCAGAATGCATACGAAAATAATTGGCCTATTCTCTTTCTTGCCCGATCCCTCTCTCTACCTATGATGGCATCTGTGCACACACACATGTATATATATAGAATATTATGTTGATTATATAATATATACATACCTATATATCGAAATACACACATGTAATTGTACAGATATAGGCCCAGTAATTGATATTCATATAAATGAGCCATCATGCACATATAGCACAGATAAGATACCTCCATGTACATATGCACATCTTATATTTCCACGTCCAGTCGCCCAGGATGCTGATGACTGGATCCCTTCTTCCGAGCCCTGCATCGGCTGGCGATGTCTTCGTGGGCTGCCCGAGACAAGTGGTGAAGTGCTGTTGGCTGGGCCATGCTGGGCAACTTTCTGATTTTGGGGTAGAACATGGATACCACATGGTACCACTCAACCCACCGCAATGATCATTGCCATGGTAAGTCATGTTTTTTTGAAGTGGGTTTCGTAAGAGTTTTCCAGAGGGTCCATTCAAGATCAAGTGACCAGCACTGACCATCCTACCCCGGTATGTCCTTGTGATTTTTGATTCTTAACCATCACCTGACCATCACTCAGCCATCAACCGGCCATCACTTCACCCTCACCTGACCATCCAACAACCATCAACTAAGCATCACTCATTACTTAATCATCACTTCACTCATCAACTACCCTCACTTCATTACTTAATCTCCCTATCATTGTTGCTCCTTAACCCCATCACATTACCATCCCATCCATCCTCCCACCTTTACCATGGCGGCCATGGCGTGTGTTTCCAGGGTGAACGTTTGGCACAGAAGGCGCGGGAGAAGGCTCAGGTGAAAGCTGGGGAGCTCAGGAGTGGTGCAGGACAGCGGAAACAGCGCGGGGGTGGTGATGCTTGGTGGTGCTTGGTGGTGGTTGGTGGTGGTTGGTGATGCTCGGTGATGGTTCAGAAGCAAAACTCAAAGGGATTAGCAAGGGGATGGTTGACGGTGAGTTGATGGTGAGTCGATGGTGAGTTGATGGACAAGAAGGTTACGTGCAAGAAGTAGTAGGGCGGGATATAGCAGTGATTAAACCTCTGAGAACCAACAATCGTAGAGATAGTAAGGGATGATAACGCTTCGTGATGTACAACCGGTACACAGTGTAACTTGTCTCCGGGCGAACGATTCATAGTCAGTTGCAAGAGCTGGCATCATCGATATGCATCGTGCTCTTTGGAAGACCCTGGAAGAGGAATTTCGTAGCCCAGATAGACTTGGACCACAACTGAGCACGTGTCAGCCCGTGATAAGCCTGAGAACTTGTCAGTACCGGTTCCTCTCAATGGTGCAGATCAATAATGGTAGATCCAGCTGAAGTCATGAACCACCAGCGGTTTAAACCAGATTCATAGCTGGTAAAGTCAACATCCAAGAGCTGGTGGCTTACTTATTTGGATCTCCCATGAACACCATCCAACTACTGGAATAAATTCTAATTGATGATGCAACCCCTGGGATTCATGGTGAGTTTTTTTTGTTATTCCCGACTGTGATCCATTATGCACCAACATCGTTGATCCTTAACGATGATCCGCGGTTCAGGGACCTTGGGGTCGACGACCTTGTGAAGCATCCTAAGTTCTGAGCAGGGAAGCTAGCAATGAGTGGCGGGGTATCCTCATTGAAACATGGTGACGCTCAAGTTGGATGGCATCCCAGTAGATTTATCAACGTCTTTTCTTCGCATCTTACTTTGAGAAGTGTCTCCTGAGATGGTACTCGTACCAAGTCAGCGTAAGATTGAATGGCATTTGTGGGCACGAACGTTCAACCCAGCGACCACAGCTGAAGCGTAGATCACCCGAAATCATGGCTGCTTCACCAAGCATTTCAGCATCCTTAGGTGGACGCCCAAGGGCGAGCTCTGGTTTTGATAGCGCTGTGCCCCAGAAGGGTGGGGCTGAAAGACGACAGGGGAAGTTGGGAAGCTGATACGATAGCCAATATAGAAGCTGTATCTTGGAGTTCTATGAGCAAGGGTACCTCAACACGATTCAGGCGCACGCCTATCATTAATCTCATTTCAAACTACCAATATGGAGTTGTCCAATAGTTTGGGGCACCTCTGAGCAACTCAGAGCCATGATGATGTTGGTAAAGAATCCGCATGGCACAAGCACCGCCAAAATCCCGAGGTAGGTAGGTGATCCCAAGTTCTTCTTCAGAACCGGGATCATCTCAGGTGGGTTTTCTATCCTCATTGATCCAAATCAGTAGCTTAAGGCTGAGGTTTGGATTAATGAGGATATGATTCACCAAAGGCTCAGGAGTTGCCAGTGACAAAGCAGGGTTGTGTCGCAACATCCTCGAAATGTATGATCCCCCTTTCCTGTTTCTCCGCATCGTCTTAAAGCTGGGCCGCCTTTGACCTTTGATGATCCCGATGCCTTAAGAAATGACAAGTCCAGTTTGACAAGGCAGTAGTGACCTTCATAATTACATTTCTGCAACCCTATTACTCCACCAATGAAAGGAGCACCGCCCAGGAAAGACCCACGGGCACCAAAAGGAAGATGTACTCCTTCGTCCTGTCCTCACTGCAGTTGATCGAGGTTGCTGAATTTGTGACCCGGGAGCTGCAAATATATAACGACATACATGTGGGGGGTTCTCAAAATAGGGAATCCCAAAATGGTTGGCTTAATACCTTTATAAATGGCCAACAAAGGATGATTTTTGTTATCAGACAAACGAAGCTAACATGTGCAAATATAGGATGTTTCGCCGGGCAGCTTCTGTATTCATGCATTATCAATTGTCGAACCGAAGGTTGGGGGAGTTGGGGGATAGCACTGGCTGACTTTGATTTTATCAGGTTCATGATTTGGGGAATTTCAATTTTGCAAAATATTGAGAAGCTTCGATTCAATTGGATGCCGCAGTTGCCATTCAACCATAGCCATCATTTTCAGATGTTTCGGTAGGTCAAATGCTCATCAAATGGCGTCCAACTTCGAAGTTTGCAATTGTTGAAGATCCACGCGTACTCTGCAATTGGTAGGACGGTGTAGTCGTTTCAAGCTGTAAAGCGGTTGACCCAAGCGATCTAAGAGAAGATTCCTCTTCATTGGACTGCTTGAAATTAATCCTGCCAAGATGGCATTCCCTTTAGAATGGCAATTGTGGTAATAATGATGATTTTTGATGGTATCCCAGTCAATGGTCTTTTAAACACTGGAGGCTCTTCAAGCAGTGGCACAAAAGCGATGCCATCAGTTGTGCTGAGGAACTTCCGCTGGTGAAGGGTCGTTGCCTCAAACACGGAAAGGGCTTGGCCGTGAGAATCCCGAAGAGACTTGCACTTCGATATGGTGTGGAAATGTGTGGAATAGAAAGACATGAAGCTTGACTGCACTCGAAAGTGAGTGCTGTTTTTCTGCGCCACGATTGTGTACACACATATATATATATATATACATATTATATCTATATATACATACCAGGTATGTTTCAGGGATAGAGAAAGTGGAAAGTGATTGATGTTGGTGTCC
The DNA here is from genome assembly GCA_009767595.1 of Symbiodinium kawagutii. NCBI lineage: Eukaryota > Dinophyceae > Suessiales > Symbiodiniaceae > Symbiodinium > Symbiodinium kawagutii. Next base: position 173,859 of record VSDK01005337.1, on the reverse strand, counting down.
CTGTTGATACCTTTGGCTTGGCAGTTGGCGCTGCCCTCGGTGCAGGTGTCACCTTTTCTCCAGTGGTTTTGGATGATTTGTTCAGTACTTGGATATGGCATTGGGTAGCAAAAGCATGCAAAAAACAGCATCTTGGGTATCAAGCAACAGTACTGGAACTTCAAACGATATACCCTGTGGTCATGAAAATCCACATTGACCGGAAATGGCAATTTTCCGGCCAGCTATGTTTGATTTCTGGAAGGTACAGCTTAGTCCACGCCCTGCTACCATTGAGGCAAAGTTTGGGGTGACTACAGCAGAGACGATCCGAAAGAGGAGGGAACGATCTTGAAAGGTGCTCTGGCAACCTGGATGGTACCCAGCCTGGGTCCATGACCACGATCTTACATGGTGAATGAGCCCTGAATCAATGGTCGATGAATGGTGAATCTGAATGCTTGCTTCGTGACAACCAAAAATGATAGGCGATATCACCGATATGAGTGTTTCTCAAGTCAAAGGGGTATCCCCAAATCATCCAGTTTGCAAACCATTCATGATAAACCATGGAGTGAATCAATCATTGATAGTAATAAACCGACCTTGGACCAGCGCTAACCCCTGGGGGCCAGGTCCCTTCGGAAACAAGACGGAGAACAACGTTTTTCAGACCCAGGCGTGGGCCCATTCGTGGGGGCGAGTTGCGCCCATGAGTTGCTGGGTGAGGTGATGCAGGCGCTGATGGTTTTGACTATGAAGTGCCCGGAAAAAATGGCATTCACTTATATTACAATCATGGTTACAACAGCTATATCATAAACATAGTTCCATGGTACTATTGATATTGTAATCGAGTTCGATCAATTAGATATGATTAAGTTTCATTGTATATCTGTTGGCTGTTTCATGGGTGGCTGGTTGGCAATCCGCGGATTCTGATTATCAGGTCAGCATGCCCAATACTAGGTTTTTGTGTCCACAACTGGTGGTACCCTTGTTGCATTCCCCTATACGTTTTTCACAGGAAATCACCAATTGTGAAGTTAGACCATGCAAGCCTTTCGAGCAGTGTCACCATTCTCAAGCATTGTCAACCGTTACCGATACAGAGTTATCAATTATAACCCAGATTCACCCAGTATTCTTATGCACTTTTGATAAACCATTCTCGGTCGGTATGCTGTACCATTGTTGAATTCTCAATCAGCATTCTTGAATATTCTTAGCTATTATCAATCATCCATCAGAAATTATCAGCTAATCCGCTACTATTTGATGAACTTAGCCATTATTGTTAATTATTGTTCATCAAACGTCTATTCTCAGCCATCATTACCAGAAGGGACCGAAGACCTTGGCACTTGAGAAGCCCAGCATCTTCTCCTGTAGCTGGGTGAAGTTGATGCCCAACTGATGATGTTGTGAACAGCAACTAGATAAGCTAGATAGCTAGTATGTAATTCTTTCACAATCTAGATAGTGGTCAATAATGCTTAACAAGGTGGACAGTGATCACTAACTGGACAACTAGAATTTGTTTCCTCGGTTGATAGTGGTGGTCAATAATTGTGAATAGTGGTCAACCATGTTCAGTATCGGTTATAGTAATCATGGTACATGACAGCCCTGGTTCAGTATGGAATCTACAGATTGTAGGGGGGGCGAAGGATGGTATGCATGAGACACTAAGAAGATGGATGTCAGAAATAATTTGGGTGAATTGCATGGACAGGAATCTAGCGCCGAAGAATGGTGGTATTCCTGGTTGTGTTCAAAGACTATCAGTCCTGTTTGACCCTCATGATCAACCACAAGTTATTTTAAGTTGTGAACCGTTACCAACCCTTACCAATCATCAAACATTGTGTATCATTGATTATTCATCGTGACTAAGCATCACTTGTGTCGCTAGCCATGCTGGGGCATGGCAGGTCCTTGCTGGAGAGTTGGAGGCCGAAATGCTTCCGTGCCTTGCAAAGAGAACAGTTGTGAAGACTCTGAAGACGGTATGGAGATATTGGCCATGATCAAAAGCGGTAACGGTGATTGCCCAGGTGTAGTAGTATGACTTCATGATGAGCCATTGTTGATAATGGTTGATAATGATAGATGATGCTTCCTGATTGTAAACGATGATCAATTAGTACGGTTGAGAAATGACAATGGTTTTTGGTGTTTCCTGAGCTGAAGGAATGGATGGTTGATCATCAAGGGATGGTCGACCAGCTGGTTAGTGGGGATTCTGGTTGGAGCATCTCCAGGGCCTGACCGCAACGATTCCAAGGTCTTCGGGGATTTATGGGACCATTGTTTTGACCTGGCTATGGGTCAAGCAGTTAACCAACCAACTAATGGGGAGAATCACCAACCACTCATAGGGAAAACAATGGTTAGTGATAGGGGAACCGGGGGTACGAGGTTTTGACCCACAGCCACATGTCAGGGTCCCCTGAATCTGACGGGTGCTTTCTCTGCTAAAACACTTGGGGACCTTGGGGATTCCCAATTGACGTGAGGCCCCAACCTGCCCTGTCAGCGTTGTTTTCTTGGCACAGCTAAACTAAGGAGGATACGAGGTGGCAACTACACGTCAGAGACTGGAATCATCAGTCATGGACTTGGACACTGCATCAGGGCTGGTGGTTTCTAAGAGGTAGTGAACCACCAAGAACCATATGCACAGTGAATTGCATAAGCAGCATGGTGTGGCATCTTCAGTTGTTATGGTCATATATCAGCTACATCAAGTTATCTTGGAATGTATTTGAACCATAAGAACCAACAAATCGCATGTTCAATCAGTCCTTCTGAAGGAGCGAAGATATCCAAAGTGGTGGGCGTTAGCAATAAACATGTGAGGCCCTATGTTGGTGTGATGTTGGTGATCCAGAAGCCCCAGAAGAGAGATGAAGAGAGCATGCCATGTCGTTGGTGGGGAGTCTACCCCAAAGAAACTATTTTTTTTCCGGAGAAAATGGCGGGTCGTCAGCCTCGGTAGACTACCTTGGTATGCCCTGGGATCCTTGTGTATACTAAATGTATGCGCACAATTGCACATACAGTGGTAACCCAAGCATGATTTTTGGCTGGGAAAACATCCATTGCTGCAGCCCTTGTGCACAGCACATATCAGCACATTGCATCACACAACACATATTATGTATATTTGCAGGTACATTATGATGAGATTTGTCCATGAACCAGATGTTGACTCACTTTCGATCGCTATTGAACGGGCCCTTTGGCTCAAAAGTCACAAAGTCTGGCTGACTTGCAAAGACCTTAAGGAATCTTGAAACCTGCAAAGATGCCTCTCAAGATGGCATTCCCACGAGTCCATGAAACGCCGCGTAACTCCTGCGAATGTACTTTTTTTCTTTTTACAATAGTCTGTTTTTAAAAAGATCAAAACCAAACCAAGCCCTTTTCTTCAACTTGGTCATTCCAAGCCTTTTCGAAGAACCCCCCAGCTCCGTCGCGCTGCCATGGCAGAGGCGAAGGCTTCCACCACGGAGTCCCAGGCATCCAAGGCGTCCAAGTCCCTGGAGGACCTGGATCTCTGGTTGATCGTGGGCACTCCCCGGGGCCGCCTGCGCTATGCCTTGAGTCGCACGCTGCGCGACTGGGAGGCACAGAAGCCGCTCAGTGGGGAGACCCAGTGGAGCAGATCCAAGGCCGGGAGGTGCCCTGGGCCCCAAGGTGGGGGCCCTGCTGCCAGATCTTGGGGACGAAAAGGGAGAAATGGAACCCGCCAGTTGTGCAAGTATCATCAAGTATCATCAAGTCTCATCAAGTATCAAAATGAAATCCTGACAGGTTCCATTTTCCAAAGCAATCGAACAGAGGCAGCGGTTGGGATGACACCTCATGAACTGTCCCAGTCTTGGGTGGTGCTTGGTGGGCCCGGTGGCGCAGATCAGGATCGAAGCTTCCTTGTACACGGCAGGCATAGCTCCAAATTGGGATGACAACAGAAATTAGTTAATCATTTTCATCTCGGACACAAGTATTCTACTCAACAAATTAAAAAATTGGACCCCCCTTGACTTGGACAAGTGTTCCTTTGAATGCCCTGCAACGAATCCATTATTTGCCAACACCTGATGGGTTCTACCTGCTTACAGAGGATTCAAGTCTAATGACATTTGCTAAGGCATAGCTCCCAAGCTATCCAGTTGATTGGACCCTCCCGATGCTTCGTTGCACGTTGGGCATACCTGCAGTCGGTTCGACCTTTTACGAGTCCGCTGTTGGCATAGCACTGTTCAAGGTGTGGTGAGCCTTGAGAACTACATCCGACCAGAGAAGGAGTTGCCGAGGTGCTGTGGCACAATCGAACAAACCAGGGCTTTGATGGTTGTTTCAAATAAGATACATTAGACAAACGCTGACAAACTTTGTATTTTGTGTAACATCATTTGTTAGATACTGTATGTGCTTCGCTAGATAATGATTGATACTAATGTTGTCGCAATGAGTATGGTGCAGATAATTGCAGATATCTACACACACTATCATGCCGCATGTCTGCGCAAATAGTATACACACATTGTACATATAGCATGTACGATAGCATCTATTGCACTGTGCTTTGAAACCGTGCGGATTCTTGCGGCACCACATTAGAAGACCAAGGTGGCCAGTTAGCCAGTCATTTTCGGAATGATCTAGTGTGCAAACGGTTCCGTAGCCATGGTGACACAAGGCTTTTGAACATTGCCAGCCAGGTTCATCAAGATCGGTTGTTTAAAACCATAAAAGGTAGATGGGTTCAACAACCAGTAGATGGGTTCAACAACCACAATGCTTTTCATGAAAAGAATGTTTACTTTCTGATTCAATGCCTATCGGTCCCTTTTAGTGTAAGCTTGGTTTTTGCTCGTTAGACCATTCAGCGAGGACTGGTTGTTTGGAGTAAGCTCCACCGCAAAGCTTCAACTTGTTTGTCCTTCTTTGTTCCAACAGTTCCAGCTGCAAAAGCTTGTTCCACACATCGTCTTGTGTTTTTAACATGTCATGGAGTCGGTTGGATTCTCGCTATGTCCCACCCACAAGGTCAATCTAACATGGTTCTTCATATTCTTGTATGGATTGTCCTGTTGTATCCACATTTTTTGCATCCACATACTCCGGGCATCTACGTCATGTTGAACATGGTACTGTAAAAACGAAATCAAGAATCAACACGAATCAACGCCACAATCAATCATATTCAAACGCGCTGGTTCTGAACTATAAGCATCACATGACCATCCTTCACCATCTTTAACTATAGTCCTTAACCAGTCCTCCACCGGTCTGGGTCCTTAACCATGAACCATTTGCTGTGGCTACTAGCCACCCCGTCGCCGGCTGAGGTTGGAGGGTGGTGCCTGGAACCTGTCGCACGAAGATGCGATCCACTGGGACAAGGTGATCGAAGACCTCAAGGACATGAGCGACACAGGCGGAGCCGAGCCGGAGCTGGGTACATGGCTATGGGCCATGAGTCAATATTAACCAACCAACTAATGGTGGATAATGACCAACAGTTACAGTGGGAAAACAATGGTTAATGATGGGGAACCAGGGGTACAGGGTTTTGACCCACAGCCATGTCACCGAAGAAAGAGATGGTGCTCGTCAATTAGACAGAAAGAATGCAACCAATACTTTTTGCACATGTACGGACATGTATGAGTGTCGATTGTATCACCAAGTAAGAAAGTATTTTTCCAAAACCTCCGTAAATCGATTTTCATGCCATGTCGCTGCTGACGCTTTTTTTTCACGCATGATTTCAGAGCTGTTCCCACCTTGCACTTAGTGGCCGAGGCGAAGTTGTCGTCATTTGCGATGACAGGGCTTCGGGCTGCAGAACTTTGTTGGATGATCCTCGGCTGTGGGAGGAAGGTACAAACTGTGAGGTAAATCAATGGTTTCACAATTTGTTGATCGGGTAGATGGTGAAATTGATCTTGATAAAGCAAACTGTCTTCAAATCGATCTTCCATTTCCATCAACAGTGCGGGTAGATGGTTGTCCAATTGCTTCGATGGGTGTAAATAACCATTGCTGGACTACTTTATATGGAGCGGATGTTGCCGTGCACCAGCTGTGGTTTGTATTTTGGTACTCTGACAAGCTTGAACAACAGCCAATTGGGCTAGGTATACTATATGCGATCATAGCTATTTGGTGTTTCTCTTCTACGGAGCGTCAATGAGAAGCACATTCCATCCCGAACCAATTTGAGTATGAGAACCATGTTGTTGATAACCGATTACCCATGACATCCAATGACCTCAGCAAATAAAAACCAATCATAATCGTATACAACAATTTGTGCCTTGGAATCTATACTTATCAAGTCTGTCAGGTCAATTGCAACCAAGGCATGCAAGCGAATCATCGTGTGCTCTTCGACGGAGTTGGGTTGCTTCAAGGATTGTATCCTCAGCAGAGTAACTCTGGAAGACTATTCTCGCCGTATCTTGGCAGAGCATGAACGGGCAGCTGTTGGGGAAGAACCAGAGATCTACATGCGTTTGCCCAACGCAAACATGACATACGTGAGCGGATTCACCTGCATAATATTCATAAAATTACAACCTCTATCTGACCCGGATCCCACCGGGGGTTCTCGTAGCGCCAGCGAGGTCTATGGCCCACCTACCAGCGCCGCGCCTTGCGCTTCTGGGCTCAGCTGGCGGAAGGGAAACTGCGAAGCAAGGCGAGCCCGGCGGGTGACGGGTGACTGGTTGAAGTGGACGCCTGACCTGGCTATGGGTCAACATTGACCAACCAATAATGCGGAATAACAACCAACCATTTTATAGGGAAAACAATGGTTAATGACAGGGGAAGCAGGTGTACAGGATTTTGACCCACGGCCACCTGGTGAAGTGGAGCCCCTAGGGATGACTTCTGTGGAGTGACTTATTAGTTGTGCGTAAGTGACCTGTTGGGTGGGACTTATGTGTGTAAGTCATGGAGGCTTGTGAAGTCAGGGACGTTAGGGATGACTTATGTGTGTAAGTGATGACTTATCAGTTGTGATACGAACTTATATGTAGTGTTGCGGCTGTTGCTGCTCAAGGTTTATATGAGACTGTACAGCTGGCCCACTGTTAGTTGTGGTTCGACCAGCTGGTTTGTTGAGGATCGCTGCAATTCGATTGTTGGCGATTGATGTTTGTCATCACCATCTGATTGGCACTTACTTAAAACAAGTTCTATGAATCTATGAATCAACATTCCAAGCCACTATTAACCACTGTCTAGTACCCATTATTGGTGATCACGATCAACTGCTATTATCAATAATATCAATCACCCGTGATGAACCTCATCAAGCAACATTGGTATCTAATCCAAACGTAAAGTCCATTATCTTTATCAGTTTCAAATTGTTCATATTTTCTTATCGTCATTACCATCTTCGCTCACCATTCACTACCTACCAACATTAGCTATCATGAATCAGTCATTACTGATCATATCGAATCAAGCAGTACTTGCAGACCAACCAACCAGTATCCACCTTTGCGTCATTATCAATCGACATTGACCATCATCATCAACTAACATGCCACTAGCCATCAATTCATCCACTTGCCAACCATCATCGCTTACCAGTCATTACCGACTAAATGCCATTGCCAATCATTCACAATCATTCACCGTCATTCACCACCACTACCACCACCACCACCACCAGCATCATCATCATCATCATCATCATCATCATCATCATCATCATCATCATCATCATCATCATCATCATCATTCAATCTCATCATTGGTCAACCAACGAGAAAAAACTGCCTCAAAACGAAACATCACCTCAAAAGTCGCGAAAAAAATCACGAACAATCACCAAATCAAAGCACTAAACCATCTACTTCCATCTACTTCCATCTACTCAACCAGTTCCCTCAGCACTTCCAAGCTCCTCCACCACCCCTGCGGCCGCTGCGGCCGCTGCGACCGCTGCATGGCATCCCCTTCCCGGAGGCCTCGGTCCTGGACGAAGACGCCTTCCGCGACGCGGGCCGCGAGGCCCAGGACGCCTTCGCCACGCAGCACCTCACCCAGCTGCTGGCAACACGACTGGAAGCCAAGGCCAAGGCCACGGGAAGCCATGGATTCGACCAGTGGAAATAGTTGTCATTTAAGTGGTTCATATGCTAAGTATAGCAACTATACATTCAACTAACCATTTGTTGATGACAACCATTTAGATGAATTTGTTCAAATCAATTAGGATATTATCGGATTTCAGTACTAGTTGTTGATTTCGTGGCTAGTTGTTCAAAGCATATTGCATATGATCGATTCTGATTGCAGATATGTCGTACCATGGATGTTGTCATCTAAAAAATCTCATGTGGAGTGCAATATATTGTACAATACAATCATTACAAGCTGCAATGTATCTCGGTTGCATGTGCACTTGCATGAGAACAAGGATTCTTGTCGCTTTATTTGGGTTTGTTTAAAAATGGTGTGCCCCCAAAAATGGTGGTTTCCCTACGAATGGCTAGTGTGTACCACCATTCGTCACCTTTAACCCAGTTGTTTGACCTTTGTTGTGAATTGCCTTCCCCCTATGATCAACCATGGATATTAATGCTTCTAAACCCTTTAAACCCCTACGAAAAGCATTTTACATAGAATCTTTTGTTTCATGTTGTCTTGGGCCTCCTTCACCACGGGCTTTCATTAGGACTGCATGCATGGGTAGTGACCAGCTGTTGCTTGATTGCTGCACAAGGGTTTCTACTGTTTGTGGAGGATGCTAACATCCAAATTCAAACAAAAAGATGTCCGAAGATGACCTCGTGGATTTTCAAGTTTGAGAAATTTTGTTTTCAATTTTCAAGAGATATCGTTTTTCAGATGACGGATGGCTTGGGGATACTGTTCAAGCGATGCTTCTGCAGTTGCATTGCAATTTATTGTGAATGGCACAATGGCTTCAAACCGGACTGGCCCAATTCTTGGACGCTGCCCATAGATCGGGCATTGCCACGCCAATCCAAAAAGTGTGTTCGTCACTTGTGGAAAGTATTGGTTTGTGTATGGGGTCATTGCACAGCTCATCGATCGATAATTCCACACGCATCAAATGACAGGGGACGGACCAACATCTCAAGCCAACAGCCACAAGCTGGCTTGAGACGACAGGGGGAGTCGAAGCTGCCAGGTCAAAATGTTGGAAACGAAGGACATCGGCAAGTGGACAGGTGAGCCGGGAGTTGGTTGCCGTAAGAAGAGGTGTCCATCCTCATGAGAGGAGATTCGGCAACCCATGTCCGCATATAATGTGACTGTTGTATAAATTTGACGCCCAACAAAATTGGAGATGCAACTGTATAATATATATTGATGCAATTTGAGCAACAACTGAAGCAATTCTGCTCGTTTGGTGCTTTCAACATCTTTCAACGACCGGTTCTCATCTTCCGAACGAACTGGGTAAGCCTACCATAGCCGCTATAGCCTACCTTACCATATATTGGTAGGTGACTGTAGGTGGTTTTAAGCATCGTTGACTCCAATCGACATGGGATGATAGACCCCAGACCAGCATATTTTTGGGGATCGTGGCGCAACCAGTGATGATCCGGTTGAAGTCGTGACGGAGTTCAGGTCAAGCCGATGAGTTCAAAGAGGTACCCAGATCCACCATTAGCAATGGTGAGCAGTGGTCAACGATCTTAAGTTCTTAACTACCGGCGGCGGCAGAAGTTTCCAAGCTTATAGAGGCCTATAGGGAAGTGGCGGGTAATGATGAGTCACCATGCTTAAGAATGGATTCATGGTTTGTGGTACTTTGAGTCCACCTGTGTCGGTTCGAGGTGATTTAGCATCTTCACCAATAGCTGAATGGTTGATGCAGGGTTGGTTAACATGGATAGGTTAAGTCACCATTAATGCTAGGTCAAGTCGAGGTGTTTGGTTAATGGTTGGTGAATGATTGGTTGACTGCCATCTTTTGGAGGCGGCCGTTGGCTTGCTGGAACGCTGTGTCCCATGGCAAGGTCGAATTTGTGATGCACCTGAAAGGAACCAAAGAAAGCAGCACGGCTGAAACAAGGGGCCAGGGAGGTGGGGTTATCAATTCGTGTACATAGATCCATATGGGATTGTCTACAACTGGTGTACCACCCAGAAATGGTACTTTCCTTAGTTAAAATGGCTATGGACTTGGATGGTTAGTAGGTACCACCATGGACAAGCCCACAAGTGAAACTTGGAGCCACCTTGGGGGTATCCACTTGCAAGGGTATCCGCTTGGGGACGACTCACTTGGGCCCCCATCAATGTGCGGAGATCATCAGTTCATGGCCTTTAAGGGTTTCTTAGAAGTAGAACCCATCGGATTGGCAACTGGAAGCAGCTGTGAGGTTCCAGCAAGTGCGCAAGGATGTCACTTGGCGACGCAGAAAGCAGCGGTCGGTACCATGGTCTTTCTTTTGGCGGCTCATCGTGCCTACAGCTGTTGCCTCTCATTTGTGGCATGCTCTCATATATGAACAGCCCATTCATGTATATATGTATATATATATATATCTAGTAAGATCTACTAGGATCTACTCGGATATTAGATGCATAGATATAGGAAATATGATTTTCCTGATACTTGAATAACCATCTACACTGATGTTTGAGCAACAATATGTGCATAGATGGCACGCATAGAAGCTGGGGAAGCAGCTCAGGGGCTCCCTAGGTGGGGTGGCTAGACTACGACTCTTTGTTGGGTAAGGGTTTTCTGCACGCTCGCAGAGGTTGATTCCATGTGAAAGTCATAGGCAACCTCATGTCATCCGATTTGCTGATGGCTGGCAAGAATTTTGGCAGAGATTGGTCATCCGCAAGATGAGGGTGCAAGAGTACCATTGTGTGAGAATGACCAAATCTGTTGTCCCTTTGCAGCTAGCTGTGCAGACTACCGGAATGAATCGATTATTTTCACCTCGTGCTGGTCATTGTTGGGCTCCACGTTCGACCAAGATCACAGGATTATCCACTGCCAGCAGCGTGGCCTTCAGGTTCTTTATGCGTTCGAGATGGAAGCTCGAAGTTTTGCAACCTCCATGACTAGACAACTTGTGAGTGGAAGCATGGCCGATGCGGAGGCTGCCCTGAAGGCCCTGGAGAAATACAGACTGTTTCTTGGATTTCTTGGATGATGGGTGCTGCAGGCGCCACAAATGATCCATCGCATTTATTTGCTTATATTCACTGTGTATATGGCGATATGGTTTAAGATTCACTGCTTGCAGTATATCCCCTGCAAACTTATTCGAGACCCTTCATATGGTTTTGTTGGGAACTATTGTTTCAATCTCTGAAGGTCGGTGGTATACCACTCTTTACCCTTGGTGACCGTTGGCTTTCGGTAAGTAAGCGCAGTCACTGGCCGTGAGGAGTGCTTGATATTGCATTTGCTTGAAGAGTGCAGTACGTTCATCTCCTTCGTGTGATGTGTTTGCATTGTCTATAGCCAATATAATCCTGTACCTAAAGTGCACACTTCACGGGAGACACAGCTGAAGTAGCATCTTGACATTTCGTTCCGTTTTTGTGGATCGACTATGGGGATTTCCTGGAGTTTGTAGGCTGAAATCCGGAAGCAAATTCGTTGTTGGCAAAAGCTGTTGTCATAGCTCTCCGTTGCCATATTCAACCACTGAGGTGAACCTGCCATTAGCAAACTGTAAGCTAGCAACCATCCACCATCGACCAAATTTTCTAAAAGTATGAGTCATGATGAGTATCATGATATTATAAGATACATTTAGATGAGTATCATGATATTAGATCCCATGGTAACCCTTCAACTGACACCCGTTCTTAACGACTTCATCACGCCCTTACTGCGCCGCCGTTCCCCGGCCCCTTAGGTCGCTGCACTCGATGTCGCAGGAAGAACGTGCGAAGTGGTCCTCGGTGATTTGCACCAGAGAAGTGGGACCAAGAGGAGCGCCACGGACGCTGAGCCAGGAAACATGGCCATGGCAGCAGAACTGGTGGTACCTCCAACAAACTGATACGGCTGGTATGGTTGCATGGTACAGCTATGACTAGACGATAAACTGCCGGAAAACAGTGTGGTTGTTCATTATCATTCATTCTCTATAGTTGTCAGAACATATAGTTCATGAAAACTGCCGGATAACTATAGTTCAGAGCTGCGGAATGCTGCGGACTGTCTGGGGACATGTCATGTGTAGCACGCACATCTCCGCACTTCCCAAGACTGAGGCCTCGAAGTAAGCTATAGAGAACAGGCAGTTTAAACTTACGGGAAGGCAACAGTTTCTGGCAAACGAAGGTGCACTGTGCCGCATGTCTCTGTCGTGGTTGAACAGGAATCAAAGATGAATGTAGTGCACCCAAAATTCCACCATGTTCACCGCCAAGGCATCAACCTTTACCATGTTCACCATAAACCTCTGGTATAATTGTTCAACCATTATAGTTGGATACAGTTGGTGATTATTCTTAGGATGAATCATTACAGATGATGGTTATCTTCAACCACAAGCAATGGCATCGACTTTGTCAAGCATTGGAAGCACCTCAAGCGCATCGGCAGCATCTCCAGGAGAAGTTCTGAGCGTGGAGATCTTGCGTTGGGCATCCGAACGCGCCTTGGAAGTCTGAAGTTGACAGGATGGATTCACGACCCCTGGTACCCTGGAGGGACGCCCTTCAGAGATCTTCAGAGAAACAACATGGTTCTAGTTTGTCTTAGTATATCTTATATAGATTTATATAGTATGTCTTAGTCACGTTTTTGCTGGCACCTTTGATCTTCAATGTTGGAGTTGGTTTTTATTTTGATTAATCAAGGTGTTGGGAAAAGAATGATTGTTTTTTCTTTTTTGTGCATGTGTTTGTGCAGGTTTCCTCCGAAAAAGACATAGACCGTGGCGTACTCAACGATTCGCTGGGCAAGGGTACCACTTGCATATGTATTAGATACATCCATTGCCATTGTGATCCTTGCTGTACCCAAAATTTATTCACAATGAGGATCTTTTGGAGGGCTCCTGAGCACCCCCAAGTGTGCACAGCCTCCTACAGAATTTTTCTCTGAAACGGTCTGAGATTCATCCCCAAACAGAGAACCATTATCCCTAGCCACGATTGAATGTCAATGTCAATCCTGAACCAACCATTATCAGTGGTAGTTGGTTAAGGATAGCCATCATCAATCTAATCCCTAAGTCCCGAAGCGACTAGCATTACGGACAGTCCACCAGCAGAGGGTATTCCCAACCAACTACCCCTAGGTTCTTCCCTTAACATCTCTTCACATCCCTTGACCATATGGATCCAAACCCCAATGATGGGATGACCAAACCATCATGGATAGCCCAGGGGGAAGCAGTTGCTGGTGCCGAGGATTGCGGGAGCTCCGCGACGCGGATGCTAGCTGCAGCCCGAGCCAAGGGAATCGCGTGACTGCCGTGCTGCAGCTGGAAACCACAGAGCCTCGGAGGGTTGGAGCGGTTGGAGCCACCAATCACCGTCCCAACATCGAACAGCAATAGTTGTGCAACATGATAGTTGAATCATGTTGATTCTTGATGAAGTGATATATTCTCTTAGAGTTATAGTCATGGTATTGTTTAGTAGTGATACCGGGAAAGTTTTAATGGCAAGACTGAGTGTTCCCTCGCGGCATCTGCTCCACACATCTTGGACAAGATAAGTTGCTCCTAGCCTGTGAAGCACGACGGAGGACGCATTTGACCATCCTTTTTGGAAGTCTTGGCCCGGCCCTTGACGCGCGCTGGGAGGCTTGACGTGCCAGATGTGGTTTCACCTGGCCCTGCCATGTGATTGACAGTCAACATAACAGTCAACATACAGTCAACATACAGTCAACACGACAGTCAACACGACAGTCAACACGAGCAATTTCTCTTCTATTTAAAAGGGGAAATGCCATTTTGGAGCTTTGGGAGCCCCAAGGGTCCTAGTATATTGGAAAATCTTGGATTTCTTCCCCGAAACGCGTTTTCGCTGAGAATTTACAGTAAAAGTGTTCGTGTTGACTGTCGTGTTGACTGTCGTGTTGACTGTATGTTGACTGTTATGTTGACTGTCAATCCCATGGCAGGGCCAGGTGAAACCACATCTGGCACGTCAAGCCTCCCGGCGCGAGTCAAGGGCCGGGCCAAGACTTCCAAAAAGGATGGTCAAATGCGTCCTCCGTCGTGCTTCACAGGCTAGGAGCAACTTATTTTGTCCAAGATGTGTGGAGCAGATGCCGCGAGGGACCACTCAGTCTTGCCATTAAAACTTTCCCGGACTGAAGGTCAAGATATGTGTCACCTGCGGAGCAGGTGACATACATCTTGACCTTGAGTCCGGGTAGTTCATAAAAAACAGCCATCCTTCAAAAACAGACGTGAAAGTTGTTAAGCCCCCGTTCCCCCTTTTTCAATGTTGGTGGAGTTTTTGGGTCGCTGGCGGCGTTCAAAAAAAACAGCCATTTCTGCTCTTGCTGCGGGCAGCCTTACCGTCAACATTGACATCGGGGTGCAAGGGGTTGCCATTGTCTTAGCGGTGGTTCATCTCGGATGGCTGTTTTTTCTGAACTACCCGGTAGTTATTGATTATTGATGAATGAATCACAAATTGAAACCTTTTATTGTATATTGCTGTTTGTTGTACTTTCTTTCTACCTGCCACTAGTAACATTTTGTGACAACGTTGATTGAAAATTTAGGTGCATGTGACAAATGAAGACTTCAGAATTGCCCTGGTGTGTGTGGGGCCCCTGTGCCCCCCCTGGCCTCCAGAAAGAACTTGACTTCATGGACGATTGCTTTGCTCAAGTTCCCTTGCATAGCATTGTATTTTCCCTTTGTGCGACCTGGGCGCTTTCAGCCAAAAGGGCTTGAACTTATGTCGAGGGCAGGGGTCTCCACCCTCATGGTCCTCCTGACTGTGTGGCATTTGGTCCTTTGGGGCCCGCTTTCTGCACTTACTGGGATGTGGCAGTCGCAGCGAATCGTGGGGCAAGCTGAGCATCGAAGGCTAAGTTGCAGGGTGATTGGCGGGGTTGAGGGCCGGAGCTTTGAGAACGAAGGTTGTATGAAGCGCGAGTTTAAACGCTTGGCAGCCGAGCAGGAGGCCATGGCAGAGAAGGAAGGATTGGCTCTCGCATCGGAGCTGCACGGACTAGAGACATCCAATGATTTTGTGAAGTTTGCATCGAAACACGGAGCAGATGTAACAAGAAAGGGCATAAAATATTGGAAAGTAAGCAAGGGCGAAATCTGGTGGGCATTTTCTACAGGCAAGCAGAAGTTCAAAAAGAAAGAAGTCAAAACTGTGATTATCATGGTATTTAAAGCTATGGGCATTGCTTTTGTAAAGAAGTAATCAACGAATATAGTGACGGGATGTGATGTGTGCGTTTTGGATCCCCCACTACACTTTGAACTTGTTATTTGCATGAGCACAGCCTTCAAACAAGCTGAATTGGCCAAATTCGCTGCACCAAATGTGGCTTGAGATGCGGCTCGAACTTTTTCGATCCTGCTCCGCTATGTTTGAGATGCACGGCCTTTTCTTTGCGGTGCCAGATCATATAAACGGATGTGATTGGGTATGTTTCTTGAGAGGGTTGCAAGTGTCAGCAGGCATTTTCACCCAAAAAAACTAGTTCATAGCCAAGTAATCAATGAATTGAGTGACGGGATGTGATGTGTGCGTCTTGGATCCCCCACTACACTTTGAACTTGCTATTTGCATGAGCGCAGCCTTCAAACAAGCTGAACTTGCCAAATTCGTTGCACCAAATTTAGCTTGAGATGCGGCTCGAACTTTTTCGATCCTGCTCCCCTATGTTTGAGATGCACGGCCTTTTCTTTTGTGATGCCAGATGGCATAAAAGGATGTGACTGGGTATGTTTCTTGAGATGGTTGCATTTGTCAGCAGACATGCGGACGCAAAAAAACAATTTCGTAGCTACGTGATTCTACATGGGCACGAAACCGTTTGTGTGCACAGCAGTCAAAGATTTAATTGTCAGACTGTTGCACATGTGGTGCTGTTCGGCAAAAATTCGGATTCTTTTGTATGCAGATCTTTTGAAATCTAGTAACCACACAAGGCGGTGGCGGAAGTTTACAAAGAGATTAGCGTATAGGAAGAGAGGGCCGTTTGAGATGAAGTGACGGGATGGATCATGGATCATGATGGATCATGATGGATCATGATGGATCATGATGGATCATGATGGATCATGATGGATCATGATGGATCATGATGGATCATGGTGATGATGATGATGATGATGATGATGATGATGATGATGATGATGATGATGATGATGATGATGTTGAGGATGATGATGATATTGCTCCGGTCCTTTTGGAACTTTGAAAAGCATCGCGAAACTTTCAGTCCTTGATGATTTTGTTTTGCAAACACGTGTTTCAACACAGCGTCGTGCACTTTTTGGAGATCTGAAAGTTCAAAACCGTCGCGGAACCCAATTTTTTGATGACTTTAACTTGCAAATGGGCGTTTCGCCACAGCACTGTGCACTTTTTGCACATCTCATCTTCCAAAAGTGGCTCGAGCGTGTGATATTTTGACTTTTGGCTTGCAAATGTGCGTTTACATGTGGCGAGATGCGGCTTTTGCTGACCAGCTGACCTCCGCAACCCCCCACTTCACGAGCCTATCTCTGATCTGACTTTCGACCCGGCTGCTTCAACTTTCCATAAGTCGGAAGTTTGACTTCTCAACTTCCTTCGAGTAGTTTTATGATTATTGATAGTTGATTGATTCTTCGTACAACATTGATCAACAGATTACTATTTCAACTCTAGCAACCAAGGACAATATTAAGCACTTCATAATTGATGACTATATTATAATATGCATCATTGCCTATGGGTAAGTCACCGTACTTGATTCATTTTCACATCGTGTGATTGTTTATTTGTATATGTTTATTTATTTTTCTTTCCTGTAATTGTTGTTCATTGGCAACTAGTTCAACTAGTTGTTGGTTTCTCATTCTTATGATTGTTAAATTGTAAACTGGTAATCATTTAGTATTTCCTTGCGTGTAATTGCTGTGAATAATGATGATCCCCCCGAGCCATTGTCAGTGAAAGTTGGTCATTGATAATTGTACAATCAATGGCAATAGTAAACGATTGGTATACAGCAATTTTGACGAACAGTTTTAACAAACAGTTATCATCCATGTGCAACCAAGTATGGCCAGTGAATTAGTATGTTGCTAATGATGATGTTCTTAATGCTACTAAGTAAGTATAATCATTTTCTGAATCCAGGAACTGTAAATTCCATGGTCTGGGGCTGACCCCACGACTACTAAGACTAATTTGTTGAAGTGACATGAGCCACGTAAAAGAACTTCCATGACTACGTTTTATAAGCGAGTTAATCTTAGCACCTGGGCATCCTTCAAATGATATATGATCCACTTCTGTTTCCCCCGCGAAAGCTCCGCGAAAGGACAACTTGCCCCCGAAGCTGAGCGAAAGCTAAGCTTGGACCCCCAAAGTGATGCAAACGCCGTGTCCAAAGTGCCCGTGGATTATAATGAATCCGTCATAGGATGTTTGCAGACCTTGCCCTAGCTGAGTGGGTCCAGTGCGGTGACAATCCAGTCGATGAGATTTCTGGGTGCTGGATCCACCAGCTGCGGTAGCGGAGCGGCTGCCTCAGGATGCCGAGACCATTCCCTTCGCGCAGCTCTTGGGCCCGGATGCGGAGGCCTTGGGAAGTATTTGCGCAGCAACTTGGCGAGGAATGCTACCCTGATGGCTGAGTTTATGCGCTCAACGGAACACATTCACCATTGAAAAAGATGAATAAGCGGAGAGGTAAACATGCATCACTGTGATTGACATGGGGTAAATACATCACATGGAAAGCAAATGTTTTACAGTAAACTATCATGGTATTCCAGCATTTTGACTCCTTTTCAATCAGCGCTAGAACTAAGCCATGATACAATCTGTAATTTGTGTGGTTGATTTTTGGAAAATCATTGGAACTTGAAGCAGCAGCCTGTCCAAATATGTCCACGGGGAGAGCACGCTGAGCACACCCAATGAAAACATGCGAAGACTCTAACCAATGAATAAGTATTGTGGATACTCAATCAACAACACAACCACAACAAGACCCGGACGATGACAATTGGCAATAGCCATTGATTATCAGTGATGGTTATATGGCAATAGATATTGGATGGCAACCAACAAGAACAAAGCTTGGGATTTCCCTTCAAAGCTCTTCCTTGCCGTCGGAGACTTCGGTGACTTAGGCGTTCCATTTTGAGTTTGACTTCAGAACGAATTGATCCAATGCTCGCTTAAATTCATGGTCGTTTGGTGAGTGGTAGTCAGCACTAGTGTATCAAACATCGCGATGAACACTTGGTAGTTCCCCTCTGAACACCCTAACGCAGCATTGGGATGCACCAGCATACAAAATTATGTGGCCCCACAGCTGTATATGGAGCTGAGGGATGGCATGGTGGCATGCACCAACTGCCAAATCACTTGTAGGTGCAATGATCACTAGGACTCAACCATATGCCAGTCAGCAGCAATGATATAACGGCTACTGGTCATATCGCGAGGGGCACTTACCGTTTAAAGGTAATAGAAAGCTGCTTCTTGATTTGGATGTGTGTCCTAATGTGCGTCGGATTGCGAATACCGTGATCTACCCCTCTATCATTGGGGCTATGCTCAGAATTTCTGAGTCTTTAGCAGCTTTGGCGTGGTTGGAAGCTGGTCATTTGATTGGTATCATGGCTCATATCATTAGCATCTCAGCGGTGCCCCAATGCTGGGCTTCCCTGAAGTGATCACAACTTGGGATGGTTTGGGGGTATCCAAATGGTGCATTTCCGACCTCAGTGTTGTTTGCCTGGCCGAAAATCATCGCAACCTTGGCTACAACATGCTACAACCATATGTTTCAGACTGCCAGCACTGCTTATTGAGCTGTTTCAAACCTGCTATCTGCAACACCATGCTATCGCAGGCCGGCCTCCCGTTCGTCGCAGCTCAGGCAGTGGAGCATGTGATCCAATTCGGACGGCTCTTCTTTCTGCGGCAGCGCATGTGGGACGCGTGTCCTGAGACCACCCTGCAACTGGCGCAGCTGTTGCTGGAGCCCCTGGGGGCGGGGGGTTACATGGCTGGCGTTTCTGGGAAGATCACCATGGTGGAAATGACTTGGTTGCTGTGATCGACAATGATCAATTCTTCAGATCAGATCAGATCAGATCATCGGATGATCAGCCCATCGTTCTTCATTGATGGCAGTGCTTGGGTTCCCCGTCGTGGCGCCCCAGGAGCATCCGCATTGGCTGCTGCAGTGTTTGGGCTCTCGCTTCTGCGCACAGCTTTTGGATGCAGACCCTGCCAGGTACCAGGTGGGCTACCAGGGCGAAGCTGGGGATAGAACCAATACTTCTTGTTGTATGGACATCATAGATTACTACAGATATTTGTTTAGAATTCTTCATAGGTATTATCGCACAAATATGTATAGTTATCTACTTGTTTATATGTATATATAAATCTATGTACATGTAACATGTACAGACAGATGCATCCAATATACACGTCATGTTTCGTAGGGCCAACGCAGTAGGGCAGCTCCGCACAAAGCCGAGCTCCGCTGCAGGTGTGCTTTCGAGATCTGGCCCGAACACGCCGCTGGACGCAGTGCAGGGGGCTGTTCAGCATCCCCTTCAGGTGGTGAGATCCATGGGTCCCAAACGGTTTAGATGAGCGTCAGAGGCACTCAGGCGTAGAGATGGCTCGTGCCTGGTCACAGAGATGACTTGCCTCAGCTTTAGCTTTGAATCATGTTTTCACTTGTAGGATCTTTGGGGAGCCTGGTGCAAGCACTGAGTTAATCCAAGCAGAGAGTGATCTCCTCCCATCATTTTGTAGATTTGAACTGTACCCCGTCATGACTATTTTGTGTAACACATGGCAAAACCACCAACTGAATTGTGGTTTCACCAGCTTAACTTGGCCGTTGGTATTAGTTCGGAGCTCACTAGTAGTTGAAGAGCTGCTGTTACTTGTGGTTGCGGCTCTGGGCTTGTTGTTGGTTACTATCGACTATCCACTATTCTCAACCATCAGGCTGCATCATTGAGCATTTTTCACCATGATCAAACGTCAGCATCAACCAAGTTGTCAATCATCATAATCATTATCAACAACATCATCATCATCAACCAACAACATCATCAACAACATCATCATCAACCAACAACACCATCATCCATCACCCATATGATATCACATAAATAGGATAGCCATTGATGATCATCAACCCTCGTTAGCCATCATCAACGAGCATCAATGGCCGCTGGCCTCTCAGGTGGTTCTGGCTCCCCCTTCTCCGTGGTTCTGACCCGAGCTTTGGCGACGGGCGCCTAAGGCATCCCCTCAATGGTCGATGGTGAACCAATGGTGAATGACAGCAGGTCGTGGTCAATGATGCTCCATGTTGCTCAATGACAACACTTGTTGTAGTGTTGATATGGTTCACCAGTAGTGTTTAATGATGATTGGTGATGAATGGTTGATTGTTGATGGCTGATCATGGTGAGTCATAATTGTGGCTGGTAGTGGCTGGCTATGCTTACAATAGAACCCCACAGTGATGGGTATTGATAAACTTTTCAATGTCAAACATGGTAAGTAGTAATGATGGTTACTAATGGTTGATCATAATTAATGATGGGAAATCATGGCAATGTCAGCCAGGAGGAAAGATCATATTCCAGACGCCGCCTCTCACTTTCGGACTTTTCGAACGAGGCTGTGGGTGTAGCAAAAGATGAGGAAAAGTACATCAGAAGTATCGCTTCACTCAAGCTTGCATGACTGTATGGCCAACCCTCTGGTTCCCAACTTGTCAGTTTGGCGTCTCTTGGACCCAGACTTGTGGCAAACCGCCGCGCTCAGGAGCCCTGCTGAACATCGCCAGTCCCGTCCTGACGGAACTTTCCTCAGAAAGCTCGTCGGTCTCGTCGGTCTCCAAGTCTTCGGAGGGGGATGAGGTCCAAGCTTTGTGGAGAGGCACGGGAAACGGTCGGTTACTGCACCAATCTTCGCCACAACTGGGGTCAAAATAGGGGTTTCCCATAAAGTAGTTCGTTTATTCACTATAAATGGCCCATAGTGGATGATTTAGGGGTACTCCTTTTTTGGGAAGCACCCATACATATGGATGATTTTTGGTATCCAGGTGAACTAAGAGCGTTCCGAAACAGGGAATGGTTTATCAAGATGTGCTGGATTTGCCAGCGACTTGGACTCTTGATAAACCAACCTCCACCATGGAAAGCCATATCAGTTCCACTTCCACCCCTCGCTGATCTTCCCTGATTGTTGGTTTCAAGCGCGTCTCATTCGGATGCCACTGACCAATGTGACCAGGGGTTGAAGCTACCAATGTGACGCCGTACCTTTGGAGGGTCCTTGTGCAGAGATCACCCAGCTTGGCACAGTTGACGTCCAGGTTGCCATTTTTGGGCAAAGATGAAGGCAGTTCCGATTCAAGTGGTTAATTATTTCAAGACCAGACTGCCGGACTATCATTTCAAGTGCTTAGTTTGAGACCGGACTACTATTTCAAGTGTGTATTTTGGCATCAGACTACCAGCAAGAGTGAGCTTTTGGTTGAGATGCTTATGTAGCGACAAGAGGGCAGACCTCTAAAGAATGCTAGTGAAAGTGAAGTGCCATCCGAACCCTTATGGTCCTATGGTTCTTGGGATTGGTCATGTGGACATCAGCGTGACTAAATCATGATCAACCAATATTGACCATGAACCATTGCTGATATTACCATTGAGTAATGATTAACCATGGCTATCATTACCATGATTGCTATTCACCAATACATTAAGCCACACTAACCAATATTAATAGCCATGGTGAATAGCAATCAACCAGCAGCCACCAACCACCAGCCATCATGGTCACCACATCAGCCGCTTCGCCGGAACCACCGCAGGCGAATGGTATCGAGCGCATTTCCTGAAGCACGATGCTGAACGCAGCGAGATCCAGGTGGAGTGGAAGACGCAGGCACTGGTGGAGCATGGGGCAGGGTAAGGGCAATGATTCTGTTTTCTGAGTAAGGTTGAATATGAAAATCCTAATATGGGCAGAATCATGTGAGTAAGTAAGGTAGAATATGAAAACCCCAACATGGGTAGAATCATGTAAGTAAGTATGGTTGAATTAGCAGACTCGTTGAATATAATGATCATCTGGGTAGAATTTAGAATCCTAATCAAATATGATTAAACGCACTTATGATCTATAAGATGCTGAACATGATTCTATATGCGTTGTTTTGTCCTGGACTGTGTCCAGCAAGCCTGTAGGATTGTGTAAGCCTAGGTCCAGTGATCGCATTTCAATAGATAGACTGAAACTCAGTGATTGGCTACAGATGAGGCTGATAAGTTGACGTTGGAGACACAATCATCACTGAAGGTGGAGTGCAAGTCGGATTTGGCAGATTTAGAACAAACCAGTACAGGACCGGTGCCGAATACAAATAGATTTTGCAGTATTTTACTTCACCAGATAAATGAATCAACTATTATATACATATGAAGACGCATCGCATGATTATAGTTTAACTGGGTATGTGCATGTGTATGTGCATTTATGTATGAATAAAAAATAAACAGATAAATAGATAAATAGATAGGTAAATCTCTATATGTATTTTTGTAGTTCTGAATATACCAAGTCATTGTGTTTTTTATTTGCCCGAAACACATTGTCCAATCGCCGCAAGTGTTCACCGCTGCTGCAGGTGGATTCTTCCGAGCGCCGGGAATGGCGGCCCGAAGGCGGTCCAAACTGGGAAATTGTTTTCCAGTGATGGGGGGCAGCGATAGCAATGGTTGATAGTGGTTAATAGTGGTGAATAGTGGTTATATCATGGTTCAAAGTGGTTTATATTATGGTTAGGAGCGGTTAATTTTTACGTCGGGCTCACATGTATGAACCGTACGTGCAGCATCAATGAAAAAAACTATACATGATGTGACGAGAAAGAATTCTTTGCCTCCAGGATCAACAGTAGCCGTTCTTCGAAGGGTACGTTCAATCTGCATGGGTATTTCAACGGTTTCTTCATGGGCATGTCAAAACTTTGTCAAGTGTTCTAACACACCCAGTCTTTGTGATGAAGTAGTTCGCAAGCAAATGCGCAGCTTTGTCCCCAGCAGCAAGTGTTGGACGCAATGACAACCCAGCATGCCATGCACTGCAACCACAAAGGGCCAGAGATTGTGTACGCTTGATAATGTTACCATGTAGTATCCAAAGGTTCGAATGTTGCATCAGCCAGACCATAGCACGCTTCCAAACCGATGAATATGCAACCAAGGGTTGTGCAATTGTGTCAGCACACCGCCCCTCATCGTCCAAAATGTATCGCCGGATACCAAAGTCAGACAAAGTCAGAATTCCTTTGAGTCTGAGTCGAGGTGTTTCTTGGCGGCCATGAATTTGTAAAAATCGCAAAGTCAATCAGCAGTTCCAGGAAGGATATATCACCGTAATTGTTGGTATCACCATCATTAGGCCAGGTCAGTCTACCAGCCCATGGAAGTACCCTCCACAAAAACCCAGGTCCCCACGGATAGGACAGCACGAGGTCTCGTGGAAGGTTCCAGGATCGTGTTGATTTATACTGTGGTGATCTGAATGCATCATGGTTTGTGTCCAGCTGAAAGTTCTGTCTCTTCTGCTTTGTTGCATTGGTGTGTGCTGCAGCACATAACTTGTTGCCAGCAATGACAACACTGCAAAGGACATGCAGGTCCTCTCGATTCCTCTTGCATTGATTGTAAGACTGTTGTACCTTTGTGAAAATACGTCTCGTATCAGCTTGAATAGCCAGGTTAGTAGCGGTGAATAGTGGTTAATAGTGGAGATAGACCATTTAAAGTTGTTGATTGCTGGTTG
Organism: Symbiodinium kawagutii; assembly: GCA_009767595.1. NCBI lineage: Eukaryota > Dinophyceae > Suessiales > Symbiodiniaceae > Symbiodinium > Symbiodinium kawagutii. Next base: position 149,844 of record VSDK01005337.1, on the reverse strand, counting down.
ATGATACTGTTTAATCTAAGTGGTACTGGTTTATAAAGTGGTTGATAACCAGTGCAAGGTGCCTAGCAACCAGTTCATTTTGGTCAAACCGTTATATGGTTGACTATTGAATAGTGGTTGACAATACTGGTTGATAACAGTGGTTGATAATTGAGCCTTTATATACTTAATGGTTGTTCAAACTTCTTTGGTTTGATAGTCGTTCATAATGCTTGACAACCATATCTAACCACTATCAACCTCTATCTAACCACCATTGGTTAGACAGTGGTTCAGAATGTTGATATTGCTTGATAATGGATGAGATGGTTGAGAAGCCGTCTGACATGGGTTGATGTTGATGCCATCTGGGTTGAAACATCGACTAGGAATCCACGACTCTTAGGAGGGGCACTTGGATGCTGTTTCCGGTCGTATCCACTTGTATGATATGGATATGTATATCCAGATATATAGAATATAAGCATTTGTCCTTTTAATTCGCATACATCTATTGTTATGAATATACATATACAAATATGCATATTATATATATCTACTTGTATCCCTTCTGATGAATCCTACTTGTGTTTCTTCTGATTTGATGATAGTGACCAGGAGAATGTTTCCGTAAGAAGCAATGTCTCTGCTCATAACAGCTTGTAGCTTATACAAAAATAATCAACATATACAAGACACATACATACCTTAAAAGAAGTGCCTCCGCCCCCCAACAGATCCAGCTCCATCCCAGAGTGGCATAGAGTGGTTAACAGCGCTCGCTTGCACGGATTCCACTGATGTTATATGATACTTCCAAAGTCATTCACACAGATCGTGCCTGTCGGTGACTGTTGCTATTCCCGATATCCACTTAGCTTGGTTGTTGCTTGAATAGCCGGCCGATCACCAGCATGATGCACCTTGTTTCACCGCATGGGGGCTGATCCCAACCGGAACACCAAGGGTTTGAAACACGGATCATTATTTGTGGTTGAGAACGGTCATACAACAACGTTCCGGGCCCTTGGCCGCGCGCGCGGCTCATATGGCATGGCCTGTTTGTATTGTAATTTACAATACGAAATTGCTTTCGATGGATTCCAGAAACTGTTCTTTTTTGCAGTCGTTTTTGTCTCAGATCAGCAGCCAGTCTTTGTCTTTTGACACATCACCAAAGGCTTCAGGAGACCATCCAAGATGCCCCTTGCGCTTTGCGCGATAGAACTTCATGGAATCCAGAACCGTTTGAAGTCCTGGTCTATCCAAAAGTCTCTGCATTGCCAATGGATCAATGTGAGACTTGGCATCCTGGCGACGCTGCACGTAGAAGACATCCTGGCGACGCTGCACATCCCCACCCCACCCCACCCCAATCACCACGGTGACCATCGTGCCATGACAACAGACACGCAAGAATTCTGAAGGTTTGGTACGCAGGTAGTTTGGCCTCAAGTTCAGGGGTGTTTCTGTAACAGGCAGTCGGCACAGTCGTTGCAAAATGTTCTGAGAATCATGTGACTGCCACCCGAGCAGCGGTTGCCTACTGTGCAAATTTGTGGCGTACAATCAGATGGGTGAACTGCTTTGCTAGATTTGGTATCCACCCATCCAGCCATCCATCACATCATCCTTGCAGTTATATACCCTGTGTTCCTGTATTCTGGGAACCCCACGGCCCCATGAATTTCAGGGCAGTTTGAAACTGTGGGCTGGCCGGGGCCAGCTGCTTTCGCAGGTGATAGAGACAAGCATCACACGATGGGTGATGCTATTCGGGTGCATCATTTGTCATGGCCTCGAGATGGAGGGATCTGGTTGAGTCAACCGGGAGAGTCGGAGAGTAGGGAACCCCGCCAATGGATGGTGTGTTACTCTAAATGATGAACATTGGATGATTTGGGGGCACCCCTATTTTGAGAAACCACAATACTTTAAGACATTTAGCACTTACGGATGAACCAAATGCAGTAGTGACAGGCAATTCAGTTCAGAATTGAACTTTCAACATTTCGCATCGTTCAAGCGCTTGGAAAGGAAAGGGGCTCGTCTGTGCACGCGGAAAACCACTCGTCTGTGCACGCGGAAATCCCCTCGTCTGTGCACGCGGCCTTTGGTTGTTGTAGCAGGCGTGGTACTTTAGATACATGCGCCTGTCTTCCACATGCTTTCAGCGCTGTAAACGGAACATCAGCTGATTGTCAGACGTCTTGCAAATGTGACTTAGTGTGGCAGGCGTGGTACTTTGAGTGCATGTAGTCGTCCTGCATGTGCTTTCGGCACTGCAAATGGAACATCACCTGCTTGTCTGATGTCCTGCAATTGTGACTTCGTGTAGCAAGCGTGGTACTTTAGATACATGCGCCTGCCTTCCACATGCTTTCAGCACTGTAAATGGAACATCAGCTGATTGTCAGACGTCTTGCAAGTGTGACTTTGTGTGGCAGGCGTGGTACTTTGAGTGCATGTAGTCGTCTTGCGTGTGCTGTCCGCAATGTCGACGGAACATCAGCTGACTGTCCGATGTCTTGCAAGTGTGACTTTGTGTGGCAGGGGAGATGCTTTGAGTACATGCGCTCGTGTTGCGCATGCTTTCCGCAATGTAAACGGAACATCAGATGATTGTCAGATATCATGCGCTCGTGTACCACATTGCCTTTCCATGCGCAAGCACTTATGTCCCCATGCCCCCATCCCCCCCTAAACCCCATGTCCCCATGTCCCCCCCCTAAACCCCATGTCTCCATGTCCCTGTCCCCAATGTCAACCCTAAATGGTGAGCGGGTAAAGACATGAGCTCCATAGAAAGACCCCATGTCCCCATGCCCCCATCCGCTCCTAAACCCCGTTCCCATGTCCCCCCCTAAGCCCCATGTCCCCATGTCCCCTGTCCCCAATGTCCCCATGCCCCCATCCCCCCCTAAACCCCATGTTCCCATGTCCCCTGTCCCCAATGTTAACCCTAAATGGTGAATGGATGAGGACTTGTGTTTGTTGGTGTGCGCGGATGAGTGTGTTTTGGTGTGCGCGGATGACTGTTTTCTGGTGTGCGCGGATGAGTTTTTTTTGTGTGCGCGGATGAGGGCCTTACCCTGATTAATAATGAGAATAATGGTTCCATACAGAAATTATGAATGATGATTGATAATCATTAAGTCATGATTATCACGCACGGTCCAGCAGAAAGTTCCCAACAGATTCCCAGCAGTTTGGGGCGCAGCAGATTCCCAGCGTCTGATTGTTGGGTCTCCTCGCTAGGCTGGGTCAGATCCACGGCAAAGGAAGCGCGAGGAGGACAGGGGAGCGGGGCCCGAGGAGGATCAAGGACGTTAGGCATTGATCAGGAATTGAATGTAAAGCCCTGGTTTTTACCCTTGGTTTTGGATGGTTTTGGGGGGAATTTCAAACTAGGTATCATCTATTTGGGGGGAATCATCTACCAACTATATCATGATATAGTGGTTGGATCTTGGTTGATGATTCCCGCCTAGGTAAGAAAGTGCTACAAGCGTTGCTGATACAGTACTTGGTAAAGATAGGATCCGTGGGTGCAAACACTGGTGCTTTTGTCCAAGATGGTGGGTACAGGTGGTTGGGAGCAGGGCTGCGCCGCTTGTTTCGAAGCTATCTGAGTTTCAGGGCACTGCAAATGCTTTCACTAAACACGGTGCGCATCAGCTCGTGACTGGTGCGCATCCCAGCAGCCCTGCTCCATCCCACTCCCCAGCAATCCGGATCATGTTTACCCAGGATTTGACCCCTGGTGGATTGACAAACGCAGGGGATCCCACAGATGGTTTGATGGTTTGCGAAAAACAGAAGGTACTCCCAAGATCAAGAGACTTTGGAGTGCAATCACCGCTATTGAACATCAATCAACAACTTGATTATACCACCATTGTTGTCCATTAACTTAGCACAAATCAGCCGTCAAGAAACCACTATCTCTGAATATGCATGCATAGCTCCAGTAGTTGAGCCTTAATTAAAAACTATTTCAATACATTTCACTGATACAGATTCCATAAGTGAAACCCTCGTCCTGGCTCGAGGATACGACTACTGGCGATGGCTCCGAGAGAGATGCTTGCACAGTGAAGGATACATAGGACCCCACAGGATGCCATAGGAGATGACACAAGTCGTAGTGACTAGTGCGAAGCATCATCACCATGGGATATGTTTGAGTTGACGCTGGTGGTATCTCGTTATCATGTTTGAATATCGGGGATAGATGGGGATAGCAATCGGGCATTCAATCAATCAGGTATTGATGAACCAATGAGTATGATGGGATATGATGGGGCAGGAGTTTTGAAGGTTTCGGGGAGGGGGGGCCAGCTGAACCATTCCGGACTAGAGGAAACAGCAAGGTGTGTTGTGAATCCGTCTGTTGAACCCTGCTTCCTGAAGATTGAATCTACATAAGGCACTCCAATGGTTCGTGAAAACTGAATCACCAGGATGACAAAAGAAGTCAATCAATCATGGAAGTGATCCATGTGACACAAACCAACACAAGCCGGGGTAAGACTCGCTGTCAGTATCAAGACGTCGTGATGATGTAAGCTATCCGAAAGAATGGACCGGATGTGTCCAACAAATGTCAAGGGCAGGACAGAACACTATTTTTCGCCAACATAGCACAAGGGAAGAGTAAGTGAGTAACATGTACCACAAAGTATTGCGATATGAACAACCGATGTGGAAGTCATTGAGTGATCTGGATTCTGTTTGCTTGGCTCCGCAGACAGCAGGGATATGTTGAAATTATGATTTCACGCGCGATGCCGAAACTACCAAATACTGTTTCGTTTTTATCCTCAGTATTGGCACAGTGTATTTCCGCTGTACTATAGTTCTTTTTGTGCTGCTTTTAGTAGCAGCAGCAGGAGGAGTAGTTGTAGGAGGAGTACTAATGGTAGTGGTCCGGTAGCGGTAGTAAAGGTGTAGTAGTTGTAGTAGTAGGAGTAGTAGTTGTAGTAGTAGTAGTAGTAGTAGTAGTAGTTCTTTCAATCTTTCAGTAGTATGTAGTAGTCGTGGTTGTGGTTGTGGTTGTGGTTGTGGTTGTGGTTGTGGTTGTGGTTGTGGTTGTGGTTGTGGTTGTGGTTGTGGTTGTGGTTGTGGTTGTGGTTGTTGTTGTTGTTGTTGTTGTTGTTGTTGTTGTTGTTGTTGTTGTTGTTGTTGTTGTTGTTTCTTCTCTCACTTCTAAGCCTCCGACTCAATGGGGATTGCGTTAGTTGATTTGTCACCGCTAAGGACATCTGGTGGATGCATCAGCCTTGAGGAAATTGCTGAATCGTGCGCCAGAGCATTGTCTTCACTTGATCCAGGCGACCGGTCTGGCTCGGAGCTACGTTAGATGACCAGATAGTTACCATCATCATTGACTGATTGCAACCATGGTAATTACTACCATCTAATAGACGACTGATGACTGCAGATGGTTACCATAATGACCAGATGGTTACCATAATTGACGACTAATTGCAACTACTACCATCAAATCATCACCAATGGGGGTTGCACCATCCTTCTTCAAGTCTTGGCCATGATCATTAGCCATCGTTGGCCATTATTGGTATCTGTCATTGCTATCCAATGGTGGTACCACCATCATGAACCATCATCATGAATAAACCCTCCTCAACCGTGAGTCTGTGAGTAATATCCATCAATAAGCAGTGAATATTCAATAAAGCATCGGTAAACATCACCATCAACCAGCAAAATTGATCACTTGTTATCATCAATCATCAATATCCATTATTGAATATCAGTAGCCATCATTGTTCTTAGCGATTTTTCTATGATGAATCATCATGAAACATCATCCTGAACCATCATCGTTTGAACACATCATTGACCATCTCAAAAATTGTACCATCATTCATCATTAAGCCTTACCAACAGCATCCGTAGTTATGAAACATTAACCACCATTCACTATGCTAAAGTCATCATCAGCCATCATCATTCAGCAACATCTTCAACATCATTCAGTATCATTAGCCATCACGATTATGAACCACCATTCATCATCTCATTAAGCATCATTAACCATTGATAAAGCATCATTCACCACCAATCAATCAGCATATCAACCATCATTACCCACCATCATGTAGCCATCATGAACCCATTCATCATCCCTTAGCATCATCAACGGGTCATCGGTCATGAGCCACCCCTCAACCATCCCTCAACCATCCCCTGACCACCCCTTAACCCCCCCTTAACCATCCCTTAACCATCCCTTAACCATCCCTTCACCATCCCTAGCCACAGCTACTTCCTCCACAGGTCCCAGGTCTTGTGGCGTCCCTGCATCTCTTGCTGCATCGTGGCGTCCACTGTGGCCTGTTGCATCTGGCGGCGGAGGCACCCCGGTCGAAGCAGCTGCTGAATTGTGTTTCAAAATGGCTATGGGTCAATATTAACCAACCAATGATAGCTGGTTCATGGTTGATAATAGAGGATGATAACTAACAATTATAGGGGATATACCAGCTATGTATGGCTATGGGTCAAGCAGTTAACCAACCAATTAATGAGGGATAGTAACCAACAATAATAAGGGAAACAATGGTTAATGATAGGGGAACCAGGGGTACGGGGTTTTGACCCACTGCCAATTGTGCTTCAAAATAGCAAATTTAGGGTGCCATATGGTGGTTAAAGTGGTGGTTAATGGCAAATTTGGGGGTTAGTAGTGGTTCATTTATTCGTTTCTGGGTAGGAGTAGTTTGCAATGTTCAAGTATGATGGTCAATGATGGTTCAAAACGACCGATGTAACATGAGAAGTCACTAATAACGAATGTGGTATATGTTATTTTTGTGGGTTAACAATGGTTGATGGTCAATCATGACCAATTAGTAGATAGTGATTGAGAATTATGGTTCATAGTCGTTGGTGGCTGATATATGTTCATATAATCTGTTCATTGTGACAATGATCGCTTTATTTCCGTACCCACAAGAATGAGGCAAATTACCATGTGAAACATTGTTGCAAGGAAATATTTTCCCTGCCTAATACATAGTCACTGGTAGTCGTGAGTAGTTAATAATTTAACACTTGGTTCATTGAGCTCGTGGTTGAGATCATTGCTATCTTCATGTTGAGTTGGCTGTGGTTCTCATGGCTTGATGTTTATGCTATAATTTGCTGCAGTCCTCACGGCTTGATGCTCACGAACTCAGATTAGTTGCCCACTTTCGATGATATGTTTTCTTCAGGCATACCCACAGAGACATAGTTGCAACTTCCCTATGCAACCATTGGATTTGGTCTCTTCAAAGTAGTCGATGAATGGGGCAGTTGTTATTGATAAACTTCTACCAAAATGATGTTGCAAATCAAACGCAACGCGTTTCACCCAAACGGCCAAGATTGTGTACATACAGATATATGTGTACTGTACAAATATCATGCATCATCAAACAACAATATATGTTGGACTATAAATATACACATACATGTACACCCATATTTTTGCACTATATTTGCATGTCGGATTGTTTTTGGGACTATATCTATTTCACATGCAGATCGCGCTTCTTCTCTGCAACTTGTCAGCATGATCCCATGTCGCAACTGCCCCTGGCCAGGCAGCAGGCAGTCTCGCCCGGCTCTTGCGCTATGGCCCTTCACAAATGGCACCCACTGCATCCGCAGGCCGCGGTCTGGGTGTGTTGTTAGTTGGTTGGCTGGTTGGTCAGTTGGCATTTGTAAGCGGATGGTCCCGATGGTCTACCGCTAGTTACAAGTAATGCAAACCCCGGATTAATCAAACCCCCCCCCTATAGGTCAACAAGGTCAACAAGGTCAGACCATACAGGGAAAAAATGAGACACCCCTGAATAATAAACCCCCTGAGATAAGAGATGAGACAAGGAAGAAAGTATTATGAGAACCATGGGGATTCTCAGTACATATGAGCTAGCTGTGTGCTAGGAAAATGAGCAGCACTGAGCACCTGAGCCTGGGGGAGTGAGCAGTGAGGGTGGACCAGCTATGGGACCTGAGCAGTTTCTAAGCCTCTGGTAGCCATGAGAAGTAACTAGATTCATAAGGGTTTTAATTAAAAACTAATCTAAAACTAATTAAAAAAAATAAAAAAATTAAGGGATCCAGAGGGGTTTGATTAACTATGGGGGATTTTTGGCTGTACTTATCTTATTTGGGGGTGAAATCAGCACCTAATTAACTTTAGTAAGGGCCAGGGTCCAGGGTTGAGGAGGGGTTTGATTAACAAGGGGGGTTTTATTAATCCTGACTTGACATTACGATGGATTCCGGATGTTCCATAGCAGCCCTATCAACAGGTTGAAATCAGGGTGTCATTGATAGGAAATGGACGTTGTACCGTCAAATTATTGACAACCATGCATAGGAATACGCACATCATGCATATACATGTGTATGAGATTGTTTGAGTGACTCTCGGCTCGGTGCTGCGGCATCAGGAAACCCTTACCGTCAGATGTATATTCTCAGTTTATTTCCCGATATGGATTGGATTATTGATGCGGGGCAGTACTGGGCACGACACGGCATTCCAGATGAAACGAATACTTGGGGCCCAGTGTGCAAAATTCCAACATGTTTCAGCTGAGCAAGAGGGACATGCTGTCCAGAAATCTGAACGCCTGCAGGTCCAAACAAGGGAAAAGGAACTAAATTCTACCCCAGCTATGAATGTGGGGATTTCGGCAATAAATAAAGGTATCACTCATGGATGATGTGGGAATTGAAGTAGGGCACCCACGGTCGAACACGTTTATAGAGGTCGAAACGTCCGGTGCCGGCAATGCCTTTGGGACAGATCCACAGGTTGAGCTCCGAGCTTACCGTGCCAGGCAATGAAATGCGAGATGTACACAGTCTGATTTTGGGCTTGTCCGATTTGGGTGCCTTGGCCAGAAAACTGATGTTCATTCCTTCAACTCGGATCCAGTTGAACCTGTGGCCCGGAAACCCCTTTGAACGGTGATAGGAAGTATCCTGTAGATCCCTCAGGACACGATCATACGATTTCCTACTTGACTTGGCAGATCATATCCGTACACTGGTTATATTTGCCATAAGTGTATTGTGTTGAAAGAATTTTCAGCCCAAAAGGGTTATAACTACAAGGGAAAAAACGCATTTGCCGTAGGTTCTATTTAGTGTTGGAACACAATTTACCCACTTCAAAACAACACCGGCTCGCCAGTTCCCAACCAATATGGCAGCCATCCAGCCCCCGCTGAGGTTCCAAAGAGTGCCTAGGAGAAGCCACCAATTACCTCACAACGTTGACCTGGAGTTTGCAGTGGAGACAGGACGGCTCCCAGATGCTCTCCATAGGACCCTGATCCACAGCGAGGGAACGATACCAAGCAACAGCTGAAACACAGCCGTGACAACAGGACGCGACCAGGATGATGACCAGGATATACCAGGATGATCAATCGGGATGATGCTGGTCCAAACTGCGGGTCATCATAACCTATGCGAAAAAGCAACGGTTTATATGAGAGTGAATTGTCATTGAGAACAAGTAAGATCTCTATGGATTGATCAATAAAGAGAAGCATTCAGTGGTCTGTGTTCTTTCTGGAGGTTTTGTGTTTCTGACCTGCGCAAATGTTTTCCCTCACCTAATCCAAATTTGCCATCAATCAGGGTCATGGTTAATCAAATGGTTACTTGTAAGGGGTAACAACAAACCATATACATATAAGGAATATCATGTCTTATGAAAATCCAGAGTCGCCATGAGCCAGAGGAGAGGTTTCAAGACACAATCTGCAGAAACTGGATAAAACATATTCAGATCAACAAATCAATGAGCCGGATCAGTTGGATCAAGAAAAAAGAAAGCCTTCTCTTTTGGTCCCTTGGTCCTCAGGTCCCTTGGTCCTCTGGTTCTTTGATCCTCTGGTCCTTTGATCCTCTCTTACTCTCTTCCTTTGATCCTCTTGTCCCGTCCCTTGGTCCTCTTCTAATCTTTCTTCTGTCTTTAATCCGCAGGGTTGGACTGACTAGGCACGATGCAACGCAAATCTCCCTGCAAGAATTGACTCGAGCGTCCAAAACTGAGGCGAAGGCAAATCCTCAACCAACAAACCAACCAACCGACCGATCAAGCAAAGAATCATTTTTAATTACTAATATATCTCTGTGCTTAGTGGTTATTGTTGGTGATATCCATGCAGCATGTTTTGTTCTTTCTGTTTGCAACCAATCTGTTGGGTATTGCATCACCGTTATTTTTGCCAACCGTGGCCAGTAACCAACTGCACAACCGCTCAAGCAACCCATGGCGGAAGCAAGCGACTGTGACTAAGATTGCTGTTAGTTCATGTTAGTTGATTTCCGTGCATCAATCAAGCTTACCAAGACTTGATGAACATACCCCTGCATGCTTGGACTTCGTGGCCTGAGGACCTTGTCATTCCCGATTGGATTTTGAAGGAATTTCAACAGGTCCCCCACTGGGATGGCCGCATGCCAGAGGGTTATGCATTCTTCACTGATGGATCATATCGAACCAAAGGACATGCTGGTGCCGCAGTTATCCTTGCCATTTCCACACATGAAGGCATCATGTTTGGAGGAGTTGTAGCCAAACGCCACCCAGGGACAGGTGCTTTCCACGGAGAGATTGATGCCATGCTGTGGGCTCAGCTCTGGGCTCTACAGTTGTATGAGTGGCACACCTCCATGTTTGGAACACAACCCTTCGTCACCATGAATTTCGATGCACTTACGGTTGGCAACATTGCCCAGGGACTCTGGAGTGGCAAGCGCCAGCCAATCATGGCAGGATATGTTCGAGACATGGCACTGGCCGTCGAAGCCTTTTTTGGCACACAATTTGTTCAGTGGCATCACATATTTTCGCACACAGGCCATATGTGGAATGAATTGGCTGATGTGGTTGCAGGACATGTGGCACAGGATCAGTATCCTTTGTGTGAGCCCCCGTGGCACGACTGGCACAGAATTGAGCATCTCAAAATTGCACTGCCTTGGATGTGGATGTTGCATGCAATCGCAAGGGGCGATGCCACACTCCCACCCTGCCATGGCATGCAACTCGTTTTTCCGATCCGGAAACCCTCACAGATACCAAATTTGTTTCCACAAGCTCATGCTCCCTGTGCAGACACAAGCATTTCCCATTGCCAACTTGCCCTGGCTAGTGCCAATGTGCTCACCTTAGGAGATCAACCTAAGCATCATGAACAAACTATCGTTGGAGCCCGTCAATTGGCTCTTATGAAAATTTTTGCGAACCGCAACTACCACATTGTTGCCTTGCAAGAGACTAGGCATAGGCGACCTCCATCGCAAAGCTGTCCGCACTACTGGGTTGTCGGGCATCCAGCCACGGCAGCTGGACATGAAGGAGTCCAACTTTGGTTCTCCAAGGAGCTCAGCCTCACTGATCAATCCAGACCTTTTCTCAAAAAGGACATGTGTTTGGTTGCATCCGATCCCACATTCGTCATTGTGAAAGTGGCACACCCAAATCTTCGAGCCCTCATTATCAATGCGCATGCACCACATAGCCAGCACCCAGAGGCAGATATCCAAGCTTTCTGGGACAAGCTGTCATCGCATGTCGATCGGACTCGTTGGACCGGACCAATTCTTCTCATGACAGACTCAAATGGACATGTGGGTGAGTTGATTACTGACTCCATTGGCGGACATCATCCAGCAGTGGAGAACAGATCGGGCAAGATTTTCCACAACTTCCTTTTGCGACATGGATTGTGGTGTCCTTCCACTTTTGAACATTGTCATGTTGGCCAGTCAGGAACCTACGTTCGTCCAGATGGGTCCACTTTTTCTAGAAATGATTACATATGCATTTCCAGAGGCTTCACACAAGGAGATGTTGTCAGCCGTGTGGACGAAACCATCGATCTGTCCACCAAACGAGTCGATCACCTTCCTGTTGGCCTTCATCTTTCTTACACGATGCAAGCTGCCACATATGATGTACCAAAAAGTGTACACGATCTCGACCTTCTCAAGCATCGGATGCAGAGCGTTGAGGCCAGGCAGATTTTGGCTGATTCCTTTACCAGGACACCCTGGAGTCTTGACGTGAATGCGCATGTGCACCAATTCCAGAGTGACTCATTGCATGCCATCAGACAACTTCCGTTCAAGCCAAAGAGGAAACCTTTCAAGCGCCATCTCCAACCTTCCACTTGGAATTTGATTTTGCAGAAAGGTGCTGTGTATGCCAGGTTGCGTACAGTCAATAAAGAGGAGCGACATTATGCTTTGCGCTCCATTCTGTGGTCATGGCGCAAACTTGTTGGCTCAGAGCATGCAGATGTTTCTACACCCCAACAGGGATCCTCTTGGTTGAAAGGCTATGACCATTCCATTGCCTGGTTGCTTTGGTGGCATAACTATATTGCCAATGCGGTCAAAACTGCAGTTCGATGGGATGACTCAGTCCATCTAGATCGCCTTGCTTCCTTGTCCCAGCAGGCCCTTGAACAAGGGGGACGTCAAGAGCTTTGGCAACAGCTGAAAGCCGTGCTCCCAAAACACAAACAGCGTAGATTGACCCCACAACATTGGATTGGTGATGCGCTTCAGACACACTTCCAGGATCTTGAAGCTGGTGAGGCCATGAGCATCGCACAATTCGAGCAAACCTATGCCCAAAGACAAATGCAGCTCTGGCATCACCGACCTTGTCATCTTGCCATTGACATTAGTGAAATCCCGCATCGCAGAGATATTGAGCTGTCGTGCAAGAAACAGAAACCAGGAAAAGCATGTGGGCCAGATGAAGTGCCCCCTGACTTCCCTCATTATGCATCGGCAGCCATATCCAGATCCGTCCATTTGCTGGCATTCAAGTGTTTTGTCACTGCCCAAGAGCCAGTGTTATACAAGGGAGGGCGGATCTGTGGTCTTTACAAAGGAAAAGGACAATTCGGAGACCCCACCAGTTACCGGCCAATCCTCCTTGCTCCCACCTTTGGGAAGATTCTCCAATCTTGGACGAGGACCAAACTTGCTCCTGTGATGGAGCAAAGGAGAGCACCAGAGCACCAGGGCAAATTGGAGGACAAATAGCCCAACAAACCGGCACCGCGATACAAGCCATTCGATTGCACTCGTCATTGGCAGCACACAGAAGTGTGTCTTCAGCTGTGATTTATGTGGATTTGAAAGCAGCTTTCCATAGCATGCTTCGAGAGATGGTGTTCCCCCAAATTGGAGTTCACGATTTTGATCAGCTGAAAAGAGCATTGGATCCGCTTGAGTTCGATGTTGATCGCATTTGTGGTGTCTTGTCCCAGCGGGCCGATCATCCACCCAGGGATGTGCCTCCTGCCCTTGCAGCGTGGTTGGCTGAGATGCACCAAGACACATGGTTTTGGGCAGCCACCATGCATGGCGTTTTTGGTCAGGATGGACTTACCAGGACTGCCAAAGGGACGAGGCCTGGGTCCCCCATGGCAGACATAGGATTCTCCATGCTGGCCTCGGAAATTTTGAATCGAATCGTGCACGCACTTGAAGGTTTACAGCTGTATCAGGAAGGCAATTCTGCCCTAGGGTGCACTACACCCCCTATCGTTTGGGTTGATGACATAGCCTTGCCACTGGTGTCACCCACAGCAGAGTCCATGCCCGACTTGCTTCGCAGTGCCATCGCAATCATACATGCTGCCTTCAATGACTTTGCCATGCAGGTCAATTTCTCTGCACATAAAACTGAAGCCGTCGTCGCATTTCGCGGCGCAGGGTCAGAAGCGATGCGAGCAGCATATCTCACCAAAGGACAACTACCTGTCTTGGTAACATCTACTGAGTCTCACATTCTGAGCTTGAGGCTCACTAGTAAGTACAAACACCTTGGCACTATGGCCAATATGACAGGAGACCTGCAGGAAGAGATTTCGTATCGAATCGCGGTGTCCCGACAGACATATCATGAAATTGCTAAACCTGTCATGCTGAACAGGTATTTGCCTATCCAGACAAGATTGCAATTGCTGCACTCCTTGATTTTGTCCAAGTTGCTGTACGGAGCCATGACCTGGGCAGATTTGACTCCTACCCAGCTCAAACGCTTAGAGCATGTTTTGACAACGTTCCAAAGGAGCATTTATGGCACAGGTTTTTGGACCTCAGACATGGAAGCAGATCGACATTTCAAAGCCAGACGCAAGCTTCCGACATTCCGCCTTTTGTGGTTGAAACAGCGACTTGGATTCCTCCAGCATGTGTCCACAGATGCACCTCCATTCCTTAGAGACATGCTTGTCACGGAATATCATCAGGATCATGGTTGGCTTCGTGAGACACAAGCAGATCTTGAATGGGTGAATCATTTTGTGCCCTTGGCCTGGATTCCCAATGCGGCCTCCTGGGACTGGCCTCACCTTTGGTCAGTCATTGCCTCGCAGACTGATTTCAAAGCGCATGTTCAACGTGCCTGTGACCGATTTCTCGATCAACAACATGTTGCCATGGAGACCACAGTTCTCTTGAACGGGCTCTATACTGAAATGCATGCTTTCGGGTTCAGTTGGCAGGCAGCTGAAGGACAGACCACATCCGAGGAACCTGCAATCATGCTGCCGCGTGAATTTTGCTCAATGACTTTTTCGAGCAAACATCTGCTTGCAGTTCACCGTTACCATCACCATGCTGAGGCCTCTGAGGAGCGCTCATACGTGCAAGGCACAGTGTGCGGTGGCTGTCTTAAGCAGCACTGGACAACCAGACGCCTCCAACAGCACCTCAGACTCCGTAGGTCTAGATGCATGGACAGACTTGTTGGAGCTCGCTGCCCAGATACGCCTGCCACCATTGGACTCCCTGACGAACTGAAGGCTATCAAAAATCTGCCCGCAGTCAGACAGCATCATGGTCCGTTGAGGCCTTTGCCCTTTCAACGTCGACGCTCGCAGTTGTTAGCCCAGATCAAGGAAGTGTATGACACTGGAGTGCCTTTGCATGCTTGGCTCGATCCTGTAGTTGAATGGCCTGCTGCGATCCCTCTCATGCACGAGCTCTCGCTTCTTGCAGACCAACTCCACCAGACATCACCATCGCAGGATTATGATGTTCATGGCCAGTTGTTACATGTCATGCATCAAGCTGACTTGTCAGATGAAGCGTGTGCAAGAGTTTTTGTGCATTGGGTTGAAACAGACGGGCATGCTCAGCAATTTCCATGGGCATTACGTTTGGCCATGGACTTTGAAGTGTTCCGCATTCGGGAAAAGCTACAGCAAATCCAGCAGGAAATGGATGAACTTTGTGATGACTATCAAAAGCCACCTCGGGTTGTTGCAGCTTCCACACGCCAACATGAGCGGAGGCATCCTTTACCTTTGCCCTTTGAGGACCTTGCCAACACCGAGCAGGCTCGTCACCAGTGGCACTGCACTCGTGTTCCTCCGTCATGGCAGGATGCTGTGCAGGGCAGGAACCTTGTTCTGCACATGTTCTCCGGGCGACGGCGACATGGGGACTATCAGATGTGGTGCGAACATTTCCTTGGTGACAAACTGGAACATTACATCGTTGTGAGTCTGGACACAGCAGTGAATGACCAGATGGATATTACCACCGACAAGGTGTGGAACTGGCTGCTTCAAGCCGCCCGTCAATCCAGGATTCTGGCCTTGCTCCTCGGACCTCCTTGTGAAAGTTGGTCCTCTGCAAGACATGAGAAGCTTCTTGATGCACAGGGACATGAGCTTGCGGCTCCACGACCAATCCGAGATGCTCTCCATCCTTGGGGATTGACTGGTAACACGCCCGCAGAGAACGCCCAGATTTGCACCGGCACCACCTTGCTTTTGCGAGGCCTGAGGATTGCGTATATAGCTGGCATGAATGGTGCGCGCATCGTCATGGAGCATCCAGCGGCCCCTTGGCAAGAAGACCGGGCATCAGTGTGGCGGACGTCGGTGGTACGGCACCTTTTGGAGATGGATGGAGTCTTTCAGATGACCACGCTTCGCCAATTTCAATTCGGTGCTGCAGGTGTCAAACCCACCACCTTTTTGTACAGTGGCTGCAATTTGGAGGATAGCATGCAACGCCTGGCAAGACTTGATCTACCTTGCCCGAGCACGGCGCTCATTGGAAAGGAGAACGGAAGATTTGCTACCTTCAAGGCCAAGGAGTATCCGATGCTATTGAACTATGCTCTGGCATTGTGTGCTACCCATGAAGCTCCTGCTCATCCGAAACGCACAGAGGACGAATGGAGCCAGATCGCCGACGAATTCACTCAGGCTTCTCGTTGGTCAAAGGCCAGCGAGATTTTGGCCGACTACCAAGCAAGATAGCACGGGCTAAGACCCTCATGCAGCAGAAAGAAGAAAAAGCATCAATCTGAGTTACCTAACATACCTTAGTTCATTTCCATACATCATTCACCCCCTATCAATCTAAGGTTGGTGAATGTTGCTGACATACCTTGCGGCACCCTCGCAACTCATGCTGTGCCTCGGTGTAGGATGCTGTGCCTCGTCCTCTGCCGGCGCCAGAGCTGCCACCACCCAGCGCGGTGGAGACGACGGATCCGAGCCGGCCGACGCGGCCCGAGGATCCGGCAGTGACTTGGAGGATGTGGCGATGGGCAAAGATCAACAGCAGGGGAGTAAAAGAAATTGGTGCTTACTGCTGCTAATCATGGTTAGGTTTGTGATGGTTCAAGATGATCAATGATGGTCAATGATGATTAATGGTGGTCAATGATGATTAATGATGGTCAATGATGATTAATGATGGTCAATGATGGTCAATTATGATTAATGATGGTCCATGATGGTCAATGATGGTCAATGATGGTTCATGATGGTTGGTGATGATTAATGATCGTTCATGATTGAGCTAGTTGATAGATGTCGATGATGATTGCAGGTTAACCCGTCAAACGTATGGGATTTGATACGATTTGATACTGGTCTATTATGATTGGGCGGTATCAACTGGTAGCGCTGCTTGGGGATGTGATATGATGTTTCATGATCGCAAAGTCAGTAGCGGTTGATCATGGTTGCAGATGTTAGTAGTCGTAAATGATGGATCATTAAAGGTCAATAGGGTAATTTGGCTTCATAATTTGGTCAAAGGGCACACATGTTGCCAGGTAGGCAGAGTGATTCGCCATGAGTGACCACTTGTGAGCCGTGTTTTATCGACTGAATGACTGAATCATGATTAAGCATATGGTGGTTTCTCAAAGTAGGGGACCCCAAAATGGTTGGTTTGTTGTTATGAATGGCTGCTGAACAAGGATGACTTGGGGGGACCCTATTTTGAGAAACATTCATATATGGCTGGAGAAAGGTTTTTTTTTCCACATAACGGAACACGTCACAAGCAGATGGCCGCCACTCTGTGTGTGTGCAACTTGGGGGTGATGTTTTTCATTTTCTTGATAAGTGCATAGATGTTTGCACAAAGGCAAGTGAGAGCTTCGTTTACATTACAATCATTGCCTCTAGCATCTAAACATTCATACAGCTGCATAAGTTATTATATGTTATTTGGTATTTCCCAGAGTACTGCTATTTCCAGCTCAACAAACACCTTCTATCTGGTGGTTAATCACCAGTAGACCGGGTTCGGCTTGCAGGTGCGCGTTTTGGAGCTGTTGGACTTGGAGAAGCAGCTGCAGCAAGAGCAAAAACTGCGAGAAAGGGTCCAGCAGCAGCTCCAGAGATGTGAGGATGAGCTGCAGTCCTCTAAGGCGACGATGTGCTGTTGAGATTCTCATGGCTCTGGGGGTGAAAACTACCCGCAATCAGCTTCATCAAATGCTGCAAGGGGATGTCAAGTACGAAGTCGTTTTGAAGAGACTTGAACATGCAAAATTGGAACGACTTGAAGATGAGTGGAGTTCAAGCTGTTCTTATCGCCGGTAATTCTATGCAGTTTGATTGGAACGGCTCATTTTCTGTTTACATGGATGACCTTCATTACTTTCGGGAGACCTCCAGCAGGGTCATGACCTTCCTGATGCTCTCATTCCTATCCGTCTGTTGAGTTGGCTTTGAGTTCCCGTCCCAAGTTGGCAAGTTCTCGGGCAGTGATCCATTGATATCGATTGTTTGCGAATGTTTGCGAAAGGATACCATCTCAAAGCTGTTGGACGAGAAGAAGGTGGGGATGGGGCTTGGATGACGGTGTTGGCAGTTGCATTGCTTAATCATGTTTCCCAGAAAGTCAATGGAACTGATCCATGCCAATGTAATTGCAGTCTCAAATACATCAAATACCGCTCTGTCTACCATTGGCCCTCCCTACTGTTAAACTACGAGGTACCCCATATACATGGTGACTGTGGTGTTTTGCGTGCATGCTCGTCAAACGTCGTAATCCCTGAACCTTGTTTCACTATCGTGTTTCCAAAGTCATGATGACCGTCTCCTATTTCCATGAAGAAGGGGATACAGAACAGGGAACGAGGTGGTGGTGGACGAGCAAACGGATGAACATTGAAACCTGATCCTCAAAGCAACAGCAACTTGGGGTTTGCGGTGGATCAGACCCGATTCATCATCCAATATGATGTAAGCACTTCTTGTGCGCCTGCGCACAATGCTGTCCAGAGCACATTATCTACAGTAATTATGCACAATGAACCCAGCCGGTGCCAGCCGTTGTACCTGACCAAAATTTTGACAAACCCGCACATCCGCCATCGTCATTTAGCATCATTCACCAATCATTTCCATCATGCCATCCATGGTGGTGCCATCTTCCTTACACAAATGATGTCGAGATGGGAATGCAAGAAATGGTCACCATTTCTGGGCACACGCTTGGCAATGCTGGCTCAAGTTGCAGCCTTTGGGTTTCAGCATTTACACTTTGACCTACGAAGCTTTCCATCATGTTGTCCCATTTGTCCCATGCAACATGTGTGTTGCTGGCCATGGTGGCCATGGTTTGGGGCCAGGAATGCGATGTGACTTCTCACCTGGCCACCAAAGCCCGAGTCACCAAGGTCGCCGCCACCCAGGCATCGGCCATGGTGTCACCTGCCCTTATCAGCGAATTCCGCCCCAATCCGCCCGGCGCTGACCCAGCCATCCTGCGAGTCGAGATCTCTGGAACTCCAAATGTCCAATTTCCTTCATGCCTTTTCACCGTTGATGCCGATCCTCCCGGGGAACTTGGAAGAGTGGACTCTGTGATTGCAGTTTCAGGTTCATTTGATGCAAATGGATTGCTGGTTGTTGACATACCTGATTTCGAGAATCCTTCTTTCACCTTGTTCATGTCGGCTGCTTGTCCAGACGTCGGTCAGAACGTCCTTACTGATGCTGCCGGTGTCGCCGGCAGAATAGCGTTCGTCTATGACTCAGTTGGCGTGCCAGATTCAACACCTGATGAAGCAAATGTGGCAGCCATCAGAGCTGCATTGGCGGGTACGGGTATCCCGGGCGGTGTCCCTGGCACTGACCTCACATTCGTCGGCGACGCGATGGAGGAGTTTGACCCAGACCTGGTTTTCCGGGATGCCAGCGTCGGAGAGTGGTACCAAGTGGTGACCGAAGGAACGGGTCCAATTTTTACCGCCGACGCCACCCAGCTGGATCAGTCTGATTTCAACTTCGGCCCGTTTGACACGACTTTCAATGTCATCAATCCAACAAGGGTTTCTGAGGAG
>VSDK01005337.1:96801-122633 GCA_009767595.1 Symbiodinium kawagutii | reverse complement strand
CAACAACAACAACAACAACAACAACAACAACAACAACAACAACAACAACAACAACAACAACAACAACAACAACAACAACAACAACAACAACATATAAACGCATACTGCTACTGCAGCTGCTACTGTCGCTGCTGCTAGTGCTGCTTCGGTGCTGCGACTAAGTCTACAGGAACCACAACAACGACACCTAATACAACTGCAACGAAAAGCACAAGTGCTCACAGCAGACAAGTATCAGTTGGTTGTGGTTCAGGTTCCCACTTCATGGGTTACGATAGTCTCCAAGGTAGCAGGTAGTCTTGCAAAACACAGAATCAAGAAACAAAATGCTGGCGCACTGCTCGTGCGCGTATGTTGATATCCTTTGGACCTGTATGCAACCCAAAATAGCCAACATGATGTTGACAAGGAATGGGATTGAGGAAGCGATTAACAACTGGTGGCTTTCCATTGACATGAATTGGCTCTGCCCATGTCAGTTTTTACCAACCACAGCAACCTTTTGTACAGTGCCAAACCTCGAAAATTACCAACACAGTAGAGTCATGTTGCAAGCTCTCAATATCTCCCAACTGTACACCGTCAGTGGGAACCATCTCTGGCGGAATCGCGGGCAATGGAGGATGTGTTGTCGCTCTGCTCACTGGCCGTGTCCACCAAGACGCGCGGTAGCGATTTCCTGGGTCACAAAGGTGCAGGGTCCGGGGGGTCGGTCAGTCCATCACTTCACATAGTTTAGCCGGTTGGTTTGCGAAATAGTGAAAATCATTCCCTACCATCAGTTATGGACTGAAAATGATTTTGGTAAATTATATACTAGGTGGTTAATCCAAAATAGTAAAATCATTCCCTCCCATGGATACAATCCTCCCCATGATATTTCCCGTCCCAGAAAGTCTTGAAAGGGAATCTTGCCATTTTACACAAGGTCCGGGGGCAGGTCAATTTCCACAGCAAGAAAAGGCCAACTAAGACTCGGCTTGCGCTTTCAAACATTCGGGCTGTATCCTACACTAACCAGGATGAATCACCAATAATCACCATAATATACCTTCCAAAGCCGATAGTAAATCCAACACCCGCAACAACCAGGATGACTCACTACCTCCATGTGAACCCAACAGCATGGGCGGGTGAACAGCTCCCCAACAGCCCTTGGCTCGTTGACCTGTCAGGCGTGGGCTTCAAATCGGTTTTTGCATGTGCCTTGGCTGCCAAGGCCCGTAGCGGCCTCCAGCCGCAAGCGAAGCTTCGCTTCCAATGTAGGAGCACATGGGCATCGTCCGAAAAAAATTGGACACCAATATTGGAGAACAAGGACTATGCTGGTTTCATATGGTTTCTCAAAATAAGGGTACCCCCAAATCATCCAATCTCAATCATTTTTAGAAATACACTAACCATTTTTTGGGGTTCCCTATTTTGAGAAACCACCATATCTTAAGTGCATGTTCTTACCATTTGTTCAGTGAACAGATCACCTCCAATGAATGGCGCCAGTCAAAGCACTGCATTTTATGACTTGACAAGGGTGAAGGTATTAGTACTCAGATCTATACAGGGTATCACCGGATTACATGGGTGTACCAGTACGTGAAAAACAACTTATTGGGATGCAACATAACATAATGTAAATTAATCGATCGGTGGATGGCAAGGTTTCGCAAGTCTTCAGTTCCAGCGTTCCCATTCCGTACTCCTCACCCTCAGTTCGGTGTCGATCATCGATCAGAGCCGGGTATGAGTCCAAATGAAACACTGCCAAATTGAGTAGGAGCACCTACCAACATAGACTGTCCTGTTATGCCCATACTATGGCGAGGGTCAAGGTGCACCCAGTCCAGCGCCAACCTCAGGTTCAGGTCTACACGGGTTCAGAGTTTAGGTCTGTGGTTTTGTTTTGCTGCAAAGAAAACGAGGGGACTGCGCAGCAAATTGAGCATTTGGAATGATTCATATCTGGGCAGGTCTTGTGAGTCCGGACAGAACCTGGTGATTTAACTTTTTAATTGTAGTTATTTTGCACAAGTACACATGTACAATATGTCAATTTGTGTTATGTGTAATTAATTGGTATGTACTTGCACTGGTGTTCTTTCAACCTACGATCAATCAAGGCGCTGGCTGATCAAAAGGATTATGACGGAGGATTACAGCAGGATATTTTCTATGCCTACCACTGGAGAGCCCAACGACTGGTTCAAGGGGCAACCTGCCCAACGACTGTTTTTGGTTTTCAGTTGTAGATAGTTGTAGCTATAACCATTTGTTGGCTAATTTTTTTACCAATCGGCTATATAGTCCATAAACACAACCTTTTCCCCTCGCAGTTGACCAGGCTCCCACCACCTTGGCTGCGCAGCTTGTCAGGTTCAAACTCTCCATCCATTGTCTCAGGAAAGTTTCGCTTTAAGTTCGAAGTACCAGGCGCGGAGAGGAACTGTTTGCTGCGAATGGAGCTGTTGGTTCTTTTGCGACATCAATGGGTCGCACAGATTGACATTAGAAGGTTATGAACATTCGAAGGATAGAAAAACATCCAGGGCCCTTATGTCGCTAGTACTTAGTGTTGCATGTGACTCTTCCATGCCCACCGATAGTACTTGCCAACAATGGTCTACATTTGGTATTTCCTCAACAGAGCGATGCTATGCCATTCACATGATCAAAATCCATATTAGCGGCAGATAAATTGGTAGAAAACGGAGCATCCGATTTCTAGACCGAAGCCTGACATGCAGCGAAAGCTTTTGGCATGCTGATTCCGGGATACATGTCACCATTTGGGAACAATAAATGTTTCGGCAGTAAATCCCCAAAACGTTTCTCTGAAGGACTGCACAAGAGAGGAGTCACAGGGCAAACTCCTACAGACACACATGCCACAGCTTCATCCAACAAGTGGGTACCCAAGGCAGAAAACTCTAAACCCTTTTTTTACTTGCAGCTTGATCCCGCTGCAAGTTGCACAACTGTTTCCCTATCTTCCACTTCGAAGAAAGAGGAATAGATCTAGGACCCACCTGCAAATGTGATGAAACATGATGAAACCACCAGTCATGCGGTGATGCGACACTTATTGGCAAGTGAGAGGGTACACAGAAGTTGTATCGTTGGTATCCCTATCATTCCAAAATTGCATCATGTTCTCTTTTTACAGGTATTACCTTCAACCGAAGGATGTTCCTTGTGAGTTTCTCATCGATGTCATTGAGACTTGTAATCGATCAGTGTGAGAGGCAGGGCCAAGTTGATTGACTCTGCCCTTGTTGCCAGTCTTCTCAACATTTGAAAACAGAGCTTTTGTCAGGACATGAGGTTTGTGGTTTGATTTGTCCTCTCCACAATGGCAACAACAACAGTAAGAAGTGTTTGAACCACCACCACTTCTGCTGCCACTACTGCCACTAGTGCCACTACCACTGCGACTGAGAGTGCTACCATACCACTACTGCAATAATTGCTGCTGTATTGTAGCGCAACTGAGACATGAATCACTGCTGTTTTGGCAAAGCGTTTTGCACACTCGCTTGAATCTTCCGAAGCTTCAAATGAGTTTGTCACTGCCGGGTAGGCATTGATGAGCTTTCTTACATCACACCACGGTGGTTGGACGATGTGCCACGGCTGCTTTGAGATTGTCATAGATGAGAAGGATGGCCAATCCTGATCATCCTTTGAAACAGATGTGTGCTGATGTGTCATGATCAGTACCGATCAGTATTGAAACTCCTTGCACAGATTTCTCGTGTGTGCGGTTTTGCATGTTGGCCTTTGAGACTGGCGCCATGCAGAGGTATACGAGGTACGGTATGCGATAGTCAGTGACAGTCCAGAACCCATCAATAGGAGAAATCCAACTGTTCCGTCGGGAAGATGATGACAATGACCATCATTTCATGTCCAGTCCATCACAGTACAATAAGTATAATACATGACCAACAATGGCCAGCATAAATCCTATTGCTTAGTAGCCATCCAACTGTTATTTAATGACCGTCAATGGACCCATCATGATAAACCCTCTTGGGGAATGACTGCAGCCGCAGCATGGCAAATACTGGCGGCTATCCGTGGCTCAGGTGAATGGCACCGCTATGGATGGAACCCACATCTCGTTGCCCTTTCGGCCAGAGCTGTCGGGCAACCAGGACCCCTCAGATGAGGGTTGCTATTTATAGTGCGAACATGAAAGATCTCTTGCTTTGCAGGGCGTACAACATGAATGGATTTGTTCACATATAGTTTCTTCCTGATTGGAATGAACAATCTTCATGAAAATATGGCTGATGACATTTGTTCAGGTAGTATTGGATTAGAGCCTCTTGAATTCAAGGGCACAACGCATCAAACGGATATAATTCGGATGCCAGGATAGATATATGGGAAGGCTGGTTATGTTCATGCCAAGCCGCTGGAGAATCAATCATTCGTCATGACCTGATTTGCATCACTCAGGAAGATCATTTGTGGTAGATTTGGCGATGGGTCAATATTAACCAACGAATCATGGCTTATAGTAACCAACCAAACTATAGGGAAAACGAGCTGGTTAATGATAGGGGAAACAGAGCTACGGGGTTTTGACCCACTGCCATTTGTTGGTAGCAAAGCGGCATCGAAGGTGGTGGAGCATTCCCTGAAACCATCAAGCAGATAGTACATGCTTGCAATGCTCAGATCAGCACACTGATGAACATTGTAATCGATCACAACACAGGCTTTTGCCAGACGCTCCATCCACATGAATACCTCAAAGGACTCTTTCCCGCCACGCCTTTTTCACTCCCTCCCTACCGTGATCATTCTCCAAGATGATTCCCACATGCAAACTTACTGGTACGCCCTACTTCCAACAACTAGATCAATGGGAAAACTTGTAGATTCATGATAAGATATCTGATATCTTAAGATATCTACCCCTGACCACTGAAAGCATAGCCCAGTTGGCAGCTGGGCTCATCCCTGGGCCCAGGAGTTCCTGGAGAAGTTGCGCAGCGCCGTGGACCCCTTGGTGCTGCTGGGCTTGCGACGTTTGCGGCACCTGAACTTCCACCTCAACGGCGAGCCCCAAGCGCCGCGGCTTCCAGGACGACGCCAGGGATCCACGTGGTGATCAGCTGGAGATGTCATCTAGATGAAGTGATCTAGATGAAGTGATGTAACATGATGTAACTGCAAACTGAAAGAAGTATCAATGATTATCGACATATCGAGGTTATGACTGTTAATTTGATCTCGCTAACTGATCAATATAGCTTGCTTGGGATAACTTGGTAGCTGGGATGCAACAGTTTAGATACTTAACTTGGATCTACAAGATCAATCCAGATACTTCACCTGATCTTTGTAGGTTCTTTTTTTGCGGATGTGTCGGAGAGTATCGGGAAATATCGGGCGATGCTACTGGGTGCCCAGTTTAGACAGGTTCAGACCTCTGAGGATCAGTGTTTTGCATCGGGGGTACAGTAGACCTCATTTCTGCATGATATGCCAGGCTTAGGGAAAAAACGGCTTCGCCTTCACTCATCAGTTCCTGCAAAACTCTCGTCTCAAGTTGTTTCCACTTGTTCATTGCAAGTCACTCCCAGCGGTGTTTGGTCCTGTGTCCCTCTGATTGATTCCGCGGCCTTTGTCGAGTTTCCAGATGTTTCCAGTAAACCGCTCACTGAGGTGATTGCATCACTGACCAAGAGCCCAGTGGAGGATTTCTTGGACATTTGCAGCTGGAAGGCGTGTCTTCGGATCAACGACTCTCGGAGCATGGAAGAGCCCTCGCTTTCTGCGGGAAGAATAGCTGCAGGTGGAAGGCAGCCAACGAACCCTGCAGCGGTGAGCTCCAGAATCAAAAGTGGTATGATAGAAACTTGATAGGAATCTGAGAGTTAATGATTGTTCAATTATGGATAGTGATGGCTAGTTGCGGTGAAGTGATATGATGGTCGCTCCTGGTCAGTACTGGTGGATAAGCATGGAGGTTGCTGCCCATGAGATTGGACTCCAAAGGTCCGCAGTGGAGGTTGGGCTGTACCTTCGTCAAACGCCAAGAGTTGGTCGTCAGAAGTGATGAGTTGTCCCACAACGTAGCAAATCACCATCATAGGATGCTCACTCTTGGAATTGATTTTTGATTCTATCTACCAGCAACTTTGCTTTATCGTTGCCACGCACTAAGCCAACTGACCCTCAGCAATGCTTCTAGACTTCGCTTTGCAACTGCGGTGTTCTTGACTGGGATGCTATCGCATAGCAACTTTCCTAGATCGGCATCAATGAGCCCATGACCAACCCTACTGCAGGCTCTTATCAATGCTATGGGCATTGAAGCAGCTGAATCTGAAGACTTCCTTACCCCAGGGTTATACGCAGTTTCCCTACTGGTCACTTTATCCTAAGATCAACCCCCCTTCAGAAGCGGACTCTGTACAATTTTTTGGGCCAGGAGGGGTTTCATAGCAAGACCGATGATCAGACAATAGGCTCATGGTTGGAAGGGTTTGCTGGGAAGCTGGCTAGGTGGCACGGCAGGTTGTAGGCATTCAAAAGTTGCTCAACGCAGAAGATTCTTGAGTCGTTTTCTTTGCTGGAGGTTAAGCTACAAAGCAGAGCAGGAAATTCATCACGATAGTCCATCAACATCCTTATGATATGGGCGTCCTCAATAGTATACAATAATTAGTTATTGACTGACTCTTGCTGCTTGTGGAACCACAGTGGTGTTAGCACACACAGGACCACTCAAAAATCATGCCGGGTTGGCCGACAGAGCAATAAATCAATCTTGGTTGATGGTGAGCATCAACGCGGTAGATGATGACTCATGATGATCACATCATGATCTTGGTATCCTGGTGAATTATGATCAATCATGCTCAACAATGGTTGTTATATTCACGTGCACTCCTTTGTTCACGCCGGAAATCCCACGGGATTCGCTGCGTGCGCCTCATCAAACCATCATTGACCCTCATTAACCCTTATAATAAACCATAGGGTTGCCCCTCTAACCATCATAACCCTTATTAACCCCAAGGAGACCGAGCACTTCTTCCGCATTTTTTCCAACGACGCGTCCACGGGCAGCGACACGGTGCTGCTGGCGTTTCCAGCTGCGCCGGGACCCGAGTTGCCCGTGTGCGCCGGCCTGCCCTGCGCGCGTGTGGGCCATCGATTTCTATTGCAGCTCGATGGGCTCAGGGGAAGGGTGGCTGTTGAGGATCTGGACAGATACTCTTGAAGTGGCAAAATTGATGTAGAAGCCACAAGGAGAATCAGTTTCCTCAAGGATGGGGATGAAAGGCAAGCGGGCAACTTTCAGAATTAGTTTTGCCTGTAGTTGACGCCTACCTTTGGTGGCTTAGGCAAAAGGCGCCCTTGGACATAATGGAGGGAAAGCTAAACAAACAAGCAGAGCTATGCTAGTCGATTAGATGATTGCTAGGCCTCCTGTGGTTTGTGATGAAATAAATGGACATGTTGGCTGAACGCTTACTTCAAGGCAAAATGTGCGGGGGTTCTAAGTTGTTTTGTCACCTAAGCGCAACTAGAAGGGCCAACCGTAGTGGATCATCAAGCCTTTCATGTGAAGGCTGTACAGCAGTGAAAAGCAGTGATCCCTTACCCTTTCCCAACAGCAAGAAATGATCACCCCCAACAGGCATCAACTATGAACCCTTTCCATTGAATTTGCTTGGGGTGGTGGTGTTGGAGAAGCAGGGGTAGGGAATGAGAAATTCCACTGGTAGATCATTGGTGCAACGCCCAGGGTCGCCTGTGAGGCAAGCGAATTGGCAGTTGACCACGAGCCGCGAAGCCGTCCGTGAGAATGTGGAGAACTACCAGCTGAGATCTGAGGCTGCGCGATTGTTCCTGGGCTCGCTGTTCCCCACGAATCGGCGGACAGGGTTTTGACATGGCTCAGAAACTTGGGAGAGCCTGCCTTGGTCGTTGCCAAGGTTTTGCATAGCTGCCCGGCATCCTGAAATCTTACCTCACCTAGCGACGTTCCTGCCAGTCACAGGTGCTACTGGCTGGGCCGCAGTGGGACGGGTGGTAATGGGAAATTTTGCTCCAACGGCAAGGGCCGCAACCTGTGGCAGTCGACTGAACCATTTTAGCATCTCTGAAATCTCCTGTGCAAACGAATGTCTGAACGCCGTGATACCTCAAAAGTACAGATCATGAGACCGCGCTCTCCATGACTTACCACCATGAACTTTGAATGGGAATTATGATAATTATCCTTGATCCAGGAATGCCAGCGGCCACAGGCCAGCATGAATGAACTGCAAAGTTCAATTTCAACGACTCGTTTGACAAAGATCATAGATCTGGAGAAAGCTGATGTGCGTAATTATGGTATTCATATGCCAAGGAATTGCAAGGGTCTGGTACTTCTCAATGCCAAGTACTGTAATCCTTGTGAGTCCACCAAAGTACCTTGGTCTTGCCGGATCAGGCTTGAAGCCTTGACACCCACACATTAAACCTCTAAGCTCAGCTCAGCTCCAATGTCCCCAAAGGACCAGTGGCAATGAATCAGTTCCTCAAAAGTATGTAAAAATGTAATATGATCATTGAGACTCCACATCGTCATTGAGAGTAACATGCGTAATTAGTGAATATACATGTCTGATACAGCATAACATATAACATGCAAGAACTGCAAGGACTACAGCATATACATATATATGTTTAACTCTAAATAAGTGAGATAATATCTACTACTATATGTGTCTATTTCACATGTAACAACTGCAATAAGTATATAGCGATATATGATATTAGTTGATGCTCTTTGATGCTATATCAAGAACAGTTGGAGCCACTGCTCTATTTAGTCCATTTTAATCCCTTCATTATTGCTTCAACAAAATCACCATCAAAAAAAGTAGTTCCACCCACTTATAGCATGTCAGAGCGCCCACCGCCCTTGCAGGTCCCGCGACGCCACCGTTCTGGCAGAGTTTCACCGAGGAGGTGCTGCACGAGCTGCGCCGCGTGCTGCCCGACTACCTGGGCGCACAGCCCGATGCACAGCTGCGCCTCCCGCAGCCGCGGATCATGGCCTTGGCGCCCCCGGAGGTCATGGGGGTACCCCAGGGGAGCACCAGGAGCTGTTCACATCGGGAGGAGGGTGGGTACCTTGCGGGGGAGCACCAGGGGTGGGGAGGGGGTGGGCTTGGGCATTGGTTGCTCAAAATGGAGGTATCATCTAAGTCATTAGTCATGTTGAGTATTAAAACGTTCATTTTTGGGGGTCCCCAATTTTGAGAAATCACCATATGGAGAACATGGTTCCGTAAGAAAGAGGTATAGTAATGGACAACATTGGAGAACTACTGCCTTGTTTTGGTGACTTGGAATTTGTGGTTGAGATTTGGGGTCGTGCAAATCTGCATGTCGGGGGAAGCTTCAAGCTACAAAGGCCTCTTTTCGAGATCGGCTGGGATTTAGACAAATGTGTCCGTGGCCACGTTTTCAATCAGGAGCCCCAACAATTCTTGATTTTTCGGAGAGTTTGGAACTCAACTTTTTGAGCGCATTGGACCTCAACTTGATTTGACTCTCATCTCTTTACTCTGTACACTTTCAGGGTTGGCCATACCATAAACCGACTACAAAAAGACAAGGTGGCTTCTCATCAGACTTTGCCAGGCGCAGGATCAACACAAAGAGTGCTATGCTCAACAATACTGGGTGCGCTTAGAAGGTTACGGTCAATGCTTCATGTCTTCGGGGTATGGATCCATAGCATTCCATAGTGAACATGGCTATTTCAACAGGATATCTTTGGAGTATGGATCCATAGCGAGCATGGGTCAATGCTCGCCTCACAGGTCTTCCTGGCTGCTGGCCTGGAAGTGGTCCGCGATGAAGCGGCCCAGGTGGTGCTGCAAAAATGCGGCATCCCTGGCCTTGGGATCTCAGATCTCTTCAAGGCGTTCCCGCACTTGCCAGAGGAGCTTAAGACGGAAGCCTAGACGCAAAAAGGGCTTGTTTTGGCGGGCAAAAAAGGCTTGTTTGGCGGGCAATTATTTCTGAGGACTGAGCTTCTTTGGCGGAAAATTGTTGGAAAACGTACTCGAGCTCGTCCTGGTATGTACTTTTTGAAATCTTTTTGGTGGACAAACAAGACTTCTTCCGCGGAGAAAACCGCAATAATCACATCAAAGATGAATGGCTTATCGCGACAGGTCCATTGGTTTTCTTTGATTATTTTTCTTTATCTAATCTATTGTGCATTCTGTTTGTCGAAGCCTGGCGGGACCCTTTCTTGCTACATGATGGTGCAATTTCAGCATTTTCAAAATTGAAGGTGTTTTTGTGCACAACTAGAATCATTTTGGTGGGGAAACAGAGGGCGGTGAAAGCCATGGTGTAGGGATTAAATGACATAAGACACCGTGACGTTGCGGCATCGCTGCTTTCACAAGTTGCACGTTCATATTGCAGTGAACGCGACAGGACTGCTTGGATAGCAATTAATTAGTGATTTTGAATGATTATGATGTGAGGTGTATGAATGCCTGTATCTATTTGCCTAGACATTTTTCTGTCATTGTGTTGTCATCCAGCAACAGATCTGGAAGCAAAATGGTGAGCCTACATCAACAGCATCCCAATAGATTTATCAGTTGTCAGTTATTGCTAACGTCTTGAGTGTTGTGACGAACCATAATTGATCCGCAGTTCTAGTGCTCACCCGTATCATTACACATATCACTATTGTTCGTCTCATTCTACAGGTCTCATGGTCATCATCATCATCATCATCATCATCATCATCATCATCATCATCATCATCATCAAGCAGCAGCTAACACTTATCGGATCGCCTAGGAGAGCTGGTGGGCAGAACTATTTCAGTTGCTCCTGGAAAATGCTGGCAAGCCCGAGACCGAAGAGGTAGCAAAGAGACACCTGGCTAAGCAGATAAACTTGAGTTGGATCATGTTGGATCTGCAACTGCATTGCTGGACAATAGCTGGGGCCAAGTGCGGTACCCCCACTGTATCGCTTTGCAAGCGCTAATTCGGTAGTGTCAAGTTGGCAAAATGATATTTGATCGGCAGGATACCGGATATCTATGAATCTAAGCATTGATAATTGGGACCCATGACCACATGAGAACCTTCCATCAACGGGATCTGCAGTCCTCACCATTTGTATGCATTGAACTGGGTTGAACAGATGCCATCAAGGGGAGCCTGTGGCAGCTGCCGCTGTTCCAATCGCATCCTTCCGTGTGCAGCGATGAGGGCAACCAATCTGGTGGATTCGGGGCCTCTCCGGGCGAAGAAGCCTTCCAGAAGACCTCGACATCGCCTTCTGCTCAGTGCCTTCGCTGCAGGCTGACAGGTGCGTCATGGGTTCTGAAGGAGGTTGGCAGTTGACATTCAGAATTTCTTGCGAACTTTCTGAGTGAACCCAAGTAACGAACATGAACTGGGGAATGAATGGAGTCCACGGTTGTAAATTCTAAGTAGTCCGCCAGATCCTTCAACAGTCTCTGATCCGAGCATGTCCCTTTTTTGTAGTGTGGGCCTTTCAGATGTGGATTACTGTCCTGAGGTTCTGACTGATTTCGCAGTGTATTATGTACAGGTATATTGGTATATCTTATTGACCTCAAATAATCATACAAGGTATCCGTATCCACCCTAAGATGTGTAGTGCAGTAGACAAGCAGAAACAGACAACGAACTTGTGTTGCAAGGTCTGCAATCATACAACCAATGCCAGTGGTGGGCTAGTGGAGATTGACCGCCGAAACTTTGTTGCCTTGTGACAGCAGTCCCTTGACAACGCACACCCGAATGCGATTGGCCGTTGTAGATCTATTCTCGTGAATAAGGTCAGAAAGCCATGGTTGGTTGGTTGTTGTCCTGTTGGCTTTTGTTGTTCTTGTTTTTGTAGTTGCAGTTCCTGATCTGATCAAACACATGTTTTGTTATGTTCTGCTAATCTATCCACTGACCATAGCATACAATCTTGCGGTTGATTCATTCTTCCAAATAGTTTAGTTGTCTTCAGTATCTAGAAGTAGTTGTGGTTGATATTGTATTTCTCACATGTTCTAAGTCTAGTAGTATCTAGTTGTGGTTGTGGCCGATCTATCTATTAGATAGTAGTCTACAACAACGGTTTATACATCTAGAAGGTACGGGCCAGTCTAGTAGTCTAGTGGCCATCTTACCATTTCTATCAGCTAGTTCCCACTACTGAATCATAAACCCTTAGGTCACGATCATTTCACCATCATTGAACTCCACCATCAACACACAAAACTCACGGCGTTGAAGTCCACTGATCTCCACGACTCACGGAACGCCACATGGGGCCCTTGGCACCCGCCATGACGGGTCACCCACGAGGGCCCCGACCCGACGAGGGCCGTCGCTCCAGGTCCCGTTGACCTGGTCCAAGTCCTGGAGATCGTCGCTGGCCTTCCTGGAGCCTGGGATGGTGAGATGGGGTGGGCCCTGTCCCGTGCGGCGCCGCGCCCCTTGGGACACCTGGGAACCAAAGAAGTGGATGATTGCAGGGATGTCTACAGGATCCATCCGAACAGGTCGTTTTTTTTTTTTTTCCGGGTTATTTATGGTTATTTGTGGGTATTGATGGTTCTGCCAAACTGGGAAGATGAGCTTGTATAATTATTCCTTGAAATTGATGAAAGAAAACCAGAGCTGCTGAGCAGTTCGAGGAATTCTTGGAAAGATAGGTAGATGGTAGCAACTCCATGGACGGCATGTACACACTTGCGCATAGCTGATGGTGATCAACAAGCTGCCTGTATGTTCTTTAATGTAGCGCTAGCGCACCAAGAAGTCTATATTCTCACGCTCAAGCAGGAAGCACTACAGTCGTCATGATTTCTTACCTTGGTTTTGTCAGTACTTATGTCTCAATTTTCAAGCTATTGTTGTAGCTTCGTTGCAAGCTCCCAGTTCTTTGAGCAGACAATGTGACATGGTTTCTGTCAAGTGGATTCGTGTGATCGCTCCTGGATACATGGAAAGTCCGTGAGTCTGTGCAACAGGTGACAAATTCGCAAGGGATGCATTTGACATGCACAGATGTAAGTATATCTACTACATATCCCATACATCTCTATACACAACTCTTTTAAACCACTAAGTCGCTATATTACAACAACAGTATATTGATATATATATATATACATATATATATATATGTAGTATACCTAACCAACGTACCAAACAGCTATCCACCAATCATCAGCTTGGTAGGTTCCGCTCACCCTTTGGGGGTTGCAGCCCGTCCTCAGGACTCGCAGAGTAGCGCTGAGCTGCGCTTCGCACTTCTCACGGTGGCGAAGCCCTGGGACGCGAAGGTCATGGCTCAACGAGTGGCC
The DNA here is from genome assembly GCA_009767595.1 of Symbiodinium kawagutii. Taxonomy (NCBI): domain Eukaryota; class Dinophyceae; order Suessiales; family Symbiodiniaceae; genus Symbiodinium; species Symbiodinium kawagutii. The sequence continues at coordinate 109,252 of VSDK01005337.1, read as the reverse complement.
GGGCAGCGCTGGTCATGGTGGAACCATGGGTGGAACCATGGGTGGAACCATGGGTGGACTCGGCTCTGTAGTATCTGTTGGTTTCTCAAGATTGGGAAGCCCCAAAGTGGTTGGTTAAGAATGATTAAAAGAGGATGATTTAGGGCTATCCCTGTTTTGAGAAAGCCCCATCTCTCTGGTGGATTTTTCCCAATGGCCAGGTAAGTTTATGCCGGAAACATATTATGTTGTTTTGTTCAACATAAGTGAGTCTTGGTGATTTAAAGGCCATTAACTCCCAGATATAGCATGGGTTTGATGGGTATACCTTGGTATACCATTGTGGGATAGCTGCCCGACCGGTACATCTGAAGGCCAACCCGACAGTACCTTCAGAAACTAGCAAAAATATTCAAAAATTGAGGTTTTCTTGCCAGCTTTCAAACCTGAGTGTCAGAACTTGTGAGGATGTTTTTGTTGCACAAGAGTCACAGAACCCAAGGCCACTGTTTCGTTGCTTGCTTTCTGGGTTGACAATTGCCAGTCTCAGTGTCATTATGGGTCACTGGTTCTTCCACCATGTGGGGATGCTATCCCTGCAATGAAGCATCGTGCCTGTATGACTTCTAATGAACGAAAGGCTCCCACTTGAGGAACAGATAACGATTCCAATCTCCACACTTCGCAGTTTCGAAGTGGAGACTTGTCTAGCCATGAAATGCTCTAGATGGTTCATCTTATGATGGGAATGGGTGCTACTAGATCCCCACTTGCCTAGCCATGGTCATCTTACGCGTCATGGCAGATGCCCAAGTCGCCAGGGTTGCGATCCCCATGGCCATCCGCGTGCCTTGAGGTACTCCACCAGCACTTGGAACTGCGTCGAGGTGAACTCCAAGTGGACCAGGAGACTCGGGGCGAGGCGAGTGCGGGAGCACCGGGGTGTGCTCAGTGTGCCCTGGGTTGATGTTGAACTCTTGCAGTGGTTGATGTTGATCTGTGAACATGATCATTTATATTATTCATTTACCAGTATTTTAAGAGGAGATATTGAAGAATCATTTCAAGAGGAATAGAACATGGCAGTGTGAACATGATCTGTGACCAGCAATGGTGTGGGTTGGTCCACTGGGTGGCTTCAACGAGACCAACTCTTGACATTGGCATTCATTTGCTGAACGCCTCGAGAAACCAAGAGTTGTCTGTTAATTGAACACGTCTTTCAGTGATCCGGGCCTGGATTTTCAAGAAGTTCAGCAAACTGGACTGGAACTTGGCAACTGAGAAAGCGCACCTTCAACGGGGACTTATTGTTTGACGGAGTATCCTCATATCCCATGCTACCCCTCAGAGATTGATGAGTTGGTGAGCTTACCACAATGGTTTTAAGAATGGGAGATGCGGGAGCTGGGAAGCTGGGAAGCTGGGGCTGCAGTCTGACAAAGCTACCAGAGATTGCTTGCCATTTTCGAGGGAAAAATGTGTGAAATTAAGTTTCACTGCCGGTGAACAACCGCACTACGGACTTGGTTAGGTGGAGACGTGGTGATTCGTGTCGTGGAAAACCATGAAGATCTCAATGGCTAATTGTTCTCAATGACAATATGCCAATGTGAGGATTCGACACGGTTCAAAGATCCATTGAGTATTTCCTGAAACGGGGGGGGTGGGGTACATGGGGGTACCACCAAATCCACCAAGCATGTTTCGATTTCAGTGCCAAACTCAGGAAACACCACTGCCTTTTGATTGAATCCGCAGGATCCTACTCGTGCCAAGATCTTGTTTCAAAGGTTTTGCGGAGACTGCATGCTTCGATAGATAGTGTGGTATGACAAGTGTTATATTCTATGAGATGTCACAAGCCCAATATTACCCCAATATGATGGTAAAACATGGTAAAACGGCACAGGGTTAGATATGCCCTACACATATGCTATGTCATGATATGATTCAAACTTATCACAGTTATCACATGCAACACAATATGGTATTTTAAGATACAACACATAGATATTTACCAGCATACTTACTCAATAAAGCTGTGTATATCAGATTGACCTATTACCACAACAATAGCATTCGCTACCACAATACAAGAGCAGGAACCTGGATATACCATACTAGCCAATTGATTTAATTAGTTATAAGCTTCGGGAATATCCTATGGGTTGGTTGTAGCCTAGGCTTTTGGCACAACAACCATGCAAGGTTCCTCCGCAGCAGGAGCTGCGGAACCTCCTCTGGCGCGATCTGCAGTTCCTCCAGCGGGACCTAGGTGAGCTCACATCGCTGGAACTGCCAGCACCACCAGGACGGGAAGGTTGGGAAGGTCTGGAAGGTCGCAGGAAAAACAAATAGATACAGTAACAACTGGATAGAACTAAGATTGCACAGTACATATATCAGCTATGTTTATATAATACATACTATATTTGTATCCGTATAATTGTGTGTACATAATTTTCAATTACAACCCACCTTTAGCCTTGTGACAACCTAAGTTGTGTACTGCCATCACTTAAAAGAAATGTCCGTGGGTATCGGTGTGAAACTGCCGGTCCGGCAAGAGGTCACAAGCAGAGTACTTTCTCAAGCTGGTTGAAAACGGTGACATGCGAGAACTGGTGGTTGGCAATGGGTAAATGCGCAATCTCCGTATCAATCAATTAATACTGATGAACGGCTACTTTGCATGATCAATGATGGTTAGACTGGGACTGTAATATTTCACTCATCATGTGAACAGTGCGACCATTTGTTGTTCGCAGCGTCACATCCAATATAAATTTGTCGTGCATTCTTCCAGCTGCTAGCACCTGCTCCAGTTTTGTTGAAGATGCTTGGCTGAAGGCAAAGTAACCCAAAATGACCGGATAAACATTTGGTATCAGAGGCCCTCCTGGAACGTGGTACCTGGAACGATTCTTTTGGAAACTGATCCATCCACATCAGCAGCGTACTGATCAATCATCCTCTGAACAAGTCGCGTATTATCAAAATCTGTCAACCGTCATAGAACCGTTCTGAAGCATCATTACCAATGGTTGACCCTTATTGACCATGGCTATGAAGCAAGGTGAAGCATTCTTCGCCCCTACCCCGGCACCACCACGGCTGTTCCCTGGCGTAGGGGACATCGCCTTGGTGCCCACGGGTTCGGGAGCCACCACGGCGTGCCTGGCCATGGTTCCCAGCATCCTAGGTGCCTTGGTGCCGAACTGGATTTAGAAAAATGAGTTGGGATTAAGTACTTCACTCCCGAAAAGCATCCCAAGTTGGCCAAGTTTTTCGAAAAGGTGTTTTATTCAGGAAGCTGGTTGTTTTGGATGGTGATGTCCAGTTTCGTGTGTGGTGACCCCGCGAAGCTCACTGTTTGGCCCCCGAGACCTTGACAACCCCTGGGGTGAATGGCACGCGTGGTTGGCTATCCTAACTTTTTTTCATTGAAGATTTCCTGATGAATATGGGGAAGCAAACACAGGTCTCCCCAGCATTTCTATGAAGCTGACAGCAAGAAGGATATCATCATTTCATACTCTCCCTGCTGCCTGGTCTACAGTACATTTCTTGCTTATCATCAGGGTTGCGACTTGTGGGATCAGGATGAATTGGTATGCCAGGATGTACCTCTAGCAATACTGGGGACCGGTTACCCAAGTAACTGTTAAGCATCAAATCGTGGGCAGGTTGGCAGACTTTTGATTTTGCCTGTTCATGGAGCATTGTTTGGCCAAGCCAATACGAGGCCGAAGACTTCTGAGTACTCACAGTACACTAATGCCATTTCCTGGGGGAATAATTTTTGGACCCATAGTTGCAACCACTGAGGCAACTAGAAGCGAGGCAAAATCCAACTTGTTCGGGGAGTCTTTCTGGATGTTTTAGTGGACTGATCATGTTTTGATGATTTGTGATTGCGTTGCATATAGTTTTCCCGCAAGTTGCATGACTTTGATTCAATTAGTTGGACTCAAAAAGACATGCTTTCGCATTTACCAGTTGATGATCAGTGGTCTTGATTGCCGGTGCCTCTCAAAAGGCCATAAATGTGCCGGTTCCAAAGGAATCCAAAGGATAGCTTTTCGAGATTTTTCGACTCACTGCATCCGCTGAGGCTGCAACCTTCCAAGCTCTCACTTGGACGAAGCAGGTCCTTGCGTCTCATTTCCTTATGCAGAAGATGACATGATGGCACGCTGCGGCTGGGGACATGGCCGGAAAGGGGTGAGGTGGATCTGTGATGATCTGTGCGCCATGTGCCATCTGAAAACACTCCACTGGTCCCAGCACCCGTGCCTTTCCTGTAGCATATGTGGCTGCGGATGCAGGTGATCAGCTCAGCTCGTAAACACACCCATCATCACCCATAGTTGACACTCTGAACTTCACCTCCGAAGTTCATGGAATTCTTCCTGACACAAAAATCATTTATGTGCTTTGATTGCTGGGATGTATAACTGGTTGGTGTTTTTTAAACATGTTTCATGTTTCCCTAGTAGTAACAAATGGTTGGTTGGTTGACTAAGCAGTCGGTCTCCGCAGCGGCCAGGGGACGGCTGTCACAAGATGCCGTGGTTGGTTGACTAATAGTTTTGTAGGGGCAGTTCAACCACCAACCAGATACAGTAATCAAAAAAGAAAGCAGATACAAAGAACAACAAGTGAAAAACACCTTTCCACCAATATCACCCCCTCCTGGCCGCCACGGTTAGGGAACCTGTAGGGTGCGACCCATGATTCCTTCGTACCACGTGAAGCTCTTAGGGTTGTAGACTTGGGGAAAGTGGAATGAAGCGGGAGTATCATTGTTTGTTCATAGATGCAAAAATGTATACACTACCTAAGCCTATATATACCACATTGAGAAGCCCATGGTCACATCACATATCTCATTATGGGTACACATTGTATATCTATCCAAGTATACAAGCAATGATGACCATGGCTGTTGGATGCATGGCCCTTCCATGGCCGATCGGACGATGCCGCTCCAGGCGGTTCCTGAAGCCATCGCATGGGAACAGTTTCTTCTGATTCTTGGAGCAGACAGTGTTGAAGCGCCCAATGCAAGGTGGAACGCTTGGGTCTTGGGTTGGGTGGTTGGTTCTTGCGATGATGGGTCAGATGTGTTTTTGTTGTTGGCTTGGGTTTACTTGGGTTGGTTCGTTTGGGTCAGTCAGTCGGTGTGTTGACGGGTGGAAGTTCAGCAAAAAAAATCTGGCCGTTGGTCCGCAGAAATTGTAGTGTCCCAGTGAAAAGACTCGAAAAATGTGGTGCTTTTGGGACGCTATCTTTGATCTAGCGGTGTGGGTCAGCATGCAGCCTGGCAGCCAGCGAGAATCTTAACATATGCATAGTTTTGCATATAGATAATTATGCTATGATATGCTTGAATGTTTCTGCGCATGAGTTCCAAACCATTTCGTCTCAGGAAGTTGGGCTGCCGCGCACCTGTTCTGGATGACAGGAGGGCCCAGGGCCGAAGGTCACACAGGATGAGTTTCTGACCGACCTAAGCATCTTCGTTATCCACAGTGATTCACCATCAATTAAATGTCATTTAATTGTCCCTGTTACTTTGAACGTTTAACTTAGACCTTGTGCATCCTTATGCTTCCAACTGTTTGTTTGCTATTATCCGATGATCTGTTGTGAGCTGTTCAGGATCAAATATTTGAAGTTCCACACCTACCCTACCTTTCACGATTCGGGGCTTACATGGGGTCTACAACCTGCCCGTCGTATATATTTATATAATGTCCTCACAAAAGTGAAGTTGTTTGTTTCTTTGGTTGTCACTGTTTACCACCATCCAGCACATGTCATGGTATCGCTTATGCCAACAGATCTGACCTTGGGCAAGAGCTAGATGCCCATTCCGGGTCCAAAAAGCAGGCTGACTCGTTTGTCATTGTCAAGTTTGGCTGTTGCAGCAATATATAGATGTGAATCAACCAAGCGGTAGCATGCATTTTCGTTTTTCTTGTGTGTTGCTACTGCTTGCTTGCACATAGAATTGTAATGTGTCGGTCACTTTAGGAGTTGGCTCTCAAAGCAACCACCTGGCGGTGCTGAAACAGCTGCTAACCAGACATCCATGATGGCCATCCACGTTTGGTCATTCCTAGAAGCTGGTTGGCTACATGGGCCAACTTTCGGCAGATTTCTACCCCACAGTCAAGGTCGGCCTCCACATGGGCCAGCCCCCAATGGTTGGTCGTTTGGCACCATGTTGGTGTCTGATGGATCCAGATTGACCAATGGTACGGCAGGAGCTGCCTGCTTGAAGCTCCCAACATTTTACCGCCCTTGGCAGATTTGATTCTCGGCCCGTGAGCAGCCGTGGAGCTGGCTGTTACACCTGGGGGTTTGGCTGGATAAACGCAGGGAGGAGCTATGAAACAACCATTGTAAGGTGAGTATGCCAGGGTTTTGAAACTGTTCAGTTCGCTGGGTTGCTGGCAAGATCTGGCAAGCCTTCATTGGCGAACGGCTGCAGCTGGGTGCCAGTTGTGAACCTGTGCAGCTTTTGGAGCTTGATGTGGGCGGGATGTCATGGGAAACCAGGAACTGTCATCCACCAGTTTGCCGGGAGGATCTGAGAGTTGGGATTGATCTGAAGACCCAGTTCTGGACTACTGTTACTTGTGGTTTGCGGGTTCGGGGTTCAAAAGCTGTGTGAATAATTACTATTTATATCCATATGTGACCAGTCAGAACGGCAAATTGAATAGATGATCATAAATGCACGATTTTGAGCCTAGATCAAATTTCAGTCTCTGGCTGTGTGTGAATTCAGACTGGCAGATTGATAAACATGCGGGGTGTGAGCAAAGTTTCTGACGTAAGCCAGGATATTTCCACACTTGGAGGATAAGCCGTATATATTTGTGTTATTCTGCTTGTATTCTATCTCTAGCTTCGTCCAAAGACCCCTAGTATATCATAGGTGTGTGTGTGTGTGTGTGTGTGTGTTAAGTTAACTATCAATCTGTATATTATTTACATTCATCAAGTGGAAACACTGCAATGTAAGTATTTTTGCGGCAGGGAATACATGATCATTTTTATACATAGCACAGGCATACGTTTGAGGTGACCCCTAAATGTCACATGATGCTGTTCGGTTCCGTGCATTGTATGGACAACTCAATGATGGAGTCTGCAGTTCGCTTGTGAACAATTTCATTCGTGATAGATCACCAACCCAAAACGAAGGATCAGCTTTGATTGGGACACCCAATGGCTCTGTGCAGGATGGAATGCTCTGAAGAGATGAAGTCAATCCTTGAAGCACTGCCAGCGCGCAGTCTTCAATGGCTGCAGTCCGAGAACTTTCGCATGTCTGCTGTGAGTGGGCAGATTGTGCCTTCGAGCATTGAATTGTCACATGAGTCGTTTTCGGATATTTCAGGAAGTCATTTGAATTTGAATTGTTCACAGAATGAGGTACTGTATCACCGAAGAACGCCACAAAACTGTATGGTCACCAGGAATCCAACCAACACCCCGTCTGAGTACTTTGACACTCGAACCCAGACCGAAGTAATTTGAAGCAGATCCAAGGTGTAGTCCAAGTGTAGAATGCTGCCCAAGTTGTCATAAAGATCCAAAAGGATTCTTGCTTAGGTTCCATTGAGCTGCAGCTTTACCAATATTCTTTGGTCATGCAATTTTCTGTAGGATTCCGCAACTTAGAAAACATTCAACAAACAAATTCCGTCGAGCCAGGTGCCCTTGACAGCTCTTGTGGCGGACACGGTTGTGCGCAACCTCCCATGCGTTCCGGAGGGATTGGAAGTGGTGCATGTGCCGACAAAGATGGAAGATGTTGCCGTGACTAGGCAAGTCGGCGGCGTATTGATGTTTGTTGATTGGAGTGCTGTATCATTATCATCAAGCATTGTCAGTTCTGTTTGATTGAATCATTATTGGCCAATGTTCACCATCAATAATGATCGCATCCCCTACTAGTGTCGGTTATGATTCTCTATGATTAACCATTATTAACCCCCACTGAGACAACCACCCGGCAACAGTTGGATTTTTCTCCATCAATTGGGCCGGGACGTTACCACCTCCAAAAATGTTCTATTTTAACACATCTGGAGATCCCAACATGCCGGTGCTCCACACCGATTTAGGCCAGCCAATGACGCTACCAGCTTTTTGGGATTATGACAAGACACATGAGACCGACACAGATTGCAGGTGACATGCAGAAAAAAGCAGCGAGGTTTCCGTGATGTAATGGTGGCTTCTCACAAGATCAATAACACATGATGCTATGTCACAATACCAGCAGAACTGGTAGACTTGGGTGGCAGGGAGGTGATCTCCATTCAGTGTGTGTATTTGCAAAGATGGATGAAGGAGTGAGTGGATAGGTGAGAGATTGACTCGTTGAAGGACATGTCATGTATTTGACAATGAATTGATTCAGGAATGAACACTTACGTTAATGAGAGAGTGAAAAGAACGGAAAGATGAGATGATTCAAGAAATCGATTCAATGGAAAAGCCAACATATCGTGATCCAGTGAACAGTTTTTTAGATATTACATACTATTCATATTTTCAAGTGTTTGTCCATAAATAGTCCATCTCCTCAATGACTTTGGGTTGCTTTGGTACCACACCGTACCTGCTTTGGGACACAGTCGTGTTGCTTGACCAAGGCCACCTTGGGTATTTGTGTGCGACCCGACGTGGATCTTTGCTGGCTGATCCTCCGATCTCTTTGCCGCTTGGATTTCACCACTGCTTAACAAGCGATAAGGAGGATATACCAAGGCTATACCAACCAACAGATGGTGAGTTCTAGCTGGTTAATAGTGAATCATAGGCTACTATAATATACCATAATCAACAATAATAGATAATAATAGGGGATATACCAAGGCAACATGGTGTGTTATCATGGAGCGCAATTAATAGCTAAAACAGCACTGGTACCAATAGCAGTATTAGTAGCTACAATGAAACAGTAGTATGAGCAAACTACATCCAGCTATCGGTGGTTGAACTCTGTTAGCCCGCTCTTCTGAGACAACTATTTGTGGTGGCCATCATTGGGTTGGTTGTCCGACTTGTTCGGAGGTGGCGGCCCCATCGATCGGGGGGGGGGCGTAGTGGCATTCATGTTTCCACTTTGACAGAACGAGAATGTCATTTTCATTCCAAGGCTGTGCCAGCTGTTGACAACAAAGTGTTGCATCCTATGCCCATGTTTTTTCCCGTCGTTTCATTTGCGCATTGAACTCAACTAGAGCTGCTTGTGTCACTGAGCCGATGTTAGCCGTTCTGGTCACGCCAATGGCAGCCCTAGAAGTAGCCAGCCTCCTATTGTGGGCCCCAGCCCGTCGCTTGGGAGCTGAGGTGATGCTCAGGTGCAAAGGGTGGGGCCCTACATCGAACAGCTGGCGATGTTGCAATCCCTGCGCTGCCGAACTCCTGGAGCCAGCGATCACGATGGCAACACTGCCACAGCAGCTGCAGGTTATGGACATGGGGAGAACAGGGTGATGCCAAACTTGAAACCCTAGAATCCCTAGAAATGCAGTGATCCATCAGTTGATATGGTGATCATTCCCAGAGTTTGTTTGCCGGAGACCGATGGTTTTTTTGGGGGGTACCCAGTGGACATGACGTGCACGTGCAGGTGAAAAGTCAATGTCAGAATCTGTTGCAGGACCGATGGATGTTGAGACAAGTTGGATGACACGTGGACCACTTGGGACCGCTGGAAAGCTTCAGGATTCTCTGTTCTTAGCTTGCCTTAGGACACAGGCTCAGTACATGCAAAGCCTGATGGGCCAAGTCCCAAAAAATTGAGATACGTACACATGATACCCCATGGCACCCCTAAAAATCTGCTCAAGTAGATGATTGCCTTGGGCAAAGGGGCACCTTATTGACCACATGCTCCCCACAGGCCACAGCCTTGGGGCATCCCTTGGGGCCTTGGAGCATCCCCTTGGGGCATCCCTTGGGGCAGCTGAGGCGATCCTGTTCCTTCCCAGTGCCAACGTGGAGAACGGCGAGCCGCAGTTCGCTTCGCTGTCGCAGATCTACGTGCAGGACACGCCCAGGGACTCGGAAGAGGCAGCGATGGCCGCTGGGGGGCCCCTGGGTCTTGGGTGAAGATCTGAATCTGAAATGATATCTAGATATATGTGCCATAGATGATATCTAGATGATATTTAGATGAAGATGATTCTAGATGTATATAAGACATGTTTGCTAGCTGATCTAGATGTAGATAACACATTGTTTGATAGCTATCGGTACTATACTACTGTATTTGGCATAGCAAACCATATCTCACGGTATCGATGTGTCATGTTCATGTTTATTTTTCGAAGTAGTTTTAGGTTGTTCATAAGAATGCTGCGCTTCGAGGGGGAAGTACAACCTTCCGTGTCCCTCAACTCTACTTAAATGCAGTGAGATGGTGATGGCTTGTGCCCCGAAGCCCAACTTGCGCGAGTTGGGCTGCTTGTGGTATCTTTTGGTGAATGGTTTCTTGTACCGGGTTCTATATTTAGAATGATTGTGCATGTGCATGTATATGATTATATGGTTCTACATATTAATTCGTATGCATGTGCAAATATAGATCTTAATTACTCAGTATGTTCACGATTGATTTGAGCAGGATTTCTACGGAGTGTTTATTTTGAAGGAGGTTGATTGGTAGCAAATAGCAAGGATTGTATTTGTCAATCACTCTTTCATGTCTTGTACGATATTACCTCTGGTGAATGCTGCCTGATTGGGATCAACTCAACACGAACACCAGGCCCTTTACCGAAGACAAATCACCTATTGAACACGAAGGCCGAAGGCCTTGTAGGTTCCCATGCTTGGACCAGGTATGACTAGTCATCATCCATTCCTCACCGAAGGCACAGTCGATCGAGCTGGGATTTCAACATCTCCGTCGCCTCCTTCATCGTGCTGCCACTGGGCTAGACTGCGGTTCAACAAGCCCAAAGATGACATTGTGACAAGGTAAGAGCACTCAAGAAGAATGATCAAGGCTGCAATAGAATTATATTATGCACATAATATCACAATGGACCAGCAACAATGTACTATTGTTTTGGCATGGAAGAAACATGTAGAACCAACAAGAATAGGGAGACCGTTGAAGGTTAAGCTGCCAAGCGTCAAGAATCAACAGCCACAAAACCCTACTGGTATCACGGCGAATAGAACCAACAAGAATCAACACTGTGTGCGTGTGGAGGGGATACAAGCAATGCAGCCTTCAAGCATCTAAAACGAGAACAATTGAACTGATTCTGCTTGAGCCATATGTAAACCAGAAACTCTACCAGTGTGTACCAGTGACATCCTGTGACCCATGCTGGGCCAGTGCTGAGCAATGACAATGAGATGACTTGTGACAGCTTGCTACCTGAGGTGATCAGTTGTACCCTGACTGCAGATGTGGGGCCAGTGGTGAGGATCTGCTCACGTACAACAACTGGTTGGTGGTTTGATTTAGGTTTCAATCATACACAGGGATGCTTATATGGTGGTTTCTCAAGCCACAGGTGACCACAAAAATGGTAGGTTCATTACTATAGACGGTTACTAAACTGGATGGGTACCCCTATTTTGAGAAACCACCACATAGTTTTAGTAACGGCTTATAGTAATGACCACCACATAGCTGATTTTTTGGGAGGGCATGTGTCGTACCCGACAACCACCAACCGGCTAGTACGCTGAGCCGGATTGTAGGCAGGTTTCTGGTCCAAAAGCCAGCAAGGGTCCAGTGGTGAACATGGAGGACCTAAAACTCCGTGAATGACAACCGTTGCTAATGTAGAGGTTTCTGAAAATAGAGGACCCCAAAAATCAATGGTTTTTATAATTGGAAATGGTTAATATTGGATGATTTGGGGGTGCCCATATTTTGAAAAACAACCATTTGACAACATTTGACTCGAGAATCCAGATTTGGAAGCAGAGAGTTGGCACGGAAGTCCGTGGTTCAATATGTATCTCTGCATTTGTCTATGTGTACGTCCGTCTGCATAGCAAAATTCTGTTTAATTCGGCTTGAAGAACCACGTATAGATGAGATTTTTTTGTGCATATGTGCATACATAGTACACATGTATGTATGATCATGTTTACATCCAACCAATATAGCCAGCCAATTAACTTTCCTGTGCTCTGGCCCATTCGTAAATATGTAGACATGTATTTACACACACAAAGAAATGTGTCTTACAAAGAAGTTTACCTTTTGTTCGACCAGCCTGAGCCAGAGGTTGGGCCAGATCTGACGTAAACGTCGTGTGCCTCGAGGCACCCAAAACGTGGCGTATTGGTCCTTCCACGGCGAGCTGAAGCTCTTGGGATGCGCTGCTCAGCCATCAGTGGCTGATTGCCTTCAGGCTCTACGTCTGGCAGCGGAGGCGCGCTGGTGGACGGCAGTATCCGATTCGTTGGG
>VSDK01005337.1:73952-96791 GCA_009767595.1 Symbiodinium kawagutii | reverse complement strand
CGTTGGGAGGGTGGGGGGGGCCATGGGTGGTTCGTGGTTGGTAACGATGGTTAATAGGGGGATATGGCCACAGCAACAATAGTGTTAGCGATTAATCATTGATGATACTGATGGCGCTGGTTGGGAAAGTAGGGTCTTTGCGTAGAAGCGTTCAACTTTAGCCTGGGATGGTCATGGATGGTCCCATTTGATTACCTGTATTACCTTTGGTTTCACTCAAGCTGGAAGGGTGATATGTTGAAACTCCGATCTAAGTTTGTGTGAAAGATATCGTAGCAAAACAAGTCAGTTTGGTGTGTATGAATCACCACAGCTCTCAAATCTAGCTGCTTTGGGCGCTTGAATATGCAATTCTTAGAACATTTGAAGGTGAACTGAGCTTTTTACTGAAATCTCTCTCTCCCTCTCTCTCCCTTTGCATATTAGTACATACTTGTGTAATTCATGTGATATTCACATCTCCTCTTGAAGATTCTCAGCTAAGACTTGCCCTCGATGTCTCTGGGAAGCAAAGCAATGTGCAATCGGGCAGTCTCAGGGGATGTGGTTTCCGGACACAAAAAATGCCTGATATGGTTGCCGAAGAATCTCTATGCATATGCAGATACACGCAGACTGTAGCCCAACTTCATACTTTTATGTTCACATACATATGTATATATATATACACAAGGAAATAAAGAAACATTGACAAATACATTCATGTAAATGTGCATTTCGTTTCAGTAGCAACCCTGTAAGAATGTCGAGCAAAAAACTCTTTTTCATGGTCAACATGGGGTTACGTTGGCGTTGGGAATAGCCATTAACATCTATTAAGCAATCCCTCTAAATCATCTACTGTGAATAGCGAAGTGTTGGCCAACAGGGTTGGTCAACACGGTTGGTCAATGGGTTGGTTCATGGGTTGGTAACAGGGTTGGATAAAAACTTTTTCTTGCAGAATCTATTAAAGGCTAAACAATACTTAAGTTGCGTTGCACATTTAGTACTAACATCAATTTTAGCCACAAGCTGATCGGTAAACCACCTCACAAACCACTAAAAATGTTTCCAAACATCGCATTTCACTAACCAACCACTATACCAACCACCTCAGACCAACTATACCATTATGATCCATTATACCAACTATAAACTCACATGACAACCAACATCCCACCGAACCAACTAACATGATAATACCTAACATCGCCACCTAAACAACCACTATCAATGCCATTGGCCAACGAACCAACCTCCTCTGGCGCCTCCCAGGAGCCTCGGCACCGGCAGCGCATCGGCTGCAGTTCCGTCAAGGACCGGGGTGAGCTGTTGAACGATGCCGGCTTGGAGGTGCCGTTCCAGGGAAAACTGCAACAGGTCCGTGGCGATGGTGGTTGGTTGGGTGGTTGGTTGGGTGGTGAAGCTGGTTGGTGAAGTTGGTTGGTTATGGCTTTGCCAAGTTGGTTAACTTGTCAAGTTGGTGATTCGCCCATTATAGTGGTTTGAGTATTGGATATGGCTAGTCATGATTGATTATTGAGCGTTTTGAGGTTATAGTTGGTGATCGCAAGGATAAAATGACAATTCTTACTTACTATAGGTGTGGTGGCTAAAGGCGAAAAAGGTGTTTAAAACTAACCATCACTAGGGTAATGGTTGAAATTTCAGCACGAGTAACACTGGGAAATTTTTGTTTGACAATGGTATATCACGGTACGGTTCACATTGACTGATTAAGGGCACTTGGGAAAGTAATGGTAATGTAACTGAAGGATTCACTGTCATTTCCCTATAGCTCCAAAGAAGGGAACAAGATTGAAATATGCTGCCCAATGGCTGCTTTGTCTGTAGGTATACCCGAATTCAAGTCCATTTGGGTAGTTCATCTACCACATTGCTAAGTCGGTGGCCTCCCAGCAAAACTTGCATGGATTCCCTCCCGGGCCACCTGTTCTTGTCTTGTGCCTTTTGGATCCTTTTGGAGTCTAACGCATTTTTTGTGCTTATTTTTTAACCTCCTCATTCCCTGATTTTAAAAGACAAGATTCACTTGTTTAAACACTGATATCTAACGCAGACATGTCGACTCAACGTGTCTTTCAAACCAATGTATCATGCAATAACATACGATGATATATGTTAGCACTCTTTGCAATGAGAGTTCTAGTGCGGTTTGATGAGGTTGCTTTTAAAATCTCTAGCTTAAGCTTAGCAATATATATAGACATTGTTGTAGAATCTTTGCATAAACGGCACACAGTGCTTATGGACTAAGATCTGCAAACGTCTCAACGGTTGCAGGTGATGTTGAGCTTATATCGCTTGCTGGAGCTGAGCCTATCAGCCTTGGATGATGCGCCAAGCTGTCGCTGGACCTGGAAGGAGCTGAAGCAACGGCATCAGGGAAAGCTTCGGTTGTTTAAATGAAAACCTGGTAGAGCTGGTACACTCTGGTGATCTAACATAGAAATGGATAATCCACCATTTGTAGATTACCTATTGGAAATGGTGATTTTCCATTGCTATGTTAGATCACCTTGTATGAACGGAACCTGGATGAGTGGTGATGAAGCTGCAGATGAATAGTTGTGAATATATAGTTGAGGTTTATTGCTACCATTGATGAATTTAGTCGCAATTGCCGCAATCAGTTTCTTGCAGAGGGAGTCTTGTGGGGAGCTGTTGAGATTCCCATTAAGCCAGGCTGAATGATTGCAACGTCAGAATAACATCAGTTGCATGGTCTGTTTGTAAAGGTGGCAGTCCTTTGGACTCAAAATCCACCAACGAATGATTAATTTTTTTCTCCGCCAAACTGATCAATGTTGCAGAACAAACTTCCATGTTTCAGGTTATTTACATATCTAAACAAGTTTTTTTAGATATGAAGCACCACGGTGATGTCAGGAAACCCTCCACAGACACATCCAACCGCTTCAGGAGCGGCTGACGGCCACTTCTCACTCTGCGCGCTCTGCGCTAGCAGCTGCCACCGTGGTGCATGGAGAGCTTCCCATCATCACTTGGGAGGGTCGAGTGGTCACAGGCGTCGCCCGTGATGGTGATGTTGCTCCATGACTTTTATCCAGTACAGTAGCATTTGTTAGCTCATAATCTGGCCATTGCTAGAAATAGCTGACTTAAGGAAAGTCAATCAAACATAGCTGATTTTTCCAGTGAGAGTTGAATGACCAGAAGGCTCTGAGCAGATCAGATGTTTGAAGTGCTTCAAGCTGTGCACCCCAGTGGGGCCATGGGGTAACAGCTGCAATGTGACCATCCCCATGTGTCACTTGGGACTTCCTGGTGTCAAGTTCTGTGATTATCAAACCAATCATGATCTTTGCCGTGCAAAGATCACGATGACCTAAGAATGTTTGACATGTCTAAAAAGTGTGAGTTCGTGCAGAAACCAAGTTCAAAATATTAGAGGTATCATCAGATATCTGTCAGATCAAAAGATTGCCAATGTCAAATGTCTATTTCTTCCGTGGGAAGGGTGGCAATGCATCACACGGGGCAGGCGGATGCTCAGAAGTTTGGGCTTGTCGAAGCTCGTGGTTCTTGGAGACGCTTCTGGACTCCACGCCGCTGAGCTGTCAAGGGCCATGGGATCGATCCATGGCATGGGGTACCCTGGTGCCCGGTCGATTGGTAGTCTGCTGTTGGGGGCATCTCATGGCATCTCCATGTCCATGTCCGCAAGGTAGCTAGCTGATCTTTTTTGAAGATGACGACCTTGCGATCGCATTCACCAGATCTGAAGAGGTCCAATGCACCACCTCATCTGACTTTTGTGATCGACCAACGAGATGAACAACCATTTTGGCCAAGCCCACAGCTGATCACCTGTCAACTGATATATAATGAGTTCCCCTGGGCTTGGTGTTGCTTACCTCATCGTGCCTCCCAAAGTCTGATAGGTGCGCAAGCTTACAATTCCACCCAAATACCTCACAAACACAGGTGCCGAATCATGGATTCTCATGGGTTCCTGATTTTTTGTACAGTTTCTGTTGGATTTATCTGGATCTGCGTGGGTTCCCTAGGGTTCCATCATTCTTATTGGGAGGGGCAACTGGTAACCTCTTGGGGAGCGCAGCAGCTGGGTGTCCTCCTCCAGCCGAGGCCCATTTGTTTCGTGCACCGCGACGTTGCCGAGCACTGCCCACAGCTGGTGGCCGCCAGCGGCTGGTTGTACCTGGAAGGCCGTACCACGGTGGTCTGGCAGCAGTCCAACAACAATCCGGAGAAGGTGTGCAGCGGGGGCGGCACCAGGGTGGTGAAGATGGTTTGCTTGTGATGGAATGTATAATATATATGTAGATGTATGTTTGTTATATTGAATAAAGATGTGCGTGTTAGTGTAAAAAATTCAATTGCTCATATATATATATATGTATATATATATGTATGTATATATGTGTATATATACATATAGATTGTACAAGTTTAATATCATAGTAAATGCAGCACATAATTTGTTGGCTTTCAAAAGCATGTTTGGGATTGGTTGGTTGAAATGGCCCTTGTACTTAGAATCACCCACCGAATATTGTCGTGTCACGCTGGAAATTGTTTGTCTCTCTTTGCGAGTACTTATGGTCATGGTCTTCGGCAGTTCGAGAGCTACTGGTTTGTGTGCGTTCTTCTTTTGAAGGTGTTGAGCAATACCAGTATACATGTAAGTTGGGTGTGCGCGATGTGTGCATGTGTGCATTTGATGTAACTGTATGTATGATTATCTATGTATACTTACTGTGTGAATTGTTGTGAACAATATGAAGAAGCTAATTAGATGCAACACAGAACTGTAGATAGGCAATCAGAGTGTGTACGTGTTGTATCTCCACTAGAGTTTCTGGGAGTTCCCATGAGCCATGAGAGTTTCCACTGGGAGAACAGTTTGCACCGGCAGATTGTCCATGCAGGCAGAATGACCCTCCACGACTTCCATGAATTGTTGTTTGCATGGTGCCAGCTATCCACAAATCGTATTTCCAACCATGGTCCAAAAGATGCAAGAATTGATAGAAAAACATCGACTAAAGTCCATCAACCAATACTGTAGATCAATTGACCATCAATTAGCCACCATTAATCACCAACTTGCCACCATTAACTATCAAATATAACCATCCATTGACCATCACCAACCACGATTAACCATGGGGCCTAAGATGCTTTCAGATCTTGGCAGGTGTTGCTCACCGCTATGTGTTTGGTCCTGCCAATGTGCGGGGACCGTACAGACTTGTCCGCCAAAGCCCGAGGACCACCATCTACCATCTTGAACCAGCATCAACTATCCCAAACCAGCACTAGCCACTGACCACCATAAACCATCCTAGCCAACTAAACAACCACTAACCACCACTAGCCACTACTAACCACCACTCGCCAGTCACCATCTCTGAAGCTCCATTCGCTTCAACAGGAACTCTCCGAAGTCTCCGAAGCCTTCAGTGCAGCTCTGCAAAGACCAATGCAGGTGGTCTCGTGCCGCTCGCGGTGCAAGATGCGCGTCGTGCAGCCCCCGAACCATCCCCATACACCAGAGATCATTCTGCAATTCTGAGAGCAACAGATTTGATTAATGATGATGGATTTGCATAGTTTTTTTTGAGATCTGATGTTTGACAGAATTGGTTTGAGATCCACATGCTTGGAATCCCCTACGGGTCATGGATGTTTTTTTGCGGTGTCCCTTCTCTATTTGGAGTCTTAAGAGTTTTGTTGTTTTTTTGCCGATTTGTGATCGAATTATGTTGGCACTAAGTATAGATCCAGCCACTTCTTTTCCAAACTCAGTGTGGCTCTGGGTCAACCTTTCCTGCCATTTCATATGGTTCCCAAAGATTCTTGACCGTTCATCAGTCTTGGAGAATATGTTAGTTGATGTGTAGGGCATGGCATACATGTTGCTGTTGCCTTTGATTGGCCATACACAAATGCCATACCATATTATGGGTATGCCTCAAAGATGATCAAACCACCAAACTGGTTGCTTTCCTGCCAAAGCTGATCGATTTCAACAGCTGGTATCCAATGTGGATGGTGAGCAGCTTTGAGTTGTGCTTGAAAACATATGCTTGAGAACTCTCCTTGACTCCTTGAACTTGAACTCCTGAAGAAATTGCCTGAGTACAAAGCAGGGTTGAGTCATTGTTTTTTGTTTCCTAACCATTGGTAGTGTGACCTGGTAATAGAACCATCCAGTTGTCGATCATTTTTTTTTCTGCGGATTCATGATGACTGCTTCGATCTGTTCTGCATTTCCAGTTGGCACAGGGTGCACTGAGCTGAATGTGACCGCAGTTGAGGCAACTGGATCGCTCTAGAGCTCTTCTTTTCCCCAAAGGTGGAGCCCAAGGAGGGCGAGACTTAACGGAAATGAGGGCTCGGAGCGAGTCATTTGGGCTTTGGCGGAACCCTTTCAAACATCTACAGATTGTTTTGTCTCGGTGACTCAGGAAGTTCGCAGATACCAAAGTCGGAGCAGCATCCCCATTTCCAAAGAAGAAGGCAGCTTAATTAATCTCAACATATCTTAACAGTTAAACAGAAAAGAATGGTCGCATCCCATCCTTAAGATGATCGTTGGAGCCTTAAAGCCGCACGATCGTAGCGGTCACGGCCTGGACATGGCCAATTTCAGAAGCGTGTGAATCAACCAGTGAACATTTGGGTCACTGCTATCTTGTTTTTTTTTTGTTCATTTGTTCTTGCATATGTTTTTCAGAGTCACTCTTGAACATTGACAATCTTTGATATGTTTGCATGGATAGACATTCCAACGTACATTTTGTACATGATCATTAATTAGTTATTTATTATATATACAAATATTAGCAGTGATCCCAACATCAATGGCTTGAGAGTCTTGAACCTCAAAGGGGTTTCCACAATAGATCAGTGCGTTACAAGTGCTTCAAGGTCAATGAAATTCCGTGTTTCTTGAGTTTCACCTGGAACCTTTGGACATGATTCATCATGTTTCTTGCCAGGGATCAAGATTGATGCATCCATTTTAAGAGGAGTGTCCATGATATCATAAGCCGTTTCAGGCAGGATGATTTTATGTCGATTGATGGTCTACAACATAATTCTCACACTAAGAAATCAATGGCTTTCCAAGACATGGAGCACCACTGAAGCCTTCTCTGATCATGAAAGGATATTCCGGGCCAAAGATTAGATCCCGCACGATCCCGCAAATGCTGCCAAATTTATTTATATACATAGAGCTAGAAGGAAAGTAGATATATATGTCTAATGTTCGTATATATATATATATACATATGTATTTACCTATACATATATATAATTTATATATCATAGATAGTTTGTTCTTGTTTAGATGTAGCCAACCATCCGCAAACCTGGTGTCAGGAATGGTTCGCCGACGTTCCTGGAGTGGTCAAGGAGAGACTGCGTTCGCAGCCCTCGTTTGCCATGGTTGGTGAAGGTGCGGGGAAGATGAGGAGCCTGTGTCCCATCATGGCCCTGCCGTAGATCAGCAGGTAGATGACGCTAGGACTGGCCTTGATGATGGGTTTAATACAGGGAAGATGCAGGGATGGTAGTTATTTCTGATTGAAACATGTGAAGGATGATGACATTACCCAAACACAACAGCCAATCAATCAGGTTTAACTTTTCAGACACGATCAATCGAATTTCTTTTGGGCTGTTTGGGATTTGTGATGTGGCTACCCTTCCTATAAAGATTCACTGAGGGGTCAAATCAAAGGAAAGTCACCACCGTCAACATGTCCATCGACCTCTCTATGTAGTAGTCTAACCTTGAGGTCGCCTGGCAGTACATACTACCGATTCATTGAAATACGCACATGGTACATTTAAGCAGTCTCCAGGAAGCATTCAACTTGGTCGAACATATAGAAGCGGCTTCAGTTTTGAACCGTGCAAGGTTTCACCACTTGCCTGATATTTTTAAGGCTTTTCGCAGTGCTTGTACCTTGGTAGAATGCCTATGCCAATCAGATCTTTGCATTCCAAAGGCTGGATGCGCTTTCTGTGCTCAAGCTGACTCTACACCGTGCCAGGTGTCCTGGTGCTAGCGACACATTTTGTGAAGGAGGCGTCGAGACTCGAGACTGTGGATGATCAGGGACAGAGTCCATCACTGACCTGGCGGTGGTTCACCAGTGATGCCTATAGCATTGATGAGTCGGTGGTCATCTCACTAACCATTCCTGGGAAAAGCATGGTTGATCAAAACCACCATTGGTGATCATCAAGCGTCAGTATTTCTGGTGGTAAATCAGCCTACATCATTATGACAATGGTCATTTGATAGTCAATGGGGTTATGATCATCCCTATTGGGATATTGACGTACATCATCATAACCATGGTCACTTGATGGTGAATGTGGTTGTCTCATTCATCATCATCATTTATCACCCGTATTGGTTTTATACTGTAATATGGTTAGTAATCTGATTGATCATCATCATCATCATCATCATCATCATCATCATCATCATCATCATCGTCGTCATCGTCATCGTCATCGTCATCGTCATCGTCATCATCATCATCATCATCATCGATGATCATCTTTGTTCAACCATCTTTGATGATCATGTTTGAACATATGATGATGATCATTGATGATCAACCAATTTCATTTCATGCAGCAGATTGCTTGTCATGGTACCCTTCAACCATTACTGTCTTGGATACTGATAGATCAACTTCATGCTGATTATCATCAATGATTTGTTCGATATCATCAATGACCATCTTGTTAATAACAATCATTATGATTTTCCATTGATATTTATCAACGAATTATGATTGATCATCATTGTTGCAATATCAATGATCATTGTTAATTAACCACTAATCACTAATCATAATTTAATCAACTAATATCATGATATTATTTAATCAACTTAATTATCATCATCATCTCATTGTTTTAATCAACTAATTCTCATTGTTGCTATTGATATCAACGATCTCCGGGCATCATTTCGATCTCCAGGCCTCCGAGCGCGCCGCCCTGGCGGCCGCCGCCCTCGCGCTGGCTCTGCAACATGCCGGCGCCACGCGGGAGGAGGCCGAGGCGCGACGCGGCGCGAAGGCCGAGCCCCATGGGGCGGCAGGGGAAACCCATGGGGTGCACCATGATTTCTGAGCTCAACGAGCGGGGAAAGCCCGGGAAAGCAGTGATTTCTTGGGGCAACCGGTGGAATTTCTGATAATTGATGAAGTGGTTCACCTGGTGCATAGGTGTATATAATATATATATATATATATATTTATTTATATTCATATACATAAATGTTTATACAGTATATACCTTTATATATTCAAACATATAAATATAAAATGTGTATAGCTTTTGGTGACGAAACCAATTTATTGTGCATAATTCATGAGGTATGGGGACTGCAAACAAGGTAATTTGCAACAGAATCACCTCACTTTACTGATGAGTAGTGATAATTCATGATGCTTCATCACAGGGGTCAACAAGCAACAATAATAAACCAAATAATGTTACATATAAAAGTATGCGCTACGGTGTACCCTGAAATTTGGATTTCACTACAGTATATTGAAAGGAACTACAATTTGTTTTGGGCGGGTTGGGGCACCTGACTATTCATAGGAAATCCAACATTTTGGGGCCAATGCTATGGACAAGCTTGTATCAAGCTGGTAATGGTATTGAATGCCATGACTTGCATGTTGAACCTTTGCCCAAAGGTTGATGGATGTTGATCTCATCTTATGCCATCCCGCCTGAGATGAGAATCAAGGGCCATGGCAACGCGATCCCTGCGGCTCACAATATCTCTCACACAATCCATGGGAAAGGCACATGGGATTGGCAGTCAATCTTGTGCATATGATGGTATTGATTGTACATGGTCCAAACACACAGCGCCTTGAAACTCAGTGTCTCGACCATTTTGAGTGTGAAACTTGGATAAACGGTTCTCAGCAGGGGTTAATGATAAATTCATCGAAATTGCTATCCCTCTATCCCTCATCAAACGTCCTTGACCATCATCAGTCCTCATCAGTCATCATCAGTCATCATCAACCATCATCAACCATCATCAGGCACCTTTAACCACCACTCACAATCATTTACCATCACCAATTCGCGCACGTGCGCACCGGGTGGGCCTCCCAGGTCACAGCGCGTGAAACTTGTGAGCTTTGGCCATCATTGACGGTGCCAGCTGGATGGGTCATGAGAGGCATAAGGATATGACCCATATCAGTTGATTTACGCAATTGATTGAATTCTTGGTCAACGAGTTGATATTGGTCATAGGGGGTCATATTAGTTGATATGGGTCAATGTAACCAAGAAATGGTCATTTAAATAAAGATTGAGTGCGTGGCAGGGATGATTTGTAACGGATCAGATGCAAAATGTAGGGTTTTCTTCAATGTAGGTGAGGGCTATGGACACTGTTTTTTCATGCATTGAAGTTGAATAAGTTGACATCGGGTGCAATGACCTGTTTGGATCCTGATAGTAGCTAGGCAAGCTCCCCACTGTGGGGTGAAGGGCTGCATATGCAAAGGCTTGTTATTTTATACAAGTACAGCGTTTATTATCCTCTATTTGTGCAGTCATTTCTGGCACAAATATTAAAGCATCCGATCTCAATCTCGAGTGTCTTTTTGAATAGTGCCCATACTCATAGAGAATTCAATTCTTTGAATACTGTTCAATCAAAGCGCACGCAGGCTGTCAGCATTCCCCTTAAATTCTAGGGGTTCGTGGATGATGGTACCTACAAATTGCGAAGTTCCCTGGTCGAAATCACTATCTGAGGGTGGTCAGGTTGGGGTTGAATCATGACCAAGCCGCGGGCGTCACTAATTGGATTCATTTCGTTCGTCCCACGAACGATGGGGTATCCCTGGAAGCCGAAATGCCATTCCATGAACCTAAAAAACGATTGTTTTTGACTTGCTTGAATTGACATGGGGATGAAAATCATCAGCCCTCCACGTTGGAAGGTTTCCCCTCGGCATAGGTTTCCCACGCATCGCCTATTGGGTAGAAAGTGGGAAGTCTCCCGGAGGCACCCCCCCCAGATGGTGGCTGGTGGCCGCCCATGTGAATAGGGGATGGTATGGGTGACACCTTAACCACCCAAAAATGCCCACAATTTCCACGTCGGATACTGCCAGGGCATTGATTGGTGCCTCCATGTAGCGATGGACCTAGAGGTTGGTCCTGAGTGGCTATGGGACTTGTTATTCTTCACAGGTGACAAGCAACCAACTGGCTGAACCAATCAAACTGATCCCATCCAGACAAATCAATCCCAACCAACCATAACCAACCAACTATAACCAACCGACCATAACCAATCAACCAACCATAACAAACCAACTATCCCTCCAAGATTGTGAATCCGAACAACTGAGCGAAACATCTCAGGAGAAGATTCGATCTTTCTCCTCTGAACGCTTCTGGGAAGCTGGCTCCGGCGAACAGAGCCACGCTGGCTACAGCATCAGGCAGGGTATGCCATGATAGTAGTCCCATAGCTTGTTAGATGCCCTACATGGTCATACTTAGAAATTAGAATGGCCTAGGAATGCCTGACCAATATTGTACCAACATATTGTCAGACCATTGTTTTTTTCAGTCCTTTATCGACATGAGTTTGATACTCGTATGGTTCAGTATTGTTCAATAGCACCAGTCTCAAAGAAACTCAAGAGTGAAGGCTGAAGCAACGAGGGCCTGGGGGTGATGCTTGATGAATTCCAGGCCCCTGGCTGATGGTTGGATGCATCGTCATCCAATGACGCATTCTCTCGGTTTGTGACCAGCACCATCGACCATTTTTCAGAAGTGCTCCGGGAGAGGACATCCGCTGTTTCAAGGAACAGTCTCTTGTTTGTTGTTGTTGTTGTTGTTGTTGTTGTTGTTGTTGTTGTTGTTGTTGTTGTTTCAACAATATGCAGCTGCAGGGCATTCCTTAAATCTCAGACTCTTGGGTGTCTACCTGCACACCTGGAACGAACAGATGGTTGTACTGCATTTGGGACACTGGTAGACGGTCCGGTAGAAGCGGTCATTTTTTGTCATTCCACTCTCCTGAGCAGTCATTCCTTTCGAGATGATTTCGATGTAGGTGGCCCGCGAAACAATATAAGACCAGCAGAGTGTTCCCAGGAAACCACATGGATCGCAAGGAAATCCGAACCATCCTTAACCATCCTTAACAATCCTTAACCATCCTATGAGTCATCTTGTGCTCAGCCCTAGAAGCTGATATGGGTCAAAGGTATATGTTTGGGTCAAATCTAGCAATTGGAGGTAAACAAATCTAGCAACATGGCGAGTTGGGTCAAGGCTTCAATCAACCAACTTTCATGGAAGATTCACCAACAATTCGTAGGGAAAACGAGCTGGTTAATGATGGGGGAACCAGGGGTACAGGGTGAACTGACCCATAGCCATATATCTGCCCGCGATGAACACCACCACTTGTCGCATGGGGTGGTTGCAGGCAAGTTCGAAGCACTGAAGTGCTCCTGCCCAGTGGCATCGGTGAAGAAGCGAATCTGCCGGGATTGATGGGCAGCTTCGGTGCAGTTGCCACTCGGCAACGTAAAGGGAGCGGGTGATTTCAGTGCTGAGAAGCGGTAAAAGCCTATAGAGTCGTGGTTCCAACCAGAAAGGATATGGGGGAAGTAAACATCAGGTCGATCAAGTCAGTGATTATACTACTGCTTGGTGGTTTGATTGACATTTGGTATTTTCCCTGTAGTAATTGTCAACAAATGGTTAGTTGGCTAGTATTGTTCATAGGGGTTGAAACCACCAACCAGTATACCTGTAGCAGCCTTGGTCAACGACGGAGAGGTGGATTATCAACACACATCCCCGGCTTGTGAGTTGTTTTTGCAAATCCACCTTTAAATGGATAGCTCTGGATAAGCTATCATACCTACCGATTCTGCAAGGCTACCTTGTTTCTACCCCTTACATGGGGTGCCACTCCTGCTAACCACGACTCATGGACCAAACTTTGGAAATGAGGAAATCATGAGGAAACTTTGGACTGCAGTGGTCTATTCTGGTAGCTGATATCCTTGACCCACAGAAAATTACGTTTATCCATATTTGACCATGGACACTGATGCAGGACTGTGTAAAAGTAGCAGCTGGTTAGCTGCTTCGTTGACCGTCATTTGTTTTCTTCGATGCCGCCTTCTGACTCTTGTGGGACAGATTTGATGTCATCGCCTTTTTACTTTGTGCTTCTCTAAACTAATATGGTACTGTTTTCAGCAGTCAAACGATATGTTCAATGAACTGGATGATCCTGTCTAAGATCGCAAGAGGCACATCTTACACTCCAGATGCTTGCGAACCCATTGAATGTTTCAGAAACATCAGTTTTGTGGCATTGTTTGTCCAAGCACCAGGCTGCTTACCCAGGGTTTGTGTCGTGACAAAGCCACAAAATAGCTATCATGGCTCTGCTTGGATTTTTGCAACTTTCCGTATTGGTCGTTGACGCATGGTTGAAGGTTCACCTCAATATTTTTATGCCGCTGTGGCTTGTATGGATCTGCATTTTCTCATGTCTAGTTGCCGAACCACCATGATGGACTTACATTTACACATGTTTACACTCGGTGATTACATGATGTCCCTCTCTACATTTGTACCCAAAAATCAGGTCAACTCTAGTTTTGGAGCAAATCTGGCTGGGCGAGCACAGGGCAATGGCCTATGGAGTTAGGGAGTCAGCAGCAACTGAGTGACCCATTTTTTTTTCGGCAAAGTTTAGTATTGTAGAACCGATGACAAGAAATCTTTTGAAATCCTATATATCAGACAATCAATCCTTGCATTCTTCATCCATCACAGGGGCCGCTGCACAATTGTTGCTTTTTGCCGCAAACAGCCTTGGCAAACAGCGGCAACAAGGAGCAATATGATGACGAGGAGGCGGCTTCGACAGCCAGGCAAGGCGCTGAAGGTGTGAACAGTTGAGTCCCTTTGGTTCCATATCAACTCAGCTATAGCCATCACGGTTTCGAAGCCAATGATCAACGGTTTTTTCCTGCCATCGTCCCATCTCATCAACCTCCCAACTTCTCCTCAACCCAACCAACCCAGCTCCAACCCAGCTCCAAACTCAACCAACACCCAACCCAGCTCCAAGCCACCCTCCAAGCCACCCTCCAAGCCACCCCAGCTCCAAGCTTCGCCCAGCCCAGGGCGCTGCTTCCGATCTCCGACCTGCGCCGGGACCACGAGTTGTTCGGCGCTGCCGTGGGCCGCATCCTCTCGGAGCGAGGACCAGGCGCCACGTTTCGCCACACCGCCGCGCCCAGCAACGCCACGGAGATTCTGGCGGTGAAGGACCAGGGGAGATCCACCGGGGATGGATCCCCTGGGGATGGATCCCCTGGGGATGGATCCCCAGGGGATGGGCCCAAGCCATGACCTGGAGATCTCATGGTGAACCATGAAATGTATTGAAATAATTATTGCAGTGATGCTGGGCATAATGAATTTATGAGGATTCATAAGTCACTAGTGGTTCAGTAGTGGCAAATGAGATTTGATCTTGGGATATCATCGGCTCAAGTGCCTGGGGAAGGAGTGCTTGTCCCTTCACTGCGCTTGCTTGATGCGCGTCTATGCCGAGATGATGGTGTGTTCACATACAAATATTTGCATGTTCAGAAATATATACACAGACTCACGGGGATTCCATGCAACGCCATGGGTTGGTCAAATCTAAATGGTCCGTCGACAGCAGTTGTTACTCTAGCTTGCTACGCTCGGATGTCAGCAGGGTTGGGCTAGTAACGAACGTCTATAGAAGTTCATGTGAACAGAGATGCAAAAACCTGTTCCTTCTTTTAATAGAGATGTTTGATGGTGATCGTGACTTGTTCATCTAATGAGTTTGCAACCGAAGGAACAGCAGAAGCGCGTTGGAGAGCGAGCGGAGCATTTCTACAGCTGCTTCCTGGAAAGTCGCTCGGATCAAAGTAGAGGCAGTTTCCACCCAGCAGCATTGAGAACCACCTTTGATGGGTTGTACCGTCAGTTGTTAACTGCGGAGAGATCCATAGACCCAAAAAAGCCTCCCTTATCACTGTAAATCTCAAATAATTCATGGCAACTGTGGGGTGGGAAACCATACGCCTACCGCCCTTGTATGCTCCGGCAGAAACTGGAACTATCGATTCTTGCAGGTGTTACATTGCCAGTAAAAACCACGGCACCATCGAAATCCATGGCATTGAAATAGCACGGGATCCTGGGAAAACCACTGAACTGTCCTCTTCCCGAAAAGTCCCACATCCAAATAAGTCTGTTTACAGGCAGGCACTATGTATTTTTTTTTACCGAGCTAGCGTTGAGGGCGGTCTATAATCTGTGGCCATTTTATGACATTTTCACATCTAAGGATTGGGTACCTGGCTGGGATGGTAGAAGCAAGCCATAGGAAGGGTTCACATCTAAGGATTACGTACCTTCATGGGATGGTAGAATGCTTTTTATTTGTTTGTATTTTGCCGTTATACTAACAAGGTTGTTTGCGCAAGGGCCCAGCGCGCCAATTTTAGCAGGCTTTTTGCTTTTGATTGTCCCTCGCCAGCCGTTCCTGCGCGACTGCCAGGGCGTTCTTGTTGGAACATGTTTATATTGCCTAGATATCTCAAATTCAATTGTATGTGATTGGTGCTACTGAACCATCATCATTTGGTCAAAAACACAGCACATATCCCTTCATGCATGTGATGCCAGTGAGATAAGAATATCGCGCGTGGTTCTTCATTCCACCTCGAACTGCTCAGCGGGTCGCAACGGCAGGAATTAGGTAGCAGGACCTTGTTTAAAACAAGGTTTTCGCGTCGAGTGCCACGGTCAAAAAAGAAGCGGATCTTGAGAGCTGCTTGCGCCTGTACGTTGGTGAGTGATATGACATCGCAGTGCCATGGTATATGCGCTTCATTCTTTTCAGATTTCTGCTAGGACATTGAACGTCGCCTAGGCTAGCTTCAATGCGCGAAGCTGTCCGGGCACCCGGTTATCTCCGTATATTTCCACATTACAGTTTCCTTTAATGAAGTCATGTATGTGGGTTGGTTACTGTTTTGATCTTCACAGTCACATACCAGGATGTCATTTCCATCGGCACTTGTATGAATTTCATCGCCCCCAAGAAGTGCTTACATGAATTTTGATTGTTTTCTGATAGTGCCTGCATGTTTTCGGGATTTTTCTGACATCACTTCAAATGCACATATTCATTGTATCCGAAGCAAAAATCGGCAAGAATGAACTTCATCATCTAGGCGCGCCTTCCCAATTTTAGTACAAAACAAGCAGTAATGTTTTAAGTTTATGCTACTGTGTTGGTATTCATATTGTTCTTCGATGCCTGTATGCACACAAAGCTCCTCAAAGACTGAGATCAAGGGTTTTGAATGGCGTTTCCCTGGAAATGGAAACCCAAAGTGGCGCTTTCCATCAAATCGTGAAAGCAAGACCCGGTCATCGAGTTGCGATTTCTCAGATTGTTTAACGAAGGAGACTCTTGCTGATTTTGACCTTGTAAGGGTAATCTGCAGAGTAAACCCCATAAGCCTTGATCAAACAATAGAATCAAATTAATCCATGTTGATTCTTGTTGTTCCATTAGATCGCTGACAATTTGATTTCTTGGAGACTGAAACTTGGGCGCTTAGCTGTTGTGATGTGAGCCCACCCTTTCAGAGATTTGTTAGATGACAGATTGTCTCCGAAAATTCTTTCACTCATTCCAGGGCAGTGATATGCTTGTTTTTTGGGCCACAAGACTTGGCTTTTTCCGTGGCAAGACATGCAGGTACATGTTTGACATCTCCGCCATCATCATATATCATATGTTTAGTATTTAAAGCCCGAGCGCGCGCTGCGGTATGTACTACAATCTGAACCAGCATTGTATTTCACGGACAAAACCAGTCAGACACTCAGGGGTAGTGCGCTGTCAGACTTGCATGTCACGCTGCTTTTTTTGGATGTTCCTTGCAGCCCATCGCCGCATTTCGCAGCGATTCTCGCGCTCAACCCGGTTTGCCTGCATCTCGGCACGCCGCTTCTTTTGTCGTAAGGACCAGCAGCGACAGGTGATGATTTCTTGAACAAACGATACTGGGGGAATACCCCTTGGAATATCCCTATAGAATGGAACATGTCATATAGTCTTTAAAATCTTCGTTCGCTATAGCACTTAAGTGGGTACGTTGCGCAACTCCATTACATAGACAATATTTTGTGGCCTTTGGTGATGGCGTGCGATGGCAGCGTGCTTCTTTCCATTTCATATTGTATTTCTTTTTCCAATGTTGCAACATCACACTTTTGACACTGCATTCCGTTGAGAATTTCTTTGCGAAATCTATATGATGAGCACCCTCTGGGACATGGATCTGACACAACGCTCTCACTCTAAAATGGTGCAGCCTAACGTCTGCGTTTGCCATGTTTGGTCTTGATGTAATGGCCGTACATGGGCTTCAGGATGCTTCAGATGTCAATTTGATAGGGAGGGTAGGAAATCCATTTCTTAGAGGTCCCCGATCCCATTTCCTGGAGCCAAAATTTGTCATGTTGGTGAATGTAGTTCCATTACGTAGAAGCCATTCTTGCAAATGAGGCTGCGTAATGTTGGGCTGTGATTTGCATTTGGGGGTTGATTTAAGAAAAGTTTTCCCAAAATTATTCATAGTCTATACCATTTTGAAATGGGGGGTGATTAAAGAAAAGTTTTTTTGGGGGTTGATTTTTTTCTAGATTTATGGATGGTATTTTTTTACTCCCAGGTGGTTCTGGTTGTTTCTATTTTTCCTTTTCCCTTTGAGTTCCTTATCTTTTTCTTTTCCTTTCTATTGGCCATTTACTAAACTGAGAGCTTGCTGAAATGGATGATCCCTTTATTCAACTCCTTTAAAAAAATTGAGCTTTTTCAATTTTCCAAGAGGGTAGCCCAGGAAGAGCCAAGATGTTGAATAATAGATTTACCAAAAGGGGGTCGATTAATGCAAAAAACTTTTTCTTGGGGTGGCCCTGGCTGCTTCTATCTTGTCCTTTTCCCCTTGAGTTCTTTATCTTTCTCTTTGGCTTTCTATTGGCCATTTACTAAACTGAGAGCTTGCTGAAATGGATGATCCCTTTATTAAACTCCCTTTTTAAAATTGAGTTGAGAAGAGAAGACAAGAATTGAGAAGAGTAAAGTAGAATAGTAGAGTAGAGAAGAGAAGAGTTGAGAAGAGTAGGGTAGATGAGTAGAGAAGAGTAGAGTAGATGAGTAGGGAAGAGTAGAGTAGATGAGTGGAGAAGAGCAGATGAGCAGGGAAGAGAAGAGAAAAGAGGAGAAGAGTCGAGAAGAGTAGAGTAGAGAAGAGTAGAGTAGAGAAGAGTAGAGTTGAGGAGAAGAGAGTAGAG
Source organism: Symbiodinium kawagutii (assembly GCA_009767595.1). Taxonomy (NCBI): domain Eukaryota; class Dinophyceae; order Suessiales; family Symbiodiniaceae; genus Symbiodinium; species Symbiodinium kawagutii. The sequence continues at coordinate 78,326 of VSDK01005337.1, read as the reverse complement.
AAGAGTAGAGTAGAGAAGAGTAGAGTAGAGAAGAGTAGAGTTGAGGAGAAGAGAAGAGCCGAGAAGAGTGGAGAAGATTAGAATAGATCTTCCATCTCTCAGGCAAAACTTTTAAGGAGGGAGTTTATTTATCATCCCCCGAAGTTTGGTTGAGGGGGGGGAGGGGGGTTTATAAATCACGACCTAACATTACTCGGTTTTGTGACATAAAGAATGGAAGGGCATGATGTACAGGCTTCATACAAGGGGGGTTTTGCATTTGGTAGGACAAGATGACCTCCTTTGAAAACGTCCTCGCCAGCAACTTTGTGCTCTTGGAGGCTGGTTTGAGAGCTGTTTCCACACCGCAGCATTGTGAGCAAATGGAAAAGACTTAATTTTTTTCATGTCCGATTGTCTTTGCCACATTGGAACTTGAATGCCATTTTGCTAGGCTGTGGCCGCTCTTTTTGACGCAGCCCGCACGCAGGAATCACCGTGCCACACCTCAGACTTTTCAGACACGTGTTCCACATGAACAGCAAGTGCATTTAACCCATCGTAAGTATAGGCTTGGGTATGTTTTTGTCGAACCTGAACCCCAAACTTGCCACCGCAGGTTTCACGTCGATGGTTGTCAGATCACAGCGCCCAGAGTCCGTGAAGCGGTCCGGGCGCTGAATGAAGCTGGTGTTTTTGCAGGCGAGTAGCCGATCGTTACAATCATCAAGGCGCACGGTGCTCCAATATCGTTTTGCTTTGTGCAGGTAACGATATTAGAAGGGAGGTGTGGCCGGACGAATTTTTGAAAGAAGTGACATGGCTGGTTGAATGGTGTGCGACCTACAAAGTAGGGCTGCGCCTGTTCGACTTAGTCGGTCGTTCCTACATCGGCTAAAATTCTTGCGCTGTTTCACGTATATCCACTATATAAAAATCAAATGCAAATGGATAGCGTATGAAAATTCATTGTCATTGAATTGTTGCTTCGCTATTTTCCCTCCCCGGCTTCCACTGCCCGGCCGACCATTCCCGGCGCGACTGCCAGGGCATCTGGTTGGAATATGTTTATGCTGCTTGTAACTAGTCTCATTCATGTCGGCTCACCGGTTTGACACTAACAACCCGAATGAATCTTCATTTGTAAAAATGAAATTTTGAGTTAAAGAGTATGGTTGTTCATTCCAACTCGTATGGCCCAGCGGGTCACAGCGACAGGACATAAGTAGCAGGAACTTGTTTAAAACAAGGTTTCCTCACCGAGTACCACCGTCAAAAAGGAAACGAATCTTGAGAGCTGTTTGCGTGTGCACATTCTTGACTGATTTGATACCGCCGTTTCAGTGCATGTATGCTTCGTTCTTAACACATGGCTCTGGGCCAGTCTCACCTTGCTGGCCGTGAGGCGTCTATGGGGATGCTTACAAGCCCACTCGCGATTGGGTCTCATCAGCCAGGCTTGGATGCCGAGTCCTGGATGGTTGGCTCGTATGCATGAGTTGCATAGGCCTACGTCGTGATTAAGGGTGTTTAGTTGTAGGAGATAATAATCAACAGGAATACTTAAAGAACTCCGGCTGGTGGTTTGAAACATCTTTTTTGTTTTCTCCGATGTTTGGGATGCGTGGCTGATTTGCTCATGTTTTTCAGAGGGGTTACAATGCTTACAACCAGGAACCAGATAAGTTACAATAATGAGACATACCCCCTGTCCTTGATAGCTGGTGATTTGCTTCACACGTAGAGACCCACAATGAAGTACCCACTGGCCGTTTACCTTTCAATTATTATGTTATATTGGTCGTTCATTCCGATCTCTACCCCCACAGCTGTACCTATGAATAAAGTTCGACTGCCTGGTGTGACTTTCATGGGGGAGTTCAGGGGCTTTGATGATTGGGCAGCCAGGTTCAAATGTGGAGATCCGATCCGTTTCTCAAGGGGTTCTAAGCTCAAGATTTTCCCGTATCCCAATTGGTCGTTTTGCTCATCACCAGGGACAGCCTCAACTCCACAATGTCCATTACTCACGTATAGTGTTCCCAAACTTCACATGAATCATTCGCGTCAACCAGCATGTGATCAGCATCATTTCACCATTACGTAAGCGTTAACGAACAAATCGCCAACACTTCGCCAAAACCGGGACAAAAATAGTATCACCCAAATCACAAAAACAACAACACCTATCATTTCACCCATCACTTCATCAGCTTATCACTTTAAACACCCATCACCACCACTTCATCACGATTATTAACCACAACCATTACATCCCTTAGATTGTTGATGATTATCCACTAGATTGACCTCTATCGGTTTGTTATACTTTTATGTTGGTCATTATCCACCACATTGACCCCGTTATATCCACTAGATTGATTCAACTAGACCCTTATAGACCCTTATTGGTTGGTTATAGTTCACCTACAGGTGGACCACCGCCACCACCACCACCAGCCCCACCACCACCACCGTTCCACCGGCAGGTCCTGCGTGTACCCCGGGCGCCCCAGCGATGACGCCTGCGGCTTCGACTTCGTGGTGCTGGACACCGCGCAGCGCATCGTGCCGTCCCAGGGCAAGCGCTCGGTGAGGCGAATCCCGAAGTTCTTGGGGCTTTTCGATGGGTAGTTTATGTAGCTGATAATCATAATAAATTATTCATATAGCTGATAATCATGAAAATTATCAACTATGATTAATGATAGTTTATAGTCAGCTATGGGTCAATATTAACCAACCAACCAACCAATGGTTAATGGTTAATAATACGGTAAAATAAGTAACAATAGTAGGATATATACCAGCTATATATGGCTATGGGTCAATATGAATCAACCAATGATGTGGGATAATAGCCAGCAGTAATAAGGAAAAGAAGGGTTAATGATAGGGGAACCAGGGCGACTAAGGGTTTTGACCCACTGCCAGTTGATAAACCATAATCATCGATTAGTTGATCATAGTTTATCAACTATTTCGTTGAGTTATTAATTGGTTATCATAATAATTATTAACCATGATTATCATATTGGTTATTATGATATGAACTAACCAATTTCATGGGGGGATAATGCACAACAATAATAGGGAAAACAATGTTTACTGATAGAGGAACCAAGGGGACTAAGGGTTTTGACCCACAGCCATATGTAGATAGGATGAGATAGGGCAGTTAGGGAATGGATAGACATGGAACAACCAAGATTTTCGTTGGAATCTCTTTGTTTTCCCTAACGGAGCTGTTGGTCAAAACTAATATTCAGATTCAATGATTATAGGGAACACGGAACCAACCAAGATAGGGCAGTTAGGGAACAACTTGACAACCAAAATAGTGGGCTCATTGTTTGGACCAAGAGAGGCGATACAAGAAACCAATGGATCCCAAAATTGAGGGACAACCAGTGAGGTGGTTTCGCATTGTTTTTGGCAGGTGTGAAAACCGAAATGATTCCAGTTCTGCAATCCTTCTCATGTTCGATTTCTTTAGTGACTTAGCGCTAGCACTTTTGCACGAGACTTTCCTTTGAGAAACGTCACTGCGATGGCCGGCAGGTGCTTCATTGAAGTCAAAGGCTGCGCTGGCAGCTTCAACGGCATGTTCTGCTTGAGTGCCAACGAGCAGCGCAAGCGCGATCAGATTGCCGCCTCGAAGAGCGATGGCAATGCCTACGTCGTTGCGGTGGTGGACAACATGGTGCCTTGGGTCAGTGGGGAAACCGTGGTGCCCGAACTTTTTTGGAGCGATCTACTTGGATCAATCAAAAACTAAGATTGACTTGTATTCTACTTGGATTGTTCTTGGATCAATCTTGAGGTTTGGTCATTGAGGGTTTGGAATCTTCATTGATTCTGGATGATCCGTGATTTGATCCTTCGTGGAGCTTGGTCCAGACCTCGGAATTGACCAACCTGGATTGTGTCTTTTGGCTATGATAGGCCGGGAATTCATGTCCAGTTTGTGGTTCTTTGGTGGTTTAGCTTCAGAACATGAGAATCTGCAGGTTGCATCAAGACCCCAATGGCTGCACTGCGCAGTGGGTTCCAATGAATTCCGAGTTTATTGATGATGTCCTACATTTTCCTTCCTCGTTTTCCACAGAGTTCCAGAAGCCAAAACATAAGAACGAGCCACAGCTACAACAGCTGTCTCCTGACCAGCACCTGTTTCCATTTCCCAAAATTTCCCGAGCACTGAGCTGTTCCCCAGCAAACTGTTCCATGCTGTTCCCAGCGTCCAAAGCAGGATGCTTTGGAGTTTGCTTCGATTCGTCACTTCCTTTGGAGCGACGATGTGACCATGCTGCGTTTGGAGCCCGATTCGTTCCTGGCGCATGTGGAGCCCTCGGCTGGGCGTCCCGTTGCGGGTGGCGCGCGGGCAGCCTCGCA
>VSDK01005337.1:67797-73924 GCA_009767595.1 Symbiodinium kawagutii | reverse complement strand
GGTGGCCACGGTGTCTTTTCCAGCCAACACGGTGCCATGGCGACAGGGGTTGAACCAGGGTTGGAAGCAACCCTGCTATGCTAATGACAATAGTTACTGCTGCTGCTGCTGATGATGATGATGATGATGATGATGATGATGAGGAGGAGGAATCCACCATTCAAATCGTTCAACGACCAAAAATGGAGAAGTTGTGAAGCTCATGATCTCAAGTGCTATCGGTTTGAAGTGGATTGTTGCTTTGCGGGGTTAGAGCTTTCAATTTGTGAAACACATTTAGCAACTGGCGCTCTCGCAAGTAGATGCCTGTCGTTCCGAGACCGAAGTTAAATCTTAATGAATCCCAAGCAATCTGGTAGGATGCCTGCCAGATATCTTGCGCATTTAATCTTTGGCTCGAAGCATCTTCAAGCATAATATGTGGCGATGATTGATGATGATTGGTCAATGATGCATGCATAATCCGATGGCTTGTGGCTAGTGAATGGTCTTTTAGTGGATGGTTCATGGTTGTTTAAGGCTGATAGTCTTCGTTGGCTTGAGAGCTCGAGGGCTAGGCCCATTGCTTGGTGTCCTGAAGCAACTTGGGCCGCTGGGCCAAGCACTGGGCTCTGCCCAGGTCGGTTTGGTCATCGGCAAGGGTGGCGCCACGGTGAAATGGATGTCCCAGGAATCTGGAGCGCAGATCCACCGTGTGGATGGCACGGCGGACACGGGCTTAGCCAGTCTGAAGCGCCTGGACCGCAAGGGGGCGATGCCGTGGGGGCGATGCCATGGAAAATCATAAGAACAACTGTAGCAACAGTTGTGGAGTGCAAACTTCCGAAATAGGGAGCGAGCCCCTGCCACCCCAATGGTTCGGAGAAATTCATAGAACTTAGAACTTTCGCTTTTTTCCGCCGGTATAACTTGAAACCGGGACTCGGGGTTGATCTTGCCGCGCCTCCCCGCGCCAAGGATCGAAGGCACCAAGGAGCAAATCCAATATGCCAAGCAGCTGATTCAAGAGGCTCCGTTGGTTGTCAGAATTCATCGGAAGTATGAGACATACCACCTGTATTTTGCCAAGCGATTCAGCAGTAACCACTGAAGCAATGAGGTAGTCCATCTGTAGCCAGTTGGATAGTAAGTCGTAACCCTGATCAATGCTGAAATTTCATGATAGTTCGGAATAAGACCTCAAGATGCACGTGGGACCCCACAAACAATAAAACCAAGATATTCCGGTTGAACCATTCATCACAGGTCAAACTGGCGGTCCAAGACCAGTGAGTTCAATGTTTGGGATTCTTTGGGGTGTCATGGGGAAGTGAAATCATCGGAGTGTTCCAGTTCGTCTAAAGCAATTGCACCTTTCATTCAGAAATGGACCTGTGATGTTTCCAAAATCATTGAGATCTCCGCTCCACCAATCTATAGCTTTAGATTTGTTGGGGCGGCAGTATCCAAAGGCTTCTACCAAGCTGCAGGTGGTCTACAGTCGCCAGTCCGGGGACAATCGCCAGTCTTGGGACGGTCGGCAGTCTTGGGACAGTCGGCAGTCCTGGGACTGGGACTCCCACGAGCGGCGAGTGTGGAGGGGCGGCGGCAATGGCTCCGGGTGGCCGGCAGCCTCCAGTTCCAGCAGCGGATGGCAGTGAGATCAGCAGTAGACTGTGCGCTTTGGTTAGCTTAGACAGGACTTGGGAGGACCACTTTGGAGCTATCGAAGCATCAAAAGTTCCGTTGAACTCCTTAGTCCTCTGTGGAACCCTCACAGCAACATGTCTGGCCCGTGGAACAGTGCACAGGATGGATTGTGGCTCATGCAGAGCCCCCCCTGTGAAGTGCGCGGCGTTCAAAAAAGGCACGAGAAGCAGCCCGCTGGATGCAGTTCCCCAAGAAACAACAGGCTTTCCCACTGGATTCGGGAGTCCATTTATCGCAGATCCATACCTCAGTGGCAATCGGTTTTACCACAAGTAGCTGGTGATTTCAACCGTCAGATATGTGTGCTGTGTTAGCATCTAGATGTCGCATTACTGCCATGTTGTCATTCAAATCTCATGGTCAATTCCAGCTTGGTTTGCTGAATGTAGTGGGCATCGTCACAAACCAACCAATCAAAGCATTCCAAACAATTACATACTTGGAGAGTACTCAGCTGGCTTTCACACAGTCTGACGCAAGTTTGCAGTTCTAAGAAACAGTCACTTATGGTCGATTCAAGCTGGGTTGGAATCTTGTTTGAAGTGGGGTGATGTCAATACTGTTTGAAGCGGCATGCCCTTTGGATCCTGCGGTGGCAGCCGTGCGCTGTTCAGCGGTGCACACAATTTCAACCCACATCACTTGGTGACCCGCTCAACTGCCGCTGCTCAGTGAATTTGATGAATGATGTGGCATGGTCTTGGCCTTTGGTTCCGCAGACAAAGCTTTGAAGCCCTCTTGTGACTGAGATAGAACTTCATACCCCCAATGTTTTCAAGATCACTGGATTTGTTCATCTCCAAGATGCAATCCAGATGACAGTTCTGTTTCGGTGTAGCTGGGAGAGAGAGTGCATGCTTGGTCTATCTACATCAGGCCGGCTCATAATGTCTAGATATTCCAATGCAGTTTATTTTTGCATATCGCCATTGTCAGAAACTCTGGATCCAAGTGGGAATGTGTCGTGAATCATCAGCTGTCACCAAGATCGAGTGATATTGGGAATAAGATGGTAGCTGGGCTGTCGGACAAATGCTGTATGTTTTTTAGGCGTCTATTGAACCATTCTGAAGTGGGCCACTATTAAGCCACTATTAAACCACTATTATAAATCGACTAGTTAACCATCATGAATCATCAACCATCAGGATCATCAATCGGAATCATGAACCATCATGAACCATCAACTATTAAGCCACTATTAAACCTAATTATGTTACACCACTATAGTACTATTAATCCTATAATGAACCACTATTACTGTAAACCACAATTAAACCCATCCTTAAGCCATTCTCCAGGCATGTTCCCAGGAGTCGCCAACGCCATTGTCCTCGTCCAAGGTGACGTGGAGACTGACAGGACCGTGGACATCGAGTGGACTGACTACGAGAAGCGGCGCTACACCAAGTACAAGGCGAGGCCGGGGCCAGCAGTTAGAAGCTATGGTGAACTATGGTTCCGCTATGGCGTTGTCCCTCGATCGCCAGACCTTGGGTTCAATCCCTGGGGTGCAACACTAGGCGGACAGGCGGGCAGCTACTCCACCCCCTGCAGTTAAGGGGATGAGCTAGGGTGCTGCCCGACAAACCTACTATGGTTCGGCTATGTTAAGCTATGTCATGGCCCAGCCATAGCAGATATAGGCTATGTAAACCAATGTTAGCTCTGTTTCGTAAGCAACCACGATGAGATTGGACATTGAACTATGGGTAGCCAATGTTGAGTACGGTTGACTGTGACTGTGTTTAGTAGCTATTAATCAATAACAGCAGTACGAAGAATCGCATGGATATGTAATATGTTGGTAATGAATATCTTGATTACAAACAACCATCACTGCTGCAATCATGTGAAATATCAACAACCAATAGCAACCGTGTATTGATGGTACATATTTTTCGGGTTGGATCAGCTGAACTTTTGGTGACAGGGTTGGCTGGGTTAGGATATGTCAGAACACATGGGACACTTGAGCGGAGCCTCGAAATCACTCGAAGCTCAGAGACCTCCAAAGTGACTCATTGTGTGCCCTTCCTGTTACATGTCGCTGCACAGATCCACAACTTCGTGCATGTGATTCGCGCAAAGAAGAAGAACCAAAAGGACAGCGATCATCGCGTGAGCCGTCTATCATTGAGGTGGTGCGTTTCTATGTCCGTTGGAGTTGTGAAGCTCAATGTTGCAACTAGATGGGTAGTTGCCAGAACAAGAAGATCAAGGGAGTGCTTTCTTAACAAACTGCCGGGCGATTCCTTGCACCTCTAAAAATTACACAAGAATGATCAACTGAATGGCGGAACTTTCTTTTTTGATTTCGATCATCGCTTAACAGTTTCTGGATTCTCATGTGACTCATCTGTTTTTGCATCTCAATGACATACTTCCTTGCTGTTTTCCACTGCACATAGAGCTGTGCATTCCACTGGCGACTCCCTGAGACTCGGCAGCGGAGGACATTGCAATCTTCTTGCAGATCCCTGAGCCGCAGCTGGAGAAGCTGCAAGATTTGTGGCCGCCCATTCGCGACTCCTTCACGTTGGGCAATTTGACTTTCGCGCCCAAGAAAGAAGAGGGCGCCAATTGAAGTTGTGGACTTCAGCCAAGGTATGAGAAAATGTGTGAAAGTAGTTGTGTGTAGATATGATTCAGGTTCTATTCTGTGTTGGTTGTTGCATATAAGTTCCAGATTGTATTCTTTTTCTAGTGCCTTAGAGTGTTCGACGGATACCCAGCAAGGTTTCTAGAATTTCCACAACGCCGCGCATACAGTAAATATCTTGTCTGAGCTGCATATCTTTTTGTTGCCAGGAGATTGAACCAGATATGTTGTAGCGATGCCACCACGGCACCAAGAGCAGAGACCAATTGTTGCAAGATTGTGTTACAATTGCGTTACCTCGCTCGCGAAGTTTTCGTCACACTTGTTCGTGAGGTCTTGATGCTCATTTGCCGCAACCATTCTACAACGTCCTGGCAGGTTTTCCTTATTAAAAGCAAACAATTGAGCTACCAAGGAACCAGTTTATCAAAGATAGATCATTTAGAATAGTGCAATTGCAAACTACAGTGCTCTCAAACAACTATCACACAACGGGATTGTGTGTTTTGGGCAGCTCAATTGGCTTTGAAGTGCTCAAACCAGGAAGCATCCATTGGAAAATTCAGCTGCTGCTGTTGGACCTGTCGATGGTCGTTTGGTGTCACTGACTTATGGTTGGGTAAAGCAGCAATAGGGGAAAATTGATGCTCAATACTGATTATGAAATGCATTTGAAAAATATGTTGAGTGAAGATCATCATGAAACCTTGAGCTAGTGGTTTATTGGTTTGCAAATCTGGCAAGCGCCTATTCTCTGAAGCAAAGGATGCGGGATATCCAGAATCTCGAACCCCCAAAGCCAACAACGAGGAAGGCAGGGGGCAGAAGTTTCCTGCTGGAGGTCCAGTGTGGCCCCTCAATGTTCTCAACTTTCTCAACATTCTCAGTGTCATCAGTTGAATTTTTATGCTTATATAGTGAGCCGAGAAGCCGAATCCAAGCGCAGTATGCATTGGTTTCTGATTGCCAATGTTGAATCAAAGCGCTTGCTGCAGGCAGCAAGGAATTTGATGTTTCCGTTTTCACACTGCTGAATATTTGTGTTCTTTTGGGGATAAGTATGGATTTCTGCTTACAAACGAATCTGGAGTTCCTTTTAATCTTGCTTGTCATAGGGAGTCTGATTTTGCGTGTACCTTTGTCTACGCCAGCATTCGTGTCCGGATGTGTCAGGCAATATCGTTGGATCACACCCGGACACTCCTGCCCTTTGTTTGAGACGAAGACCGTACAGTGTCATTAGACTATTATCACTATTATCAGAAGTTGGAGACTGGTTGGACCTTGGGATGATGAACCAATTTGACTGATATGTTTGAGGTCAAAAAGGAGAGAAACTGGTAGCGCGTTGATTCCTCCTCAGACTTTTTTACATGCAGGAGACGGTGGGAGATTCCATCGGCTACAAAATCAGTGGAGATAGCAAAGTTCGTGCGGAGCCTGGAGAGCTTGGGGGAGCTTGTCGTTCATAAAGCCGTAGTAGTACTCCTAGAATATGAAGACAAAGTAATGAACCCCATGGAAGACTGGATAAATTCTGAGGATACACCATGAACGAACTCATTTAAGCTGCGTTGGCTTGGTGATTTCATCTGGTAAAGATTTCATTCTGAGGATCATGATCGGACAAAACGAATGGGGGCTATGGCTGCGGCTAGTTGCAGTGATCATCAGTGATCAGTTGACCTGTTCTTTGATTTCGGTGCCCATGGGTGCCCTACGGTAAATACAGGTAATTCCCAAGGATCATTGCATTTTAAGTCATTTTCATTAAGGGATTGATATCTGACTACATATATGCGTTTTATAGTTTTATATCTTCATACACAGATGCAT
>VSDK01005337.1:17639-50093 GCA_009767595.1 Symbiodinium kawagutii | reverse complement strand
GCAGATAAGCATGGAAGAGGCCAGAAAACTCTAACGTTCAAGGGGCGGTTGCAAACATCTTTGATTCCAAAGGAGCCGTGACAATAGCCTTCTGTTGGATAGGCTTGTTGGAGCCAAACAATTTCGCCAGAGAATGTTGATTTATTCTTGATGGATTTGATGGGTGTTGCAGGATTTTCTTGCTTTGTTGTTGGCAGTACTGATTCTGCTTGGAAATGATTGGCCCTCTTCGACGTATGCTGCCGTTGGACCGTGCTCAAGGTTTTGTCTTGTGGTGCTGACTAGACCTGACCATAGCTAATAATGCCAAAACTCATCGAGTTCTCACTTAGCATTGGCATTACTTCACTTTAGAGTGGCTGTGAACTTTCGCACAGTTTTCACGCAGATCCAGAGCATGGAGGACACCAAATTTCAGCTCATTGTCCAAGCCATCCTTGCTATCTCCGATGCGAAAGTATCATCCTGATTTGTGTGGCAGTCGACACGAGGTGATTTGATAACAAAAACGTTTCGGGGTGTCTGAGATGGATAAGTATCGGATACTTCTGAATCACAGCCAGATTGCTGACTCAAAAAATCTCAGTCCTGTTTCCGTGCTAAACTTGAAAGTCATTCTCTTGAAATCATGGAGGCGTGAACAAAAGTTCGTTTCGGGGTGTCTGAGATGGATAAGTATCGGATACTTCTGAATCACAGCCAGATTGCTGACTCAAAAAATCTCAGTCCTGTTTCCGTGCTAAACTTGAAAGTCATTCTTTTGAAATCATGGAGGCGTGAACAAAAGTTCGTTTCGGGGGTCTGAGATGGATAAGTATCGGATACTTCTGAATCACAGCCAGATTGCTGACTCAAAAAATCTCAGTCCTGTTTCCGTGCTAAACTTGAAAGTCATTCTTTTGAAATCATGGAGGCGTGAACAAAAGTTTCCCAATCATGCCATTTCCATTCTATGCACATTTTGTATTCTTCAAATCACATTTTTGTTCGAGCAAGCTTCCCAGCCATCGTGGGAACTAATCCCTTTGTTGTCCTTGCAACCACCGTCTTCCTGCATTTTTGCAGAGTAAAAGTCGGAATGGACATTTGCTTGTAGTAAAACATATTTTGAGATAAATATATCTATATATATATATTTATTTATATTTATAGATAGATTAATTACCTATAGTGATATCTCGTTCGTTGTTAGGCAGGACACCGGTTTCCAAAAGCAGCCCTAGCATGGCTCCAACGCGCATGACGACGACCCCGCCAAGCCGCCCAGGAAGATGACAAGTGCCAGAGCGGCCACGGCGGGGGGTCCGAAGGGTGGCTAATGGCTTGGTGCTCAATGCAATGGCTTGGTTGAAGCATCAATGGGGTGTAATTGGGTTGTATTAGATGTACCACCAGCCAAGCAAAATGATGCGACTTCGTTTGTCAAGCAGCTGTTGGAATGCATGGTAAATGGACTTAAATGGATATAGTCGTCGACCGCGTATCTTAAAGGAGGGCGCAGGGGATTTTGACACATGGTTTGTTAGATCCGTTTCTTTTTACTCGAAAGCCCGTCAAGCAATATCGTTGGACATTGCCCGAATCAGAGGATATGTTTGCCACGTGCACATTGAGGTTTCCATTAATTAGTTGAGCATTAGCCAGAAGCTGTGATACCAAGTCCGTGTGGAATATCATATTGCTTGGAATAGCGATTTGGTACGGGAGCTCCTGCTATCATGAGTATGGGATTGCATCGGGGCGTTTGACGTTGGTAAACTCGAACAAAATCGTGAAGTAGGGACTGGTGGTGACACTTTCCTTGGTTGGTGTTGGAACAGGTGGCTTTGGGGCCCCTCTATACTCTATACAAAAGATGCAATGTAGTATCAATGGAGCAGCATTGCACCCTTTTCAGCTGGTACCCCATAACTTTTTTTGGTAGTACATATCGTGCATAGTAGCATAGTTCTTGTTAGTTGCTGCTGTTCCTGCGTTGATTTTTCTTCTCATAGTTCCAGCTTCTTCGTTGCTCAATTCATCATCATCCTTCTCAATCCCTCTACCAATGATTCTCAACAAATCCTTTTCCACTAATTTATCCAGTATTTTCCATAAAGGACCTCAACCTAACTCTCACCCATGATATTCATAGTTCCCTTGACCTGGTCCTTACCGTTGTGAACTCCCGGGATTCGCCGTTGAGTGTGTTGAAACCGTGGCTCCACGGCGCCAGGATTTTCCAGCTCCAAAGGTTTCGGCTTGTCAAGAGAGAAGCTGCGCGAGGCGAGGGAACTGACAGCCCAGCTCCGCAACGGAGCGCCGTGCGCGGTTGGCTGAACCAAGCGCTGACTAATGGCGAGCGACCGGGTCAAGCCAAACTGAACCAACCAACCAACCAATGGTAAACAGGCTGGTAAATGCTTAGTCATGGAGTATAATAACAATAGTAGGGGATATACCATCTATATGGCGGCTATGGGTCAAGCAGTTAGCCAACCAATTTCATGAGGGATAGTATATAACCAACAATTTCATAGGGAAAGCAATGGTTAATGGTGGGGGAACCAGGGTACGGGGTGAACTGACCCATAGCGATATACCACTGATGAATGGTGAACTGGTTAATGATTGGGATGATGATTGATAATGGCCACTGATATGGTGATTTCTCAAAGTGATTAGAGGTCCCCCAAATCATCCAATATTAGCCATTTATAGTGCTAAACCATCCAGTTTTTGGAGGGCCCGTATTTTGAGAACCGCCATATGCCACTATGTATGGTGGTTTGTGTTTCTTTGGCTTGGTCACTGATATACCACTGATTAAGGGTTACTTCCTTTAATAGTGGTTCATGAAATTTCATGAACAACTACTCTTTGATGGTTTCTTACAATAGGGAACCCGCAAAGTCATGGCATGAATAAGTTGGCCCTACAGACTGTTTATAATAGATGATTTGGACGTACCCCTACTTTGAGATGCATCCATATAGCACTAGCAACGGTGGTTAGTGTGTTTCCTTGGCTTAAGCACTGACATACCACTGAGGCATGGTTGTTATTGTGAATGGCGAAAGATGCTACTTACTGACAATGTAAGCATTAATAATGGTTAGTAGCAGAGGATACTATAATCACCAACATTAATGGCTAAACAACCACCATTAATGGTGATTTCTTACCCCATTTTAAGAACCACTGTAGTGGCACTGACTTAGGATAGTATGGTGCCAGTGATTTTGACTTGATTTGACTTGGATTGGCATTGGTACGAGTTGTTGTGATCATTTAGCAGAAACACGAGCGGTACTGCGTCCTGACCATCAAGTTTAGGAAGCATTCTGAAGGTTTTCTTTTTGATATTTGATTCGCGACACGGTTTGTCCACATCATGACAACACCCAATGAAAGAACTTGAAAAACCGTATAGGTACGGATAGCAAGATGTTAGGGACACTCCCACCCTCATACATGCACTTGTATACGCGTTGATTTCCTTTCTGTTGCCTCAACCTCTCGAAACACCTTGGAAACAAACTACTGTACTCAGTTGGCAACTAAGCTACAGTTAGTAATTCTAAGCAGTTGGCAACACATGATGGCATTCTAAGCCCTCTATTGGTTACGCTGTGCTCACGTTTGGCAGGTGGGTCTCAGTGCTACAGGCGACGCCGTTGGAGCCAGCCATCATTTTCTGGCTGTTGGCCATGGGCGTTAGGCATGGTATTTCTTAGTCATGGGTGGTCTGTTCTTAATAAGAATTGGCTATGGGTCAATATTAACCAGCCAACTAATGGGGGATGATAACCAACCATTTTATAAGGAAAACAATGGTGAATTATAGGGGAACCAGGGGTACGGGGTTTTGACCCACTGCCAATTGTATAATTATAGAAACTATCAAGCACCTGAAAGAGCATTTTTATCAGCAGACCATGGTAGCAATTTTCTCGTAGGAGATCCGCTTGGGATTCCCTCTTAGAGGTCCATGTTAGTTGGCGCAACCGTTAGTCCTAGTAATGGTAGATCCATATCAGCAAGCCCCAGTTTATAGCTGGCAATGTACCGTCAAATATGAAATATGGGGGGATTCTGAATTAATTAAAATATGGATCTAGGATCTAGCACTACAGGAAGGAAACTAAAATCAGAATGCCAACAGCCGTTGGACACCAGCTGTTTCTTGTAACATCAATCTTTGAACTCGACTCAAATCACTCGTTGCAGCTGTCAATGAAATAGTTGACACCCCAAAACAACAAGGTAGAACTGTTCACAACTAAACTCAGCAAATGGATGCAAATGGAGACATTCAGTTTTGGAGGGACTCAGCCATAGATTCGAGCTGCAGGAACAGTTTCCGTTATCCAATAAGACGCAGGCAGATGAGGCAGATGGATGTACCATGATATACCTGTTGAAGACCAGCTGGGTGTCAGAAAACCAATGTTTCTATAATTTTCTGCTTGAGGGTCTGGGTGTTGTAAAACCCTTGGGTCAGCTAGCTTCGGTACAAGATGGGCTCAACTGTAGTGTTTGTGTTTTGCTTGTCCTGGTCATGTCCTGTTCCCTTTCAGTGCGTGCAGCAATAGTATGTCGGACCAAGATCAACTTGTTTTATATCAAAAGGACGGTTTAAAGATTATGTTTTGCACCTGTCGAAGCCTGCCATTGTAAAACGTGTTTCTTACCAAACAATCTGCAAAGGGGAAAAAACAGTTCCCAGTCACTTTCAAAAGTCCTTTCAAAAATAATCAAACATATGTACAAGGACACACTGGAATCTGGCCATTACCAGAGGACTTTCACGTCACGATCATGGCAGAGAGTCCTGATCCACCGCATGCTTAGAATCCATACCAGACCATCAGCAGAGGGCTACAAGCACCCAGGCATCTATGTGTAATTCAATTCTGATGTAGTCAGGAACTCCTTCAGAACCACGATTAATTTAGTTCACTAGAAACACCAGCTGCTTCGTTTTCTTTGCAATTCTTGAACTTTATCATCGCATATCCCTCCATGAGGCCCTCCATGTTCAAAACAACCTCTTCAGCACCGTCGTGATGGGACTCCGGAGAATTAACGAAGGGAAACCGAAAGCCACAAAATGGGTTGATCATGATTTGTCCAAAGCCATGTTGTAACCCCCAAGTTACTGGTGGTTGTCCCATTTGTAATGGCTGTAGGATGATTCGTAGGTAACCCCAACTTGCCAATGAGAAGTTCAGCCGCCAGTTCCGCTCAGGGCACGTGCTCTCCAAGTCACAGCGTTCTCGGGAAGCTTTGCAATCTCTGGCAGATGAGTGGAGCGATGCGGGCAGCGACTTTGATTGATGTCGCATGTCGCACCGCTTCACGGGGAGCCCGTAGCAGTTGTGGCCGCACCAGAACCTGCGTTGCAGAAACTTGGACAAACTGGGAACCCAACTTGCAAATACTTGCAGCCCTCATAGGGGTGGAGAGTGTTGCACCAACCAACTTTCAATCCGGCATTTGTGAGCAAAATTTGCTGAAGACAGATTGTTCTCATTTGTAATGATTTTAGGGCTTACCGTTTATATAGTCATGTTGGCTTCGAAACCATTTTGTCTCAGCTCTGTGTTGGATATTTCGGTATTCAGGGCCATAAATGAGACAAAGATGCCACTGCAGACATGATGGAAGATGAGGAGCAGATAGACGAGCCTGCACTGCCAACTGCCTGGAATTACGGCAACAACCATACATGACTGCAGGATCTGCAGGACGGAATTGGAACTCCTAACTTTGAAAAGCGCAGCTTGCAGGGACCTATACAAGGACCATCAGATATTAACTCCATTTGTTTGTTTTCAGCTCTTGGGGGATTTCGTGCTCGTAGCCAGGGCTTTTCACTTCAGAGGAAACCAAGATGCTGCTTTTAATGGCATCAGACTGTTGGAGAGAAACCTTTTGCCTACCTTTCTGCATGTGTCGCTGTCAGGACATATTGCGGCTTCGTCTTTAAGCTCTCTCGATTTTATTAAATATATGAACTCTCGGATGTACTCTTACGGGTCACTGTAGGCAGTATTTTGCAGTTTTCAGGTATTTGTTCACTAGCTGATATGAACATCATAGTTGTATTGAATGGTGGCCACTGATTCCTTGGGTGACTGTCGCTTTGAATTGAGACAGGCAGTTTTACCTGATGAGTGACCCTACTGTCAATCCTATGCGAGTTCCTGATGGTTTAGAGCTCAACTCACTTCGTCGTATGCCACCATTCATGCTGCTGACGATGGAAGCAGATGCGATGATTTCTTCCTAGGAAACATGTCTAGTCCAAAACGCTTGATGGAAAGTTGCAACACACTGCAGGCATCCATTCTGTGATCACGGGCAATAGGGCTAATTATGGGTCAACTAATAATAGGGGGTTTAGCCAAAAAACTGTAGGGAGAACAATGGTTAATGATAGAGGAACCAGGGGTACAGGATTTTGACCCACTGCCATAGAAACCGTTGTTATATCTTCTTATCCCTTGGAGAGATCCTGCGATTTTTTACCTCGATATACACGGCTCAGCTTGGTAGTTTGGATATTCCCACTGCCCGGAGCTGCTCAAGTTTTCCCTTGTTTTTTGGCGCGCGGGTTTTCATCCCAGGGGCACCAATTTCCTTTGAGGTAGTGAGGTTGGGAGGAGGGTCTTTGTGTAAGGATACTCTTTATTTGCTTCTACCCGATGGCCTCCCAGAAGTGAACAAGTCTTCTACTAGCCGATTAGAGGGCTGCTCGAACCTTCCATGGTCGATGTAGAAGTGTCAGCCGCAAAGTGTAGGATCTTAGGCTATTTTCATCTTAGCATGCTGGATTGTGATTATTCCCCTCTATGCGTTGGATGTAAAATCGCTCAATTCATCTCAATTCTACATCGTTCATTAAACTCTTCAATTTTGTAAGCAAACGACAGCACTCCGGGATTTGCTACCGACCAAATGAGATCCAATGGGTATAATGAATTGGATAGTGCCCGGCTCATTTTTTTCTTGCCATAATCGACCATGTAAGGGGTAGGCACTAGCCAGTATTGAACTGCTGTCCCATCACAGCCAATGTCTATCTTAATGTGTTGTTCTTACCCCTTGCTTGCTGCGTAATGGTGTCCTTTCGTATGGTCTTTCAAGCGTGTGGGCGAGAAGGGAGAAAGAACATGAGCAAAAAGCAAGTCTCAGAAGACGTGTGTTCTGGCGCACGGCAGCAGTAACTGTTTCAAGAACGGTTTGGGAGCAACTTTTGAAACATGTTTGCTCGGCCCTTAACGGGTTCCACCGCGACTTTTTCCACAAAACTTTTGGTATGGTATAAAGTGCAAGGCTTGAAATATGCAGCACAAACTACTCTGTCCGACCAGCTTTGAAAGTGTAAGTGTTCATACTTGCAAGCACGTCTATTTCCACAGTGTTGTTGTCCGAACTTCTTTATTAACCTTATAACTGGTCAATGTCGGGCTGATGCCCCGGTACCTTCAAACTCGTCGAATCAGAGATGGGCGGACGCCAAGGAGTTGAACCACTCAAGACTCAAGCCATCAGTTTTCCTCAAACGACAGCTGTGGGTCTTGCAGAGCCGGCATTTGACCATGTATAAAGATGTCAAAGGTGTTGTTTATACCAAAAAAGCATACTTTTTACACTCCCTTCCAATATCCAAGCCGGGTATGCCAAAGACTCCATGGTTGCAGACATTTGTTTTAATAGCTGGAATCATTCGTTCGGAAATGACCTTCTTGGAGGTGATGTTCCGCAGTTTGAGTCTGGCAGTTCTTTTCATTGTCACTACTTTCACCAGAGGCATTTTCAATGGCCCAGCCAGTAGACAGTTGATTTGTCGTGCCGGTTCACAGATTATCCCAAGTTGTAGCCGCGAGCAAAGGTGTTGTCCTACTAAGAGGATTAAGGCGGGCTTTCGCAAGGTTTGCGTACCAGAGTTTCCTTGCCTAATCCACAGGTGGAAGTTGACCTAAACAGACAAAGGCGCGTACAAAAAATCGATGGTCGGTCCGAGGGGAGGGTCAGCCACATTGCCAGGATGTGTTGGTCTACATTTCAATGGCTGAATGCAAAGGTTGTTTTGCCAGTCCTTTTCGATTCCATGTGATTAATGCCTATGTTGCAGTGTCAATTGTTTGCCCTTTATTTCTGAGGATTTTGAATTTACGTGGTAGGCAGATATAGGGGGTTGCTCTACCCATGCACGGAAATCATTTTACCTGAGATTGAATGTTTCCCCTCCATGCTTTGTTGACATTGCTGGTTTCATCTATCAGTAGGCAACCTGTTACGCATCCGAGCTGTAGACTACACTCATTTGCAAGGTTGTAGTCGTCAAACTTCAACGCGAAATAGAGCAAACCTCCGATTACGTCGACCGGAGAAGAGCCGGCAGCTGTGACCACCCTCTTTTGATCCTATAGGATGTGCTTTTGGTGGGTTCTCGACATTGGGGTACCCTCAAATGCTCTCATATCAGCCATTGTTTATTGATAAACCAACTTTTTTTGGTACCCTTATGGCTTGAGAAACCACCACTTGGTATCAATTCTTGTGATTCCAGGTACCCAGTGGAGGTGGTGCACATCGAACAACTCTTAGACCGCTACGGTGGCAGGTTGGGACGCTCAGGATGGGCAGGAGCCAGGGCCAAGCCATCGTCAACTGAGAGCATTAAGAACAAGAAGATGCTAACTTCATAGTATCAGCAGATGGCATATTAGCAACTGTTGCCATCTTACTAACTAGATTCACTCTATATTATATTGACTTAAGCACTGAAGACCTACTATGTATATAACTAGACTTACTTGGAATCTAAGTCTTCAATTAACTTACTGTAACAGTCTCTCTACTCGGTCTGAAATTTCTTGGACAGTTACTGCGAACACGTCATAGATA
The DNA here is from genome assembly GCA_009767595.1 of Symbiodinium kawagutii. Classification (NCBI taxonomy): domain Eukaryota; class Dinophyceae; order Suessiales; family Symbiodiniaceae; genus Symbiodinium; species Symbiodinium kawagutii. The sequence goes on along the minus strand of VSDK01005337.1, from coordinate 41,195 downwards.
CAGTCACTTGATATTGCAAAAGGGGTCAGCATCTTCTTTCAGCTGAGAAGATTAAGACTCCAACTTCGGGAGTGATTAGGTTCTGTCCAAAACTGGTGGTTTTTTGATTAATTAATTTCTAATAACTAATGGCTATCAATGGATGATCAGTAGGTACTACCATTGATGGACAATGCCTTTGGGGTACCTGCGTACTATCCATGGCTATAGCTGGCCACCTCGTGACATGTTTTGGGCAAGGCAGTTGTAGCTCCATGGGATTCACCATGGCACCAGTGTGTTGCTGCTTGGCAGACAGCCCTTTTTTACTGGAAAGTATTGTACATCACCTGACAGGGCAATGTTCAAAGTGCAAATTCACTTGTGGTAGCACTCTTTGTTTTGTGACTATTGCAGTGCAGTATTTGATCGTCATTTGAGGCAACGGCAGGGTTGGATGATTTTGCGTTGCAAGATGTTGCAAGATTGCAATGGCTAGCAGAATGAGTGACCAAGCCCTCGTCCCTTTTGACCGTCGACGTCATCTTCCTGGCGATCAACTGAGATTCACAAACATTGGCATCATGGTGTGAAAGTCAGAAGAACATGCGAAAAAATACAAACAAAACTTGCCTCGAAAGTCCAAACTATGATTGTGCTCCGTATTCACGGGAAAACTAAGGAAACAACGCGTTCATGAGAAACACATGCTGAATACCTAGCCAAGTGGGAGCTGGCAACGGAAGGCAAGTGATCGAGGCCTTAAAAATCCGATACTGTCGGGATGACAACCCCAGTGGAGCGTATCGATGTAGAAAGGAATCACAATGTGTTAATTCTCCTTTGAAGCACCAGGCTTTTCGACCTCGATCCATCCAAGCCAGTTGATTTCCTCTCGTTTCAAAACTACAAAGCAAGAGCATGCAAAGGCTACGTAGACTCCTAAGTAACGGTCACGCTGATGGGATTTGGTGTCCAGAGCTGTATCCAGATCCCTGTTGCTTCCTGGATCTATCCTATGCGAACCAATCGCGAGATGACCAAGGTCGGGCGCCGACTGGGCCAAATCCGAAGCGCTTCGAGGATATCAGGCCGATTGGCAGCCTGTGAATGCGACTGGTCGAAACATGAACAGTCGCTGTTGGGATCTTCAATGATCTTCATCTAACTTTTTCGGCGGTAGTCGCCTGTGCCGCACTCTTTGTGACCAGGCTCCTTTTGTGAACCAGGCCTATCGGGTGCGGGATCTCCAGCTTCGCGGGGCACATGTGTGGATCCGGTTGGCTGACAACACCCATGGAACCTCGGGACATTTCAGCGACCAATTTCCAACATTGATATTAAGATGAGCTGGTCGATGATGGTCCAAAAGAATGGTTGCTGTATGCAAGTGATGCTTACTAATATAGTTATTAGGGGAATGGTAAAACAACAACCCAGATGAATCAACTAAGCTGGTCGATGCTAATAGAAAAACAAAGGGTTCAACTGGTAGTTTGTTCTATGCAGTTGTAGTGTCTTGCATTCAATGGTGATACTCCTCTGAGAAATTGCTCAACGTCGGCAAGAACATAATGATTTAGAAGGATCAGTATGGCCTTGAGCAGTCGGTCCTCCTCCCTACTTTTGCACTTTTACATGGTATTGCTTGATTATCGGTCTTGGCAGAGCTTGCCTAACTACTCTACCGACATTGTCACAAAGCGGGAGCAGAACCCATACACTGATATTTTGTCCATCGGCAGTGAACCTGGTTACTAAGACAACGAAACTTCACAATCTTTCAGGTGATGGACATTTCATGATTTCCCAATTCAGTTCAGAAAATGATACTGCGGATGCTCCAGTGTTTTGCAGATGCACACCAAGGGAACTGCTCGCAAAAGAATGCAAAAGAACAGATGAACTTCAACCTGAAATGCCCTGGTGATTTGCTTAGTGGAACCCTGTGAAACGGTGACACCTTGGTTGGTTCCAGGAATTTGCAGCTTCCAGTTTTCTTACTCGAATCAGTTCATGATGGTCAGTGTCCAACATGCCCAACACCTCAAGCCCGGTACCTCCCTGGTGTTTTCTGAATGTGATGTACCATGATATACCACAGCCATGGTGGAATAGGCTAAGGTCTCCAAGAGCAAACCAGCTGAGTCACGAAAAGTCACGACGAATGGGAGGTGGTCATCTGTAAAGAGAACCTGAGGGTACCTGATACCTGTGCACATTTGTCAGCATTTCATGCTCCTGCTTGATTGAAATCAGACCAGACAATATATAACTCAACTACGACGTGAAGACAAATGAGACCCTCAGATGATCAAGTCATCATATCTTAGCAGCTTAGTGTCATCATATCCTCCAACAATTGCTACTTCCTGGGCACCGAACTGGCCAAAAAACCGAGGCCATTAAGGATGCGGAACGAGCCTTTGGCACGGGCGGATATGAAGCAGAAGGTTGGGAGGAGGTGCCGTGGAGCTGGGGCCGAGGATGCTCCAAAGAACTCATCCCACGGTGATGGTGTGATATGACTTGATGATTAAGCTGATGCAAAGCACGTGATGATTAAGCCGATGATGAAGAAGAGTAAGATGATGACGATTTGATTTGATTTGATATGATATGACATGATATGATATGATTTGATGTGATTTGATTTGATTTGATTTAATTTGATTTTTTGATGATGATGATGATGATGATGATGATGATGATGATGATGATGATGATGATTGATGATGATGATGATGATGATGATGATGATGATGATGATGATGATGATGATGATGATGATGATGATGATGATTGATGATGATGATGATTGATGATGATGATGATGATGATGATGATGATGATGATGATGAGGAGGAGGAGGAGGAGGACAATTGGGGCTAATGCTGTTGATGGAGTAGATCCTGCAACAGATATTCGCTACAACATGTTGGTACTTTTAAACATCCCGTCGCAAGGTGTAAGTTTCGTCAACACCTCCACCTGCTGTTCATGATGCCTGCTCCATAATCCATGTCAGGATTCCATCCAAATGTAAAAACATCTCCAGTAAGTGTAAGATAGTGTACGAGCTGTTTTCACATCGGCCACAGCTGATATGTTCGCCGCTGGGTCCCAGGAGCCTCCAGAATGCTCAGTTTCAGTGCGTGAATCGTTTTTTCGGTTTGTCATTTGCACGGCTGCAAAATAAACTGTGGCTCGTGCGATTTACTTTGGCACGTCTCATCAACAACTATTTGTAGATCTAAAGCTATAGGAGCATTGTTTCCAACCTGAATAACGTCAAAGCTGACTCAGGAGAATGTGAAGGTCAAAGGAGAATTTGACGATTCGGAATCAGAATCCGAGTTTGGACCTCAACAATGAGCACGGCTACATCAACCTGGTTGTGTGGAAATCTTGTGTCAACGGGCTGGATCCAGATTTTGTTTGATCAAACGGGAAAGGTGCAGAAATGCTCGAAGCATGAACAGAAATAACAGTATCACCGTACATGATAGTTGCATACGTATACCTAGACAAAGGTAGAGATCCCCTTAAGAATCCTATAGACTTCATATTCTCAGCATATCTTGGACTTAAGACATGGGATATCATATAATTCATGCTCAATCTTTATTGTAGAGAGGAACTTTACACGAATGACCTGGGCCTTGGGTTTGCCTCAGCTTCAAGTCGTTGGCGCGAAAATCATTAAACATGAGTTCGGTATGTAGTACAAACTGTTTGCATGTCTTTTTAAACCTCAACAACAGATCCAAACTGATTCTTCAAACCCGCAACTCCAACTGTATCCTCCAGAAACCCCTCGTTGGTTGCCAGTGGTAGCACATGATAGCACATGTCAACCGGTTGCTTTGATGGGCCATGGCTCCCTATGAGGTCTGAGGACTCCGAACCCCAAGCTGCAGCAAAGGTGTGGCCACCTGTCGCGAGCCATCATGACCTGCCAGGGCTCAAAGTATTGAAGCCCAAAATGGCACTTTGAGCCAGTAGCACATGGTGATAGTCATTAGAGGTCAGCTATATCATCATTCTGCCCTGAGTCACCAGCTATATCATCATGAATGCCATGAGTCGGTAGTGTTTGATACTGCCGTGTGGCTGGGTATTTTTCTTTAATTGCTGTTATGTTTCGGATCGACGGCTCTGGTTGCCCCACAATGCGATCAGAGTGATGGAGCACCATAGTGATGACAGCCCCCTTTACCGCCTTGTTTGGGCTCAAGCATGCACCCAAGTTTTTTCTTGGTGATTGTTGCTTCTATTCTGAGATGTAAGTTAAACCAGCTCACGCCAACCATCCAACCATTCGGCAGGGATTAACAAATTATGTTCCATTGATTACTATGGTTACTAGTTACTAATTCATGTCCAACCACAATCAACCACCCAACCGCCAAATGGTTGGCAGTTCACAATGCAGGAGGTCGCAGTGCAACGAGTGCAACGCAACGGCTGTCAGGCTGCTCCCGCTCCCAAGCGGCGGCGAAAGGAGGTGAGTTTTGGTGGGCTGTCGGTCTGGGGCAAGATTTGTACCAGGACTTCTTGTGCTTGCTGGCCATGGTGAAAGATGGACAAGAATGGCTGACTTTTTAAGACCCAGTGAGATTCAGTGTTATGTATATATGTATATGTATATACATATATATATATATATATATCTGTGTGTGTGTTTTATGATTCATGGTTGCTACTGAGAAACCATCACCATGAGGGACTTCCAATTCACAGACAGTTTCACTTCTGTGAGGTGATCCCAATTGTTTAAGACTGCTCAAATGGTGTTGTCCAGTCCATGGTCGTTTAAAAACTGGATAAAAAACTGGATGCTCAAATTGTTTAAAAACTGGATATACTTCCAAATGACAGTTTCCCACTGTCCCTAGGGCTTATATATATGCAAAACCACCGATGCCCTTTGCTTACAGCCAGAGATATTTGCTTGGAGCCACCTTGGTACCCACGTGAAGCAGCTTACCAGCTTATGGGCTCCCTGGAAGGCTGGCCATCCCCTCAGCTGCCCCGATGGCATTCTCAACCAGCGACTTCGGGGCACCAGTCATGGGCATCCCTATCCCAGGCTATCCCAGATACATCTTGGTTTATATTCGCCAGCTCAGAACAGACTCCAGCATAGATATGGGCGTTTCTCAAAACAGGGGCACCCCCAAATCATCCATCATCAGTCATGTTTAACAATAAACCATCCATTTTTGGGGTTCCCTATGACTTGAGAAACATCCCAATATGACATGCCACAGCGTATACGGACGCATCTTTGCTGACACGCCAGGTGTCTCCCAACATCATCCGAGGCGAGGCCGCTGGTCGCTCAAAGGGGGAAGGGCAACCACCGGTGCCACAGCCCGCGATTGAATACTTTCCCCACACAAATATCAGATACATAGTGGCATAAATTAGCATGAATTATACTTATAGAGGTAGCTTAGGTGAACTTCACTTCTGTCAAGGAGATGTCTCGTGTATAGCAGGACTGGACATGTTGGTGTACGAGCTGATCTTGCGAGTAGCGCAACCTGGGGAAGGCGGGAGCATCTGCTGGGACAAAACAGGGGCTGGAGTTATGCCACTTGGGCTGTGTGCACATGTAGCATATGCACACTTCACATATGCATATGTGCACATGTGTATTTCCGCATTCAGATATCAATATGATTGAAAAGGTATGGAAATTGCATTATTTCTTGAATGAATACAACATAAACAAAGGGGTTTATTTACAAAAAATATGCACGCATACACAGAGACATAGCTATGCTCTGCTATATGCACATGTCGGGAATTAGCATCCTTATCGAACTGGGAATCTAAACGCTCTTCTACGACTGTGAGGGGCTTGAATTTTTCTGGGATTTCATCAACCCTCGTGTGTGTTTGTGTGTGTGTGTCTGTGTGCTTGAAAAGAAACTGGCAGATTATTGCACCAACGAACCATGCACGACTATACCCATGGTATAGGATGTACCATTTCGGTGTTTGAAAGATTGGGTGGCCCTGAAATCATGGGTTTCTCTGCATGTGCATCATTGCAGATCAGCAATGGAAAACCATGTAGCCAAGAAGCCCATGATGTGTTCGTCAGCCGACCAGATGCTATCGTCAGCTAATCATGGGTTTCTTAGCCATAGATCCAACAGGGAAACCAGATGCCGTTGTCAGCCAACTCCTGTTGGAACTCTAAGACAGTGCATAGGCGATGGGAATTTCAAGAGAGTTTTGCCAAGAACCCCATGGCTCAGAGAGCAGTATTCATTAGCATTTATGATGCGTGGTTGGATACTCCGATACAGTGGTTTTGATGTGTTTCAATGAGATTGTACCTTGGCAGAAAAGTCATTTTCTTGGCTCTGAGCCATCATTAGATTTGTTCAGCAGAGATTCAGCATAGCCGGATGGGTTGGAAGACCAGAAGGTTGACTGCTGTAGTTGCAGCAAGTTGGATCTATGACCAGAGACGAAGGTTGGATGAATCGAACGTATGAATGATGAGATGCTGTTGGATGGTATTGGTTGGTCAGTTCATGGGCACACCCTGCTGATTCCACCTCCTTGGGGCTTGGAATCCCGGTGAAGGGTTGCTCATGGGACAGCAGAAGAGAAAAAATTCACCGCACAACAGGCGGCAGCATAGCGAAGCTTTGCCGCTGCACAGGAATCTTGGTTTTCTTGCCCGGCATTGGAGAGATCAGTGAATTGCAAGAGAGCCTCGTTCTTGCTGGGGATGTGCTGGGAGGAGGCCCCAACTGGTGGAAAAGGCTTTTGATTATTTGGTTCAAGTTAAAGATAGATCTGTATTAACAAACCCTCCTATATTGGATCCTAAAGCACGAGCGCTACTAAACGTGCTAGTGTGGTCTATCTAGAGCTGGATCTCCCATTCACCATCAACCAGCCATTGTAGACTTGTTATCAGCCAGCCATTTTTGACCATTCATAGTAATTAATAAACCATCCATTGTTATTATCCCTATTATCAACCATGGTTGGCTATTGTTATAGGAACTAGAATGGTTGATATTAATCAACCATCATAATATATAACAATAGTTACTATGGTTCATATAAACCATCATAGGGTTCCTATAACAACCATGGCGATTATCATCCACTGTCTCTATGATGATCCATGCTTGTTATATGAACCCTATGGCGATCGACCATGGCCAGCTTCGCCAAGGACTCTGATGCCGTTGGAAGACACGGATCAGCAGGCGGGGTCCAGGACGTCGAGAGGTCACTGAAGGGTGAACCGTCCAATCTGGTTCAGGAAAGCCTTCTGCAAACCATATGATTATGGGTCAATATTGATCAACCAACGTTCATGGGGGATTTCCACCAGCAAAACAAGGGAAAACAAGGGTTAATGATGGGGAACCAGGGGTACAGGGTTTTGACCCACAGCCATATGATTAGGAAAACTGTGGAAGAAGCTGGTTTTCCCGGTATCATATGATAACCATCCAATCTGGTTAACCATCCATTAGCTTTTATTGGACGTTGCTTGGGTCTAGAACCAAGGGAAACCAACCCAAGCCATGTCCAATCATGGGGATGTGGGGTCATTGAAGGGTTAACCATCCAATATGGTTAGGGAAACCAAGGGAACCTACCTAATAAAATCAATAAATGTCCGATCATGGCAATTGTGCCGGTTTAATCATCATTAACCATCCAATACTGCTGTTGACCTGATGATTAAGGGGGACCAACTGGCTATACTAGCTATACGAATCTCGAATATTGGACAACTCAAGCAAACAACGGGGTTATCGCATCGGAGTGGTATGGCATGGGACTATGGTTGATACTACTAGGTTGACCGCACTGCTTCAAGTAGCAAGAACGAACTGGTTGCTGGTTTCAACTAGTTGTTATTTTCTTCAATATTTGGAATGGTTGATTGATTCACCGGCATATTTTGGGGAGCGCTTATCACCACCAGCCAGCTAGAATTTCTTTGGTAACATGTCAAGAAAGCAGTTGTGATGCCAACAACTTGAGCCAATGGGGTGCAAGAGCCAATTTGGATTCCGGCATTTCAAGCTCGCAATTGTGGATTTTCCGATTTCGCGAGGACCTTCGAAGTCAGAGAAGGATTTATGTATATTTATGTTTTTTATGATCTAGGACATCTATTTTTGTTGAAATATCGACCCCCACAAAAGACCTGAAGCAAGCAACACACATCAACACACCATTGACCAAATGATTTTCCATCACAACACAAGGGATACCCTAGAGATCCTGATCGATCCCTTTAGCCTTTAGATCCTTTCCTATGAAATCCATCGGCTTCGGTTGCTTTGGAGCCCTGAGGTGCACATGAGTTGGACCCCGGGGATAGAACGCAACGATCTTCACTTCAAGGTGGCACAGTGCTGGAGTCGGTAACAGAATCGGCAACTGCTGGAGTCGGAATGGTCTGAGAATTGGTGAGAGGAATTTTTGCATTCTCAATAGGTTGCAAATTTATTAGTAGGTGAGAGGAACTGGTGATATTGACTTACACAATTTGAGGCAGACATAGGCAGACCACATGTTCGCTGGCACTTGGTATGCTCATTTTTGAAGGATTTGACACCGCACGAGTCTGGTCCGAGCTTTGCACAAATTGTGCGCAATCGCTTTCAGCAACCTCACACAAGCCAAGCCAGTGATGCTTTGCGGAGGATTCAGCATTCACTAAGTGCAAAAGCATCAGGTACCGTGAAGCAAACCGTTTCCTGCATTTTCCAATATTAATATGACATATCCAACACCAGCTTTGTGATTTTTGGGTCTACCAACCCCAACCTCTGCAAGTGAACTGCCTATGGATCAAACCCAATCATGTCAAAGACACAACACTCGTAGCAGATTTTGTTGATTTGTCAGTTCACCAGATTGAGTATTTATATTTTGCCTTTAGCTGACTGCTGACTGCTTTCATTGGACTTTAACTCTTTGAAATGTTGAACATAGAATTTTGTGATCCACCCTGATATCCTTGGGTTGTGGTAAGTGTCCGTCCTGGAGTGGCCACGGCGGTGGCTCTTCTGGATAGATTGCAATGTTGCAACTGCCATCGACAGGTCTTTGTTCTTCACTCCTTGATTCCGAAGGTGAGTGGAGCAGCTAGGGCCAGGGTTTTCCCAAAGTTTAGATAGCGGTGGTAAAACATTATATTGAACTGAACCGTTCAAGAAACGTTCAGATCGAGACGATATCAAATGTGAAATGGCAATTTGTTCTTTTCTTCCACTAGTGCATTTGGTGATCCAGTGTTATTTCAAGTCTTTCCATCCACCCTAAAATGGGATACATATTGCCATCAGCTTGACCTTATACCTTAGTATCTCCAGTATTGGCACAGGGAATGCAGTCGGCAAACCTTGACTGTGTCATGAATGACAGCTTCGTCACCCTGAGATGCGTTTCGTTGTGAGTTGGTTTTCTCTGGCTCCGGAACGCATATGTGGTGGTTTCTCAAGCCATAGGGGTACCCCCAAATCATCCATTTATTATTCATTTATAGCAATAAACCAAGCATTGTTTTGGGTTGGACGATTTTGACAAACACCCAGATTGTTGTCATAAACTCGAAATTGTTTGCCCACACACAGACAGGCTCACAGACACACAAACAGACACCCACCATACGTTTACACAAGTAAGTACACATAGTCAGACATGGTCGTTTTGCTGCAAAGCGTTTGGTTGCATCTACTCACATTGAATATCACGTCCAGGATGATTGCATTTATTACACAGATACATTTTCGTTCACCAACAACCAGCAATGCTGTTTCTGCTTGACCCACCATGAGAAGGAACCACCATCAAAGTGGAATCATTCCAAGAGCACTTGGTGAAGGCTTTTCGTTGCTTGTGTTGAATTTTCTTGCCATCACTCAACTAGCACTGAGATATATGAAGCAGGTAGCAGTGAACTATCATGTGCCTGCTGTACTGTACTGGTTTCAATTGAACCACACCGGAGGCGGCAGTAAACATCTCATCAAACAGTATAGTTTACTACCTCGACTCTACAGAGTTACACTGCTTAAACCACCATTCCTCATTCCAACCTTGATTGACACTCAGTGATGGTTGATGTTCAAATGATGGTTGACTTTGATACATTTCTGATTTATAGATACATATAGTTAATGGGTAGTTGATGATGAAGTGTATCCTCTATAAACACAAGTCACAAGTTGAGCTTTTGAAGTCTACATGGGTGTGGGTCAAAACCCTGTACTCCTGGTGTACCATCATCAACCGTTTCTTTCCCCATGATTTTGTTGGTCATTGATTAACACAGCCAACAAAACGCAATCATCAACCGCATAAATAAATCATAAAACTGATTGCTAGTATTGACCCATAGCCTTGCAATTCTTCAACGAAATTCCGAGGATGAGCAGGAGGGTGCCGTCTTCGATCCTCCACCACCCGACACGTCCGGACCCAAGGGTTGTCGTATCAGTTTATGGTCAGCTGGGAGCTGCATTATTTTTTGCATGTTGAAGAAATGGTACTATGGATGATTGGTTAATATCATCATTTTTGGTACTATAAATGATTATAGATGGTACTATAGATGAAGTTATATATCTTCATACTTCGTTTTAATTGGTTAAAAAATGCCCAAAAGTGGTACTAATACATCGAAATCATCTGCAGATCATGAAGAATTGAACGTCCAAGGGAGCAGCGGATAAAGACTTTGTAAATCATTTGCATCAATACAAGGGTGCAGCACTCGGCCTTTTGACACTGTGGTTGGTCATTGCAGGGGATTCTACCTATGATATCCTATGATAGTATGATCATTGCTAGTTCTGATTTGTCTTCCCCAGCTCAGTGTGTCAGGGATCCGCAGCCCAGCAGTCCGATGATCACCTAGCGACGAGCATCACTGGTGATGGGTCCACAATAGGTTACTCCGATGGAAGTCAGAGCGAACTTCTCCAGGGCACTAATCAGCTGGAGTGGAGCCGGTGGAACATAGGACGGTCGAAGATTTGCGTCGCAAAGTGGATTTGAGGAATTATCACCATCATGATCGACCAGTAGGGAAGTTACAGTATGGGTTTTCATTTCTCAATCAATGGTTCTTTGACAGGGACAGGTTCTAAACAACCAGGGGATCCTACGACAGTAGCTATGACCAAGCAGCTTTCTATCCTCTGCTAGTAGCAGCTAATAGTTGGTCGTGTGATTGACATTTCTGGATTTCCCGAATCTTTGAAAGGGATGGTTGGTTGATTGACCATGATTGACAACCAAATGTTGTACCTCGAGACAATGCTATGATGTATGAGTAACAACTAAATTTACACAAGTAACTACACCTATGTCTCAATTGACAATATCTTCGAGATGGCTTACAACCACATACAACCACAATTGCGACGAGTCTGCCCGATCTTTCGTGAATGTCGAACCTTGGTCCACGGCTCGCAGCCACAGGGCGCACATCATCCTGGCATCCAACATCGCGGAGTCGTCCTTGACCATCCCCAAGGCCCAGCACAGGAGCCACACCGGTGCTTCTCAGAAAATGATGGGTTTCCCATGATGGTTTCCCGTAGCTAACCGCTGTCAACATTTATATGTATGTATATATATCTATTGTACATTATATATGCCGCTATTGACCATTATGAATGATGACTACTAACCATAGTCGAACAATTATTGGCTAATGTTGGTCAATAGGAACAGTTTACAGTTACTTGTATTAGACACTCTGAAGTGTTGCTCAAAAATAGGAACCATCAGTAAGAATTTATCAAGCGTTACTACTTCTTATTTGCCATTGCTAAGCAATCTCACCCATGTTTTCCCACCATCAGGAATGGCGAGCCAAAATGCTTTACATCAAACATGTGGCCGTAGCCTTTTTTATCGAGTGCATCGTTTAATGCTGGCTGGTGTATATGGGGGTATCGATGAATTGGGAACCCCTCAAATGGATTAAACATGGACGGTTCATTGCAAAATAATGATTGCTATTGAACGATTTGGGAGTACACTGATTCTAATAAACTTACGGAATCAAATGTTTTGCATCTTCTAGATTTTCCAACGTGGGATGAGTACTGCAACATACTCTGGGATAGTTGAAATCACCTGCCGGTATTCATTGAGAGTCCTCAGGCCCCATTGCCTTCGCCCAAAGGTTCGCGTGGTGATTGACTTTGGCCTGCGACGTCAGCTGATCTACGACAAGCGAAGACATATGTGGGACCCCTGGAGTGTCTAGACATACGGCTTCGCTGGGTCCTTGATTCGAACTAGCAGTGATTTCATATCCACTGCCATATAGTTGATAGACAGACCAGACAGATCAATGTATCTCTCGTGACTACACAGGTGTTTTGTTAAATTCCAGCCAATCAAATCCACTGATCTACTACCTTTATGCGCGGCTATGGGTAGAGGCATCATCAAAAACATATAGCTAATGGATATAGATGTACGATGCGTATATTTACATGAGATAGCAAGGATTGTTTAATTGTGTGCCTTTGTGTATGTGTGTATCTCATGAAGCCACGGGATGCACCATATACTCTTTGTTTGCAGTTCCCTACCGACATCATACAGCCTTCCAAAGCAAACCCACATGGGTCACAAGTGGGGTGTCAGGGAGAACACACAAGTTTCTATTCTTTGGAGAGAATGACAGTTGATGGTTTGACTCACGGCCAACCGTTCAAATCAAGAGACGCGATGTGTTGCTCATTCGCAAGGGTTGTTCGCGGAGGGTGCAGGCTTTCAACGGGGAACCATTTCAAGAAAGTTCCACGGCAGCTATGGCCCCACCAATTGAAGGGGAATCCTGCGCCATTTTAGATGTTTCTGAAAGCGGACGAAATTTACTATCTGCATGCATTTTTGAGCATTTGTATCATCTTACACTGGACAAACAAGTTTCAATTAGCCAGTCACAGAACATTTCTATGCTTGTGTGACTGCAACGGCAGTTCGTGTAGATTGTGCTTACTGGTGGCTACCTTTGAATTACATTGAAGGACTTTGAATATGAATATGTCTGTCAATGATTGTATCCTGTATTAATGTTATTTCTTATAATTATATCCATATCATCTATGTTTTTGCGATGGTATACTAATATAGTCAATATAGTGCCTTATTTTGGCAAACCTATTGATGCTGTGGACTATTTGCAGTCCGATTCTTAGTGAATCCTTGACCTGTGGATCCACAATTTCGGCCGACCAGGTCGGCTTATTTCTTCAATCAGCAACCAACCATTTGCATGTACAACCAGCTGAATGACCATCAGTAGTCAGTTGATCAGCCCACTTCTAGCCATTCTCATGAACCAATCGCGCTATCTAGCATTGTTAACCACGATTCACAATTAGTAAACCATCATGGTCCAAGATAATTTTGAATCCATTAACCACTATCTTTATTGACCATTGTTTATTAGTTATTAGTATTAGCCATGATGAACCGTTATGGAAGATTATTACCAATTTCAATTAGACATGATCAACCATTAAACATTATGAAACCACTAACACTAACCATTGAATATTGACCATGAGTGTTGTTTGTTAAGCATCGTTACACAGTCACCATTCATTAATCATGATTAGCCATGATTAGCCATGATTAGTCGTAATTAACCATTCATTAACCATCCATCAAAATTCATGAACCATTATAAACCATGAACAACCATCATTATCCATAAGTATCAACCAGCCATAAGTTTCCTTAAGCATCCTCCAGCTAATAACCATTTAACCATAATTAACCATTATGAACCAACCATCCTTGTCAAACCATCATGAACCATCATTTAACCATAATTAACCATTATAAACCATGAACCAACCATAATTAACCATCATTAACCATCATTAACCATCATGAACCAACCATAAATTTCCTTGTTAACCATCCTTAAGCATCCACCAGCTCACCCGCTCACCGGCGGCTTCCAGCTCCCCGGTGCAGGTCCTGCTTGGTGACCACCTGGGTGTCCCAAGCCTCGGCGAAGCAACGCTGTGGACGCACCGGGCGAGTCTTCGAAGGGGTGCGGATGCCGCCGCACGGGCGATGAAGGGCCATGAAGGGCCATGAAGGGCGATGAAGTTGATGCTCAGGAATCGTTCATATGGATTAATGACCAATGGTTAATAGTTAATATGACCAATGATGGTTGGGAATGATGATCAATGGAATGCTTAATCATATAGCAATCAGTGATTGTCATATAGGAACTAATGATCAACCCAGTTAAGTTGATGGTTAGGAATGATGATCACTGGAATTGTTACTATGGTTTATGGTTATCATGTGGTTAATTAGCTTGATCAGAATGGTTAATAATGGCTTAATGATGGCAGTACAGTGTTTATTGAGGGTTAGTCATGGTGATTGGTTGGATTAATGATGGCAGTAGTGTTTAATTCAACAAGAAGTTAGTGGTGGTATTTTCAGATGGTGACTAATATAGGGAGACATAAGGGTTGATTATGGTTATTGAGATAGTCACTAATAGTGGTAATTTACCAAGATGTGGTCATTTATCATAAGAACATGACAACACCTCAAAGATCCTAGGGCATTGATCACTGAAGAAGTTGCTTTGTGTCAGGGTGCACTGCCCCACAGGAATGTTGGTGTTTCATCCCAAAGACTACCACAAGTTGACCCATTGGCCGAAACTTGGAATGCTCCACTAATTGTAGCAATTTTTGTAGAAAGGCAGAAATAATTACTAGAGTACTGGTACAAGAAAACTGTTGTGCTTGCTTCCGAAGAGCCAAAGTGTATGCTCAGTCTTCTTGACACGGATTTTGATCAAACTTTATGCACATTTGAATCATTTCAGTTGGTCTTGATGATTTTGTTGGTCTTGTTGTTGTTATTGCTGTTGTTGTTGTTGTTGTTGACCTCACACTGGCACTTTTCGGTCAATGCCGGTCCAGTTCCCACATCTCGATGTGAACTGGTGGTTGCAGTGACCTGGCTAATAAAGATTCCTTGCAGCGATGCTGCACTACTGGTGGGAGGCACAGGGACTGATGGGACTCATCATGGGAACACACGGAATACTTGATCAACATGATGAGTCCCAGCAGTATGGAATATGATGGAACTGGATCAACCAATCAATATGAGAAGTCATCATATTCACATCAATCCAGAGCTATCAACCACCATTATAGCTTCATATCAACCATGACCAAACCATACCAAACCAAGTTGTCATGGATCCAACAAGGACGGACTTGCCAAGATAGAACTAGCCAGGTGAACATCAGGCTATACACCAAGCAGTTCTTCGACAGCTACATGGATGAGTGCGGCATCCTGTAACCATGGTGTGGGGCGGTGGGGTGTGGCAGCAAGTGTGCTACTGGTGTGGCTGTGTAGCCAGCTAATTACTTGTTTTTTTGCCAATGATAGACCCATAGCCAGCTACTGTCGCGTATAAGACTAGTTGGGGACTTGAGTAATGAATTGCAGCCACAAAAAAGCAGCTACAAAATCTGGAACCGTCACAACTGTTGGGGTCAGTCGGATCCCTACAGTTCACTTCAGTGTGGCTAACGGGCTGTTTAATCATAGAACTACCTACTGCTGCAATTCTTAGTTGCCCTAGTTATAAACCAACATTGCCAACGTGACCGCCTAGGTTTGACCCTCCAGAGATGCAGACTGCACCGCTGGAGAAACTCTACGTGAACGTGTCGAGCTGAATCAATGTGCGTTGATGGGCAGAGGTTGTCACTCGAGATCTTCCAGTTGACAGACAGGGGTTTGTCAATAGCTATGGTGGCAACTAGCAACCATCCAATACCCACAATCAACCGGGAAGCCACAGCCGTGACTTGCAGGTACACCATTGACAAACCCACACCAATCCCATGTTTTTGGCTATGATTAAATAGCTGAGGATTGTCCCATGTTTTACCGTAAAAATAGCTTTTGATTGTCCATCAAAGGTGGGTAGTTCGTTGTTATTCGGATCTCCCGTAGTGCCACGGACCTGCAGAGTCAGCAACAATCTGGAGATTACTCACGTAGATCTTCCAGGTCTTGGTGGACTGGGTTCAAACATGTTTACTTCCTCCTAACATTTGGGAGAGTTGGTTTATGACTGATTTATAACTCATATTTGTTTGGTTGGCCTTGTTATCATCAATCAGTGAGCTTTTGGGGGATGCTAGCAATTCACACTTCACACCTTTGACTCTGTTTTTGAGGAAAACACAGCGAGCTTGGGTTGCTAAGAATGTTGCAAGTTGCTGGTGCTTTCATTGCCTCCAGAAAGGAACGTTGCGCTCTCGCAATTGTACTATATAGTACCCTCAAATTTGGCCATTCAATGTTTGCGTTGAATATGAAGATGCTCGCGACCATGTCTTCTTCTGTACAAGTCAAGCATTTCCCCGCCTCTCCGGTATGACAATTGGGTGCTGAAAATCGCTGACTCAGATCCCGTGTTTCCGCGTCCCGAGGTGAAGCACCTCAGTGCGAAGCTTCCAGCATATCAGGCGAAGAGTACAAGTAGTGATCTTAAACTGCCATGGGGGTTGATTTTAATGGATTTCCAGGAGATCCACGGGTCAATTTTCATTGATTGCATGGGGATCCATGGGGTTATTTGTTTTTGATTCACTTCAAGTAAGTTCAAAGAAAGCTTGAATTAAACCTTGATGTTTGAGACATAGGTTCCGATTTATTTGATGTTCTTCTTGGTCATGACTCTATCAGGTTGGTTGGCTGCTGAGTGGGTGAATTTTAAGAGAGTTGATGACGATGATTCGTCGCATGGAGAGGCCAAATCAGATTGATAAATATTCCACTGATATCCACTGATTATACGCACAGATGCTTAGATTTCAGACACAAAGGATATAGCAGGACCCAATATAACAGGCAAAGATTTGATGAACACATAAAACGAGTTGGTATGACTTTGTATGACTGGTGCTGTAGGTTGTCAAAACAGGCAGTGCTTTCCATGTACCAAACATCTGTGGTCAATGCTGGCAGCAACTGCAGTTTCACCCGATGAATTCCATCTCTGCAGGTGACACCAGCAGAGTTCCGGAAGAGAACGCCAAAGGAGTTGTTGTCGGCCTGGCACGTTTAGCAGAGGGTCATTGATGCCAGAATGCCAAGCAGCAAAACTCAGGGGCTACAGCTGTTGCATCACGTGCAGACTGTCAAGTGTCCAAACACCCCAAAATCGGTGGCGGCCTTGCTCCTTGAGATATTTGGGAAGACGCAATGATGGTGTGAGATAGACATTGTGGACAATTTGTGCGTTCCTTTTCCCCAAATCAAACTTCCCTTAGGGAATGAATTTTAAATTTAACCGCCATCGTGATCCAGATTCCAATTCTGGAATCAGGAGTGTTTTCGACAAATCTTTTGCGCATGAGTGGACCAATACCGGAAAGACTACAATCCCAGTACTCCAAACAACCAGAAACAGCGGGGTCCTTTCCCGGGTAGCCATCAGTTCTAGGGGTATCCCGAGCCCCAGCAGCTGCCAGGATGCTTGTGGCACAGCCTCCCGAGGAGAGTGTGCCTTGACACAGCAGCAGAGTCACTCCCTCACTTTGTGTAGCATCGGACATGGAGGATGTGCACATGCAACTGTAGTGCATTTGGATCTGTTTGGACTGGTTTTGTGACCTTGTCTATGGTGGCACAACAAATCCGCAATAGGTGACAGAAACGACACACGATTATAGATATCATGCAAGGGTTGATCATGTCACATTGCATTCCACTGTTTGCTTCTTGGGTCAAACTCAAATGATGAGTCGAAAGTAACTATTCGTTGCCCACTCTCCAATCATTCTTGGAACACCGCATGACAACCTGGGTTTGACCCAGAGCCAAATGACTTAAGGTAGCTATGAAACCTTCAGATTTGAAGATTTTGTAGTCTCAAGGCCTCATGGTGATGATTGGGTGTGTGATCTTGGATCTCTCTGAGGCCATTGCGGCTTCGATTGAGGCACCATTCGCGCAAAGCTGGGGACAGCAGTGGAAGTCGAAGATTCTAATGCAGACAGCTGGGAGATTGACTCATCTCACCGACAAACCGTTTCCACACTGGAAATCAAATCAACATATTACGCAGTTTCTGTTTGGGAGTGATGGCCCCCTTGTAGTCTAACATGTCAATGGATTCGAGCCAATTTCCAATAGGCAAATGTTGTGTGTTGGGTGATATTAGAATACACATGATCCACATTTACCAACTCCCAGAGCCCGTTACCAGATCACTTGCTAATCTTACCAGAAATAGATGCTGCTGTTCTTGCTATTAATTGTGGGGTCATCTCTGAAGATGTTCCCCGCTGGATTGGTTGCTGGGAAAATCGACCTCTGAACCATCAATTACACCGTCAATCCTAGGAGATTCCATGGATTTCCCATGGTTTTTCCATGATTTTCTATACGGTTTTGCCATCAGTCCAGGTTTCTATGGTTTCCTAGGGGTTTCCCAGGTTGGTTTTCCCAGGTTGATTTTCCCACCAATCCGGTGAGTTCCATGACATGAATCCTGCGCTTGCTGCTCCTTTGTCCCAACGCAGGGAGAGCCTCCCATCCGATTTGGGATCCATGAATGGAAGCCTCCTATTGCATACCCAAAATGGCATCCCAAAAGCGAGCTTTTGTCCATCAATAGCTCCCACATCCGTTCAAAAGCCTCACTTTTGATGAGTTATTGATGGACAATCTCCAAAAACAGGTGCAGGATCATCTCCAGAGCAGTCACATGTCACTCGTGCGCCAGCCCTGGGGTCTCGGATCGTCAGAACCTGGACCAACTGGGCGCCTTGACCAACAACACCGAGTCGGCCGAACTCACAGTGCTGGGGTGAGCCGGGCACTGTGGGCGGTTTGTTGCGTGTTGCGTGGGGGGTGACCATCCTTAGAAAGGCAGCGTCCTTGGCAAATCGACTGGAAGGGACCAGCAATTTGGGTCTATGGGCATTTTTGATGGTGCTTGTATGAGTCATGTCAAGTTCAAGTGTCAGAAACATTGTGCTTGTATGAGTCAAGTTGCCGCAGAAACCAAGAGTTCTGATGAATCCGAGCTGCAGCTTTGCCAGGTACTTAATGATGGCAGTTCCTCTGGATGTTGGGCTGCTCATGGGCCAGGGACAGGCAAGCCCCAAGGAAACGGTAGTTAGTGACTTGTTGGGGGTCATCAGTTTGCATGTTTGATTTGGAAGATGTTGGAATGATGACAACCTATCACGGAAAATCACGGAAATTCCTATGGACATAGACCACAGGCACCCACATGCCAAGCAAGTTTACAATGGCAAGCCGTTGTCCAAGCAACATGGCACCTATGACATGGCTGTCCAACTGGGGCTCAGGTGTTTCCGGGAACGACCCTCGTGTGTTGACTGAAGTTGGGGTTTCAACTAAGATATAGCCATGGGTAATTATAGTAATATATAGTAATTACAGTGACCATAAAAAGGTGGATTACAATTAATTAGCTATAAGCCCCTATAACTGTGGTTGTTGACCAGTGACTAAGTGTCAGGTCTGAAGGATACACCTGGTGATGCTGATACCATTCTCAGAAAATGTACCGTAGAAATTCAGTAGATCAAATTGATCATATTACGTGACACCTAACAATATGATACAGCTAGGTGACGGCCAGAGTCACATATCATCAGCTATCATCTAGCCAACTCTTGGGTTGTTTCCTGTCGCTGCTCAACTGACTCCCTAGGTGCAACTTTGTCGTTTGGTGATCTTCGGATCTTTGCTTGGCTTGCCGTGCGTGGGGACCCCAGAGCCCCCAAGATGTTTGTGAATACACAAGACGTGGCGGCAGTAGTGTATACATATAGGGGACATATGTATGATGTACTGTAGCTCTCTATAGTATTCAGATGTATCCAGTATCTACATATACTCTGAAGAGAGTTCAACTTGTCCAAAACTATACACACACAGGCTATACAGTTATACATTCTGAGTGGTTTCCAGCCACGACTGCTGACTTCCTGCCCCATCAAGAATCAAGGGGATGAAATGAAACAATCTTTTTGTTACAGGTCAATTCCATTTCACGTACCGTACTCTAATCAGAAATTTATTAAGCCAGGAGATTAATGCCCCCTTTAGATAGATCTTCAACTTAGATAAGGACATATTCAAGTTGTGAAATTCCCAGGATGGGTGCAAGCATGTTGGTTTTCTCCAAGCGTTTGCACGCATTGAGGAAGGTGTGGTTTGCGCTGCAGCGGCCAGTGTGCAGGAACGGATGGGACGAGGGCTCTGGCAGTTGGTCAGTTGCTGTGTTTGTCTGTGGCCATGGTGGTACCTACCAGCTTCAAGTTTTTACCCATTGTGAACAGGGAAATGGGGGTGAACCATTTTTGGACAAAGAAATGTTGCCTAGTACAATATATGTACTGAAGTGTGTAGTGGAGGGGGTTTGATCCTTTGTGATTCCCTTTTTTAAGCCAAATTTGGAGTTAGGGTTGGCAACAGGCATTTGTTGGGAGAACACTTTTGGATACTTTTAGCATGGCATTTGGTTCCATGTGCAACCTGTCAAGGGTGGTCATACAGATAATACGACTTAGATGGAATGCTTTCAGTTTGGTCGATCCCATTACTGAAAGAAAAATTGATGAGAAAGGAGTGGCCATTGGCTGTTTTCAGAGCAGAGAAACTTTGTGCCACGTTGAAGCGACAGTTTTCAACTGGTTGCTGAAGTTGCTTGACTCCTTAAATGAATACAGCCATTTCAATGAAGACAACCAGTTTGCTATTGTTTTCCGTAGTATTGTTATTATTATCCTCCTTTAGTTAGTTGGTTAATATTGACCCATAGCCAGTTCAACCAGCACAAACCCAGCACAGAAATCCGACAGAACTCGCAGCAGTTCCTCGCAGTGCGGGCTCGGGGTCACCCTCCCACAGTCTGATGCGTCAGGATCCCTTCACCCTGCCGTCCCATTTGATCATGAAAGATCCCAAGGAGTACGCTGAGGCTCACCTGTTGCTGTAGGTGGTAGGTAGATCCGGTAGGAGTTTGTTTACACTTCCAGGGGTTAGTAGGTTCTTGTGTAGGTTCTATGTCCGGTATACAATTGCGTAATGTCAATGAGTTTTTGACAACCTTTGTTTTCACAGAATAACTTGTATACAGTTAATCATATGTCCATATGATAGATGCAATGTGATGTTCTGTTTATTGATATTGGTGCTCATGTTCATTTTGGCCATGTAGCAGCTGTCGGTGGGTTGCCATTTTTGGGAACGAAGACTTGTCTCAGCTTGCAACTGGTGCCAGTACAGTGCTGCAGCAGTACATTGGGTTGGTCAGCACAAAATCATTTAATGAACACTGTGACTTAATGATGGATGTGGACTAAACGTATCCAAAAAAAGCAGGTTGTGTGCTCGTGGTGCTCTATTTTCTTTTGCTGTATGTTGTTTCTCAGTAAAATTATGCACATGTAAATCCTACAGGCAGTGGAATATCAACACCTGCCACATGAATCACGATCACATAAGTCCAAGCATATCCAAGCAGGTTGTAGGTATGGCTCCAAGCTCTAAGGCCTGCTGCTGGGATGCTGCTGCAATGCATCCAATCAATAACAAACAGTATTGCCAACAGCATGCATGATGCCGGATGATCAACCAATATATGATATCACGGAAATACTATGTAAGTACAGCAGCATTTGTAAAACCACCGCACTGATTGACCATGCAATGTTCAAACATCCCTTTGAAAGTGCATCATTTACTGTGTTCATTGCTGTGTGTTTATTCTATGTTTTGGATACATCGTATATGATTGTAGATAAAGATGTATGTATGTAGGTAATGTAATGTAATGTAATGTAGTGTAGTGTAGTGTAGTAATGTAATGTAATGTCATGTCATGTCATGCAATGTAATGCAATGCAATGTAATGCAATGCAATGCAATGCAATGTAATGTAATGTAATGTAATGTAATGTAATGTAATGTATGCATGTAAATATATATATATATATATATAAACATGCGACACACATATATTCTACACACCCTGCATGTGTTGGGTAAGATGAGCCACTATGTTGGTGGTGAGGGGCCATGGTTTTGTATACACAGCAGTTTTTTTGGGGTCGGTCGGGTCAAGCAATTCAGTTGTTGACAATGGATGCTCCTGGCGGTTGGCATTGCTCGCAGTTCACAATTATTTGATGAATTGTTTGCTGATTGTTTGAAGTAGCAGGGTATCTCAATTCACCGTTACTAAGCATTTTTGACCTTCATAGATAATCACCAAAGGTCCAACGATGAACCATGGATTGACCATTATTAGCCAACCATAATGAACCAACCCCAACCCCAACCAACCCCAACCAACCCCAACCAACCCCAACCAACCCCAACCAACCATTCCATTATGAAGCAACCATTCATCCACCAGCTTGACCAAAGCCTGAAACGAGACCCCAGGCGGTGCGCCGCAGCTATGAAACGAGACGTTACTTTGATCATGGCCATTGGTCGGCGGCTCCGGCGCGTTTGTGGAGTCCTCCAACTGGGCGACTGCTGGGAGCGAACCAAATGGTTCTTGGTGATCACAACCAGATGAAAATAAATACAACTAAGATCACAAATCCAATGTTTTTAAACATATAACTAATTGTTTACATATATATATATATATATACACACATCGGTTCTGTATATATACTGTATATATTTGTTTATCTATATATCAGTTCTATATGTGTATATATATATATATGTATATATCATTATATATATATATCAGTTTTGTGTGTGTATATATTTATATATACATATGTACTGATGATGATTGACAGAAATACATTCAACAAACGGTCAACCACTAATATCCATCAACCAACAATGCTTAACAGTGACTAACAACCGAAAAAAGTTATGCAGAATGTTTCAACTTCGGCAGTTGTGAGCTCCGCTATTGATGACACAGTGTTCTACTGGAGCTAGGGTGAACCTACAGCTTGGTGCAGCGTGCAGTGCAGTGTGCACAGGTAGGTTCCACTGGTTTCCCAAGGGCTGCTTGAGTTCACTTGCCTGCATGGCCACCTGTCCAGATGATTTGGTCCTTGGTGATGCCGACTGTTGGCCAATGCGCTTGATCATGTTGCGAGTGGCTGCCCGTCTATGCCATTAGCAGCTGTGGATCAATCAGCAGCCCTGGGTCAGCAGCACAAGGCGTGGCAGCCTGGAAAGTGGAGAGGATGAGCGAGGGCTAGTGAAAACTCGCGGCATGATATAGAGAACCGCCATTTTTGAAAAAGACAGACCATCCACAAATGCTGCAAACTGTCGGATACTAACAAACACTAAGTATGGAACGAATTACTAATCTTTGATGAACATGACACCTTGCACTACATACCATCGTTTTGCAATATGGGCAGGAAAGATCGTGTGAATCAGCAATTCTGTTTGACCAGTTCTATTTTCACCGACTTGCCATGGTAGGAAACTGCTGGTGTGGCAAGTCGCGGC
>VSDK01005337.1:0-17618 GCA_009767595.1 Symbiodinium kawagutii | reverse complement strand
TGCACAGGTGTTGCCATGGCGGGAACAGACGCTGCCGCAGAGTTGGAGGTTCCACGACTTGTGGAAATCGTCTAAGCAACGGCATCAATACCGAACTCGCAGGATGTACCAATGATCACTGGGTTGTGGAATGTTGAGGGTTCAATGATCAATGAGATTCAATGGCTTTCGGAATGTTGAGGGCCACACTATCAAGGATGAATGAGATTCAACGATTCATAAATGAATAGTTTAGGGTTTAGGGTAATCCAATCCATGGCCAGCAATTGATCCCGTGTCCTGTGGGCATATCAATTTTTGAAGCTCTACAGTCAGAAAATGATTTTGGGTCCAGCTCAGGTAAAAAAAAAGGAGAGGACCTGCCCATTTGTTATGGCAGGACACATGTGGACACCATTGTTTGGTGGCTTGGTGGTTTCTCAAAAATAGGGGGACCCTCAGATCATCCACTATTAACATCTATCAACCAATTGTAGTACTAAATCAAGATAAACGAACCATTTTTGGGTCCCCTATTTTGAGAAACCCTCATCTCCGATTCTGTTTTTGTCTTCTATTGAGCCGTGCTGGTCGACCGCTGACCAGTTCAGCAAATCTTTTAATGTTTCATTGTGGATACCTAGTTGTGGATACCTACAGTATCTACAGTACTAACTGAAAATAGATTTTGAATTCAATTAAATCAAGCATCAATCAATCATCCTATAGTACTAATTAATATCTATTGTGGATGCCTTGATTGTTTGTTTTGTGTTGTATCCTTGGTGAACTCATTCTCGTTGTGGATTCAAGGTGCCTCGCCTGGCCGCCTTCAGGTCCCACAGGGTGGCACCATGGATCTTATTGCTTGCCTGGACCGGAAAGTGGTCGCGGTACTGACGATGAAACCAACTCCAAGAAACTACCAACACAGATTGGAATACATCTAGATCCATATAGACTACTACTAGATACATATTCTCATATATATATATTCTCATATGTGTATATGTATATAAATATTGTAAGATATATTGTAAACACATATTCTCTTTACCGCAGTCAAGGTGTCGGCCGGAATCTGCAAAGCATACGGAAGTAGCGAATGAAGGAGGGATGTGCAGCAAGACGCGGCCGAAACACAGCAACAAGGGTTTGTATGGAAACCATATGGGATCATATTGGTATATCATTGTCGTATAGCTGTGGTTTCCCTGACCTCATTTTCCAATGACCGCTAAGGCCACTAGGCAAACAGTTTGGGAAACCAGTGAGAACTGGGGCTACGCCATAGCAGTGGAGAACCATACCTGAGCAGAGGTGCGGGAGTAAACCAGAAGCGGAATGTGAACCCCCAGCCATTGAAATCACTACGCTAGGGCCGTCAGCTGCCATTTTGACCCTTGCTGCCAAGATGACATCAAGTTGACAGCTGCTTGTGCAGAAAGCTAGTGTGCTGCATGTGCTTGTTTCACTGGGAGCTGGTTGTCGAAGATCCGAGGTGGTAGCCCAAGCTCCCAAGACTTAATTTCAAGAGTGTACTTGAGAGTGTTAAGATACATGGGAGTATCAATTCCCAAGAAAGTACAGAAAAGTATTAAAGTACAAAAACATATTTCCAAGATAATAAGTTGTCGTTACTTTTCTATACTTCAGAGTGTCAAGCTGGGAGTGTGGACTCTGTTTCCCACTGGCGGACAAGACAGTTGCCGAGTCAGCGAATCCATGCAAATCTATGCTGATCCAGCAGGTAGAATCAACCAAGCATAGGACCAGCATGCTGGTTGTGTCTTGCCTGCTCGACTTAAACCACGTTTTCATCGATGGAACTGCAACCTGAGCGCATGACGTGAGCGCGCTTGACCAGGTCATTGCTATCACCTTTACAAGTTGGTCCTGACAACAACCTGCGTCTGAGTTTATGTTTTGGCGTCTTGTACTTGTTGCGATAAAGTTGCCAGAATTGGTTCTCTCAATGAATCTGGAGTTGTGAAACTGCAGTTTTGCCACTGGCAGTTTTCTTTATCGATGTCCAAGAAAACACTCATTCATGATCATGATCTTCATCATCATTTTGTAGAGCCGCCATACGATGGATGTGTTCTTGATATTCCAATATGAATGTAGGGTCCAAAACGGTAAAACACTGGACCGGCACAACATTCCCATGACTGCTGCTCCTTCAGCTGTGAGCGCAACACCTGCAGGATGCCCTGCCAACTTCAGAAGTCGCATCAGTGGAATCCATGGAGTGCAAGGCCACTTGAGCAGTCAAAGCCGGGCTATAGTCCACATGATCATGGTTGCTAATCAATTACTAAACCTGGTTTATGCTGGTGATAATACATGGTTTTGTAATTGATGGTCGGATGGTTATACTGTAATCAGATAATCAGACAATCAATGGTTTTGTTTTTCCTAGTGATATGATTGCATGGGTAATATGTGATACTACATCAAACGACCTTCCCGATTTTACTGATTGGATGTACTGCCTGGTTGGACTACCCAGTGGAGGGGCGCTGTAAAGCAGCTATGTGTTTCTTTTCCACAACAGGATTGATGCTTAATGGTTGAATAGATGAATAGAAAGAAATGATAGCTGCTTTACAATCTTACTGGCTATTTATTCAACCATTTGCTTAGCTTCTAATGAATGACTACATTCTGACTGGTTGAATAGATCTAGCCATCCATCAGCTGTTGCTTCACAAGACATGGGGGTCGCTGCTAGCTCGGATCTATGCCATGGTGATCCGCGGTTCCTTGTGGAAGTTCCGCTGTGCTTTTTGGCAATGACAAAAATACTCGCTGTGGAAGGTTCTTTCTCAGAGGATATATATATATATATTTATATTGTTTGTATATATATATATAACTATATATACTTATTGGTTAGATAAATGAATAAAACATATATATATATATATATTGGTTATATAAATAAATAGATAGATATATATATATACAATATATTTATATTTGAATCAAATTGAATAAGTAACAGTAACAAATAAACCAATGAGAAATCTCCAGTGGGAGAAGCACCTAGTGAACAATCTAGCTAACTGGAATAATCATCGACCACCCAGTGGAACTAATCCCGCTGGGTACACCAGCCATGACTCAAGACATTTGTCAATAGTCCCATTATGTCCCATGGCATATGGAGAGTGTTGCTATCAATTCCTTCTTCAGAGAGTATCGATATTCCAACTTGTGTGTAGATGTGCTTGGATGCTACTTGTGCGTGTTTGAAAACTTTTGATACCTCATGTTGCGTTGTTTAGCGTAGATGTTTGCAATCAGCAACAGTGGCCGGTAGTTCTCACAAACATGATCACAATAGTAAAAAGCAGTTGTCGTCGTCGTCGTCGTCGTCGTCGTCGTCGTCTTCGTCTTCGTCGTCGTCATCATCATCATCATCATCATCATCATCATCATCATCATCATCATCCAACTGTTTGTTGGGCACACTCCATACTTGCATAGATTATGTGTTTGTTTTCATGTTTAGATACTGTACGCATGATTGGGGCTCCGCTCGGCCAAGCCCTTGAAAGTCCCCCTGTTTGAGGTTTCCAGCCTCGCGAGATCATGAATGGGTAATTATACTCCATGCCGCTTGCTGGAGCCAAACCACCAAGGGCACAGCAAAGATCTGTTCGTCTGGCGTATTGTATAAGGACCCTCAAGAACATGAAACACTGCGCAGCGCAGTCGTTATTGTAAACCAGAGTTTGGTCCAGGTTCAGGGTCTAGGATTGTGGGATAACAACAAGGCCCCACCCCATCGGAACTCAACCTTCATGTGCCGGCGTTGGCAGAACATTTGAGGTACCGTCCCGAATTCAACCAAAAGCCTCGGCATTTAGGGTGTTCCTCAAGCCATAAGGGTACCCCCAAATCATCCACCAGTAGTCATTGACTGTATAGTAATAAACCAACCATTGTTGGCGGTCCCTTATTTGGATGACCACCAATTTCTGGACACATGTATCGATTCCCCAAACGAACACAGCCTGGAATTGCTCCCTTCCAGGAATGCAAAATCTGTGACCTGGAGAGCAGCGAAAGGGTTGGGGGTGCCCACTTGACTATGGAGGGCAGCAGTCATGGGCTGTTCTACTTGTGGCAAAGCCTGTCAGTTCTTGCGGGTGCACGCAGCTGTAGTTGGTGCGCAAATTTGGAAAGTCACTTCAAATACTTTGACCCAACATCTTGCTTCAAATCTGTCCAGCAGTTTTTGGAAATCCAACTTCAACCGATGTTTTTTCCCCGCAAACTCATGGTGGCATATTACTGTTGAGCTTGGTATCCCCACAATTTGTTTGATTGGATCCTCTAGTTTCAGGTCTGGACTTAATGATGATTGTGATGATGATGATGATGATGATGATGATGATGATGATGATGATGATGATGATGATGATGATGATGATGACGATGTCCTCACATGATAGCACCCTCACCAACCCAAGCACGTCATTTTTAGGGGAAGCCATTCGTGTTGGACACATCTAGCATTCATGGACCAACTCACATAGACTAGCTATCACAAATCCATGTTTCAAATGAATTGGTCCATTCAGTATATGCTGATCTGGCTGTGTCAAAAAGTGCGCCCATGTCATGCTAATGAAGACTGAGCCCCAGACGTGTGGACATGCCGAAATTGACAAGTTTTCGCAAAAATACTTCATGCATTTTGCTACACTAGTTCCCAACAAGTTCAACGTTTTCTATTTGTGGCCGCAGGCCTTTTTATCAAAGAAATATGTACGTTTGGTTGATCATTTATTTGGATCTTGACCAGTTGTTTCGAGGGTTTTGACCCAAATGTGGTATAGGGGTACTTCCTTGAACAAAACAGGACATCAACAGACAAGTTTGGTCTTTATGGGCCCTAGTATTTAGGATGATTGATCAACTGAACATATTTTTGGGATCGCGAAACTAACCACCAACCAGGTATATTGGGAAACCTGAAAGGACTACTGTACCTGCTGAACATGCGAACCCAGCGATGGTGGATATTGATGACTTGGATCTAAGGTTTGGATCACTATGCGGCCGGGGATCAGGCGCGCTGCTGCTGACTCGTTGCGAATGGATAGTGGTTTGGTTGGCAACCCATTGTTGCTTGCAACCAATGGTGGTTGGCAAACTGAGGATGACCTTGACCACTGATGCCTCTTAATCAACAATGATGATTAGTTGATAGAAGGGGTTACGTAGTGAACGATGATGATTGGTTAAGAGTCGTCCCTGTGGTTATCTTGATAAGAGGGGCTGCAAAGCAACCATGATCTACCCCGAGTTATTTTGTGGGTGCTAATGATCTGTTAGATTCCCAAGCCTGCATGGAACGAGTAACCACTGGATCACAAACCAAGTCCAAATCTCACAATTAGATCAACTTGGGTCATTTGCCGATTGACCTCGGATTATTCAATGTTAGCTCATGGACATGTGAGATACACTACAACTAGCTGACCTACAGTACAAACAGCTGACCATTTGGCAACGACCCAACAGATATGGGTGCTGGCAATGCATCGCAGTCATAGGATCCGTCCACAGCAAAAAAAAACGGCTTGATTGGATCCACTGGGCTTGATTGGATCCACTGGATATATAGTTTTCCGAGCTATAGCGTGTGATTTTTTTTGGATGGTCACCCACTATTCAATAGAGACTCTACTGAGGTCAAGGTATGAGAAAAAAAAATGATTCCAAGAGACAAGTTTTTGACCTTGAGCAGTGCATGACGATAGTAATATGATCGTGATGAGTAATCACTAAGCCTTATTGACGAGCCTATGGGGTTTCAGTTGTCGCCAACGAGCAAAGCATTGATCATAGTGCATAGGTCTTTGATCGTCTTTGTGCCTGGACACCAGCGTGTTCATAATGCCTTTCAACGGTAAGAAGCTGTTTGGATGCTCAAAAGTAGCCATGTCTACATCAATGCATCATGGTAGCTTGCCGAAATACGATCTCATCTTGAGGGCGCTCTTACAATTACGATTTAGTTCCTGTACTTGTCAGCTTCCCAACCATGTGAACCGCTGTCAATTTTACTTACATTTAACCCTCTGTTGATACGTATCATGTACATATGTATATCTGTATATATATATATACATTTCTATTTATATTCATATATACAGATGCAAATGCGGTAATGATTAGCCGGGCTAATCATGGTTCACCATGGTTGATGTCATGGTTGATGTCACCCAGCATCACCTTGTGGAGGTGAAGACCCTGAGCTGCGGTCACATCTTCCATGCTGACTGCATGGAACAGTGGGGGCAGGACCAACCATCCAGCCGTGGGAACCTGGGGGGTGAGTCCAGGTGGTTTCATATGTGCAAAGCCATGGCGGGTAATCAATGGGCCCCACCAACAAAAAAAAAATTGACTCGGAAACCATGAGTTTGGGGGGGTGCCATTATTTTGGCACATACCCATATGATATTTAGATTCACTCAGAAAAGGGGACCCAAAAAAATGGTTGGTGTCTTACATTGTATTACTGTGAATGGCATTTTTTGGTTTACTCAAGTCAGTTGTATGATATTTAGCCGATTTTGATATGATATTTGGCTGGTTTCATTCATATGATACTTAGGTGTTTCTCAAACTAGTGGTACCCCACTTCGCAATGAGCCATCCATTTTTGGGGTTCTCGATTTTGAGAAACCACCATTCAGCTGGTTTGTTTATTCAGATAACTTAAATCAGTTGGTGTAGGTAAGACTTTCATATGCACTTATTAAGGAAACTGGTCAAACGTTGTTCAGTGGATTATGTAATTGATAGTTGCCTGGTTTGGTTTGGTAAGTCATCAGTCGTGTATATATATATATAAATATATCTATATATATATATATTTGTATACATATACGAATCATGAACTTTCCATCATTTGGCTAAGCTGCCAGACGGTACGGGTTGTTTGGTGGCTTGTTCTTTGATTCACAAGCAAGCTCATCATGGGCACTTTTAGTAATGCTGGAAAGTTTCGATCACAAATTGTTTCGAATAAGCTTTCCAGCTGAGGTTGTATGCCAATTAATACTCAACCTTTAATGGGGTGGTTAAGTTCTAGAGGCCTGTAGAATTGGGCAGAAATGGGGATGATAAATTGCTCGGCTCACCCTTATGTTTGGCGGACTATTGTCCTGTTGGTTTGTGTACTGATTGCGCTGGTATCCAAAATGTGACTAGCCATGTGGGGGTTTCTCCAAATAGTGTTACCCCAAGAATGGATAGTAAATCACTACCGAATGGTTGACAAAGGATGATTTTGAATAGTCAATTATTTCTCAGCTGCTATACCAATCCTACTACTACACACTATACCCTTGTAACATCCATCTCTACATAGCATCATTGAACCAGAGCTGGGTGACTTTGCCGCCAGGGCAACGACGGGTGCCAAAGCTGTGGAAAGCCCTGGCGGCCGGGCGCACCGGAAGGCGACAACGGTGCAACAGCGTGAGAAGCAGAAGGCCGCTGATGCGGAGCCACGGCATTGGTGTGCCATGTAATGCTTTCTTAATAGCTGGGGAACCCCCAAAGTTAAGGTTAGTTGATTAGCAGAAATGATGGAAATTGCATTATTTTGGGGGGTACCCCTATTTTGGGAAACCACCATGTATGTGATATATGTGGCGAAACCATGTATAGATCTAATGTGTAACACATTTTAGCATCAACATGCATCAATGATTATCAATGTGTCATATGTTTTTTCAATGTATTGATGTGCGTTTGAAAGTAAGGAGATTTGCATCGCCAAATGCATGTGTGTTAGTCTAAAATCACCGGTAGCTGGACACTTGGATTAAACAGACAAGCTGGGTGGCTTGATGGATCTGCTCAAAAACTAAGTTTTCTTTGAGCCATCCCAGCTTTGTCCGGTCAAGCTGTCAGTAGGGGTTGTATTTGTTTCAAGTCGAGGTCAATGATTTCTAAAAGGCAACGTCTACACACCTGTTCGAGTCCAGGTGCCTTTTTTAGTAGAGTGAGAAGACAATTTTGGAAACAGATGTTTTCAGAATGTTTGTGGGCAACTCTTGTCAGAATTCTCGGAATTCTACGTGCATGGTCATGGGGTATCCCTGCAGTAGAGATTATTAGCCTCCAGCATATCTAGCTTTTCCATGTGTTTCAGAGAGTATAAATGACCTTCAATGACAATGTGCTTGGGGTGTGAGTTCTTATTCTCCTCAAACACCGCACGTGGACGCCTGGAACAAGTCATCATGCTTGAAGTTGGTTCCAAGCCCTCAAGGATTAGTCACAGTCATGATCCCCATGAAAAGCGAACTACGGGCGCATTGCTTGCAGAGGAACCCGTGCAAGACCGCCTAAAGTGTTTAGATGCCTTGTTTTAGTAAAGGACTTCCTCCAACACCAACCTAAAGCTTTCAGCATTTGCTGCTCCGCGCCTTGATGTCCGGCTGTACATATCTTAGTCAGGCTTGTGTAGCCTGCAGCAGCTCGCTTCTGTACCACTTCTACTTCCGATTCTGCAGCCTGCACAGCACGACAGAGCTTCCGCCAAAACAAACTGATGGCAGCCGGATACAGGTATTGGCAAGCATGAGCAAACGTCTTACAAAGCACTGACCGAGTTTCCAGATACAAGACACTACTTAAAAAAGACAGGTCAGTTGATTGCTAATTGCAATGGTGATACTTCTGATCAACCAAGCATGTTTTACTGAGACAGGACAACAATCATCTACTTGCAATGCAATAACTAGACATAATATCACTTTCATCCAAACTTAGATGATGTGGAATGCACCTGATATCAAGTCTTAGTAGGGCAGCATCAGCATCCAAAACATGTCTCCAGTTGGCTAGGAGTTCTTCAGAGACGTTCACTGTTTTGTGCTTTCAAACATTTTCTATTTTTACCGATATGTGAGAATGCTGCTTGATTGACATTTTGTTAAGGTCGGGGTGCAACCACCAACCAGTTCAAGAGTTCAAGCATTTTGCGAGCTGAAATCATCTCCGGCAGCAGATCGGACACACCACGAGCGACCAAAGACCAAAGACAAGCCGTGAAGTCTCGGAAGTTGGGATGACATGCGCGCAAGAATCATTGCTCATAACAGCAAGTGATTGGCCGATCTACATGGCTTGTACATATGGGATCATAGCTGGAAATGTTGCCGATGCGCACCTTACCTTCATGTTTATAGTATTGAACTACAAGCAATTTACACTTCAGGAACATAAATTAGTTTTAGTTTGTGTTCCTTTCATCCTTGATTGATCTATGGCCATGAAGGATGGGGATGCGGGTGTATGGGGTGTATGGCGAAGGTAAACTGTATGAAATGGCAAATTAATCAGAGCATGTAGAGCTGCTGTAGTTTAATTGACCTATGGTAACACTACAAACTTGCTGGGTTAAGGACAATAGCAGCCGCAAGCAGTTTAATTGGCCGGTCCCATGTTCATCTATGTTCTGTAACTTTGCTTGTCCATGATTCTGTAGCCATCTCAAAGCAGCTCCACTGTTCTGGGGTGTCGCCAATGGGGTGTCGCCATTGCCGGAATCAGCCACTTCCCAACTTTGAGACATTTGCACTTTGTGGTCTATTGTACAGAACAGCGATGGTCGAAAGGCAATCTCAGGAAAAAAATGATCAGGTGCTGCAATGATTTGCTGGACCATGGGGAAAAAACTCCAGCGGATGGCTTGTTTGGTAGATAGATGTTCGATGATGTGAGTCAGCAAGACAAAGGCTTCAGGTCCTGCCCGTTCCTTTTCGACGCGTACCGTATAATTACATGTATAATTGTTGTATCTCAGGGTAGCCCAAAGATCCATGGTGGTGAAGCTTTGGAGCACCCTTTGGTTTTGATGACAGAATGGACACCAAGTAATCCCGGACCTCCATGGTGGCCTCCATAAATTGTGTACCCCTCCTCTAATTGGTGGTTAGCCTTGGACCGTGTTCGGGATGCTTGCTGATACCCGATGGATGGCAAGAGCAGAGTCCGATGCCCCCAAGGCACAAAGGATTTTCCTACACAATTTTCATGGAGATGATAGGTGACCTCCAGAAATAGATGACTAATAGGCCCGTTGTAATGGATGATGATGGTGTTTATAGTTGCCAATTACCAAAGAATTTTGTTGATCTGAAGACTATTCGGTTGACACGTCTATCATGCCGGTCTGTGCAGAGATGGCGGACTCAGGGACAAATCATTTGCGACGCATGGTTCCATGATAGCACTCAAAGCACCAGTTGGCTATCATCAACCGTTATCAAGGATCATTAGTCACCAAGCACCAGAACCCAATGTGCCACCTCTTCAAATATCATTGACATTGCCATTGCAGTTTGCTGATTAGTTTGATCGCGTTTTTGTGCTTGGGCTTTATCACACATCAGGGCCACATTTTGCCGATTGGTATGCTTGGATGAAGCTACCTTTCACCTGTCATTCATACCTGTTCTAAAATTTTGGCATCATCAGTCAGCCGACCAGTTCGAAGCATGTCCGAACTCAGTCCTACCATAATTTCTTTGTGAATAACGCACCCGCCATGCCAGGAACCCTTGATGCTGCGGAACTTGCTTGCCCGGCATGATTTGGAAACTGCAGAGACCAACCTCGGAAGTGTAGGGTCACTGGGAACCTACAGATCCAATGATTCCTAAGGGACTCGTGACCGATTGGGAAACTTGGGAACCGACAACATAGACTCACATTTTGTTAGGCAACATGAAGTCTCAGCATCTCCAACTGAATCTGCAAACTGATCTAGTTTGCCTTTTTGCTTTCTCAGCAACCTTTAATTTTGGCTGGGATTTGATGATTGGAAGAACCCATGTCCTGGACGTATCAAGTGGGTCAAGCATGCAAAGGACCGCGGAAGGCATGAGTTCCAGTAGAAAGCCGTTTCTTTTGAAGACATGGTTTTCACATGTTTTCACCACCAGCGAGAAAACCTGTCATGGCTGCAGTGGTTACTTAGAGTAACTCACCGTTTTAAACTGCCAGGTTTGTTCATTTTCTCACAGAGTTCCGAAAGATGCAGATTGAGAAGTGTACCGGTACCGGTCGGAGAGGGCAGGGGACCCCAGGGACCTCTAGAGGAGTGTGGTGAGTCCGTTTGAAGATGCAAATACCTTTGTGGTGTGATGAAACTGGTGTGTCTGGATAAATCGACTGTAGGTTGATTGGTTGATGTTTGACATATTACTAAATGTATATCTTCCAACATTCTATTATTAGAAAAGTACGTTGTCAACCACAATGATACCATTGTTCCCTTTGGATTGAGGGTTGGTTGCGATTGATCTGGGTTTCTCGATGTGCTTCCATGTTTTCCTGGTCGTGAAAAAGTCCGTTTGGGTTGGCATCAAAGGTTCACCCTGCTGAGTGGCCTGTGCTTCAATTGCTGACCAGCATCAGGAACTGATTCAGGCCAAATCTCATCGAAATGAACCAAAACTTCACCTGGGTATAGAATTGACATGTTCATATATACCTTTTGTTACATTGAAACATCTTGAAACCTTATTGAGGGTCCTCCTGTATCATGATGCACTGACACATGAACTTCCGTTGTGCAGTTTGCTGTCTTATATTCGTACATTGATGTTTGTTTTCAACTTGCACACCATATGCAAAACGTATGTGTCATTCAGGTGATTCTGATATGATGCAAGGCAAATCTGTGTTCAGTATTATGTTCACCATTGTTCGCCCCTATTCATGTTCACCTTTGTTCGGTTCTATGGTGATTGTTTGCTGTTTAAAGCCTCCACGTGCTCGAGGCGTGCGTCACAAATCCTGCAAGTAAATGTGAACTTTGCCTATCAGCCAACCATTCCCAGCGAAGGCGTTTTGATTGAAGTGATTTGATGGTAACTATTTGGCATTTGGTGGTTTATCAAAATAGGACCCCCCAAAATAGTTGCTTTATTACCAAAAATGATTGATTAATATTGGATGATTTATTTGTGAAACCCATTTGTTGTTGTCAGAGTTTCGCAGTCCCAATCCAGGAGGACGGATACAACATTGCTGAGGATATTTGCATTTATTTGCTGATCCAACCATGCCTATCTTCAGATTTCTTAGCTGAGGAGGAGGCCCTTTTTCAGAGATTTGGCAGTGGGTCAAAACCCTGTACCCCTGGTTCCCCCCCTGGTTCCCCCCTATTAATCATGGTTTTCCTTATTATTGTTGGTTATTGTTCCAATTATTGGTTAGTTAATATTGACCCATAGCCATTTGAGGAAACCTCTGTGGTCACATGGTGCAACCAGGGGGCTTCTGGGCTCAGCTGGTAAGGCGTGCTGGACGCGAGAGCACACGTAGTGCTTTCACTCGCTGTGCGCAAGGTGTGGGGCCTGGGAGCGACCGATTTGAGAGCTGGCTGTGGGTCAAAACCCTTAGTCCCCTGGTTCCCGTCATTAACCAGGCTGTTTTCCCTATTATAGTTGCTTAATAATTGATGGTTAATATTGACCCATAGCCAGCTATCAAGTGCTTTGGTGTGCTGCGATCAAGTGCTACAGGTGTGTAGACTGATGTTGTACCCCTGTCCTATCTTGTCCTGTTTCCATGAAGGGCGGTACTCCTGGGTGTGACATATGACACGCCGCATGGTATACAACATGTGCCATTACAGCCATTACAGTACATTGGGATCCCAAAAATCTTTAACACACACACGAGAAAAGTGATTAGCTTCTGATTGGCGTGATCTCTTGATATTTCTCGTGGATGTGGGTGTGGCTCGAAATGTTCATTCTTCCAAACATCAAAGTTGGAATGAGCCGGGCATAGCTCGGTGCCATACCTAGATGCGTACTGCTTTGCACAGCTGGAAATATGTGCAGTCAGATGGTCGGTTGCACCATTGTCTGGATTTAGAATATGATATGGTCATTATTTATAAATGTGTTGATGAATACCTGGGACTATTTTTTGCATTGTGGCTATGGCAAATAAGGTCATTACCTCATTTTAAGACTATCGCAACGAATTTACAGATTTTATGCTTGCTGATTTTGCAAATAATGTAAACAAATTGGCAGAAAGCAAATGGCAACATGTTTGTAGTATGATACGATATGATTTGCAGCATAGGGAAAATATATCGTAAAATCCATAAACACTAAAAACATATGCAACTTGGGGTATAGGAAACGTACGGTTACTTTATGTGATTGCAAGTTGCTGCTAGCAGAACTTGAAGGACTACTTGGGTGTTTGTCACACACAATGATGAGCTTCCAATCTTCCAACTGGTCTCTACAGCTGAAAGCGTGATGCACATCCGGATGTTTCCCCGCTCCGAAACAAGATGAACATAACAAGACCGCTTTGTCCTTGATGATACGCACTGGAATGCGCGCGGTGTTTTGACCCGCATCAAGATGATGTTCCCCGAAGTTGTGAAGCTTTAAAGTTGGTTCCTGTGAGTTTGATCTTTGATCTACCGCAACCATACCGTGAGCTTCACCCATATCATCCCGTATCTCGCCTCACTGATGGGGACACTTCCTTCGATCGCTCAGCTGTGGCGTCAAAGTTCGCAGTGGTTCCCAAGCGCTTGGTGAACTTGGCGAATGCGGGGGAGCCTCAGAGTGGTGTGGTGATGGTCAGAATGTGGCTGTACATCAAAGAAGTATGTAGCATGAGTAGGTGGAACCTGGTGAAACTCAATATAATTATTGTTGGTTAGAAATTAGAAAGCTGAAGCTACATACGGACATACGGGTTGGTCACATACCATCAGCATAGTACATTTGGTATCACATCTGGCTATCACATTTGGTCCACGCAACTTGTGGACAGAGCCTTGGTGGTTCTTCCTAACTGCCGTTGGATGCGCCAAGGTAGCGGTGCCATCACCATGTCACCCACCGGGTTGGACGCGCAAAATCATCGTTGTGGGTCTCTCCCAATGCATCCGGGGATGGTATGTGTGCATGATACGATGTTGTATGCAACTCTGCATGAAAATGTTTTCATACTTTGCACCGATATACTATGCATGTAGATCATGCATATCATGTTGATGCCTACGTGCAGAACTTCGACAGATGCCTGGAATGTATATATTTACACATGCTATTTGCACATACCGACACTTATCAGCAGATTATATCGTTCCGACGGCGTGGCAACATTGTGCTAATCATGAGGAGCATCATCCCAACAGTCAACAGTGGTAGATTCTTAGGCACCCAATTGGTTGGGTGTACCAAGCGAAGTCAGCTGCCTGGTTCACTGGTCCATGGCTTCAAGTCTGCCAAAGTTAGCAGGGTACAGCAGGGCGTCAAGCCAGCATCGAAAGATGTTTTATTTTTACTCACCTTGCTGTTGGCATGCTTACTTGAGCCGTATTTCTTCTTCGTTCTGATTACGGGCTGCCTTTATGAAAGGTGAGGGGGTGAGATATCAGTTTGATGAAGAGTCACCACACTAAAGACGTGAACCAACAACCGTTGATGGAAGCAAAGGCTTCGCAACAGCCCGGGTTGACTCTGTTGGCGCCTTGCCATCAGGCCATTTTGGACACCGCGGGGATCCCAAGGATTCAGAGAGACCAGCGTTACTCTTGGGTCCTTGGGCGTATCATGAGCCAAAATCTTGTCAGTTGCTTTGACTGGTGGGGGTAGTGGCTTGGTGTCTTGGCCAGTTGCGTTTGGTTGGTTCTTGGCTAGAAATTGTTTTTCTTTGGTCAGATCAGGTAGTGATAGACCCATATCAGCCCCAGTTCAACCATAAACAAATCTGGTGATCTACTATGAAATATGTGGGGTCGTTCATATATGGATCTTTGATTATACGGTGATTCTGCACCATTGTCCTGCGATTTTAGCAGGAAATTCCATGGAATAGCAGCGCTTTTGAGCACCCCAAACTTTCACCCGGCCTGGTGGGACGTCGTCGTGCCACAGGCGACGCGCATGCGCAAGTTCCTACCGGAGGCTCTCAGCCTGGCGGTGGATCTGGGGGGTTTTGATGCGGGTGTCCGGGGTGGTAAGCAACAACTTATGCAACACTTGGTTTGGTATGGTGGTTTCTCAAAATAGGGAGCCTCCAAAAATGGCTGGGTTATTACTACAAATGGCTATTAATGGATGATTTGGGGGATCCCCTATTTTGAGAAACACCCATATGTTCTAATACCTAGCAACGTGCAACATGGTTCAGAGATGTTGGGATTTTTGAGGTTTCCTGAGCAACTATACGATTCTGGGTTTTGATCACTAAGCGGTTTTTCCAGCTGGTGTGTTGTGTTCATGCATGAGGGTTACGATGTTGCCCAACATCCAGCTATAGCGATGCCTCCAATTTGGGATCCACGAAGACTATTCCCAGAGTGGTCACAGTGGCTGCCGCGTGCCACCCAGAATCATGTTTGATTGGCATTATGGTTGGGATATCTTTGGATAGTTGGCTGATGGATTTTTTCTGGGATTGCATAGAAACAGCAAACAGCTACTGTAAGGATCGTGACTGTGGTATACTCTATTGATCATGGACAGCCACGTTTGGATTTATTGGCTTTCCAAGTGGCCCGTTCCAGAGTCTCCATTTCAGCAGTTGCCAAGACTGGTGTTTGATCATTAAGACAGGTGTAATGGTTCCAGTTTTACTAGGTGGTTTTCAGGGGGTTCCGACAAGTCAGTATGGGAACCTATTGACTAACCAGTAGAAACAATCCTCCAGAACTTTCGGGAGCTTCTCACTTGTGTTTTGCACAGGTTTGGTGTGACCTGGTGTTCAAACCAGTTTTTGTCACTACAAGATGCTAAAAGCGTTGCAAAGATTTCTTCCAAAGCCGCAGTCAGCTTGGAAAAGGCATCGCCTGAAGAGCAAGCTCTACTGTGTTTGATACGTTGCGGTAAGCGCCACCCGAAACTTCGCCAAATCACAGAGCAAGACTCTTAAGCGTTCCAACACTGTTTCATTCACTGGGTTGGTTCATGGGAAAACCTACAGTTTATCTTTGTTTTAACCATCAAATGTTTGTTTTTTGGTGGGCTCCAACCAGCAATTATAGCGGGTCCCATGGTTTTCCCGCAGATTTCTCCTGCATTTCCCGGATCTTTCCTGGGGGGCTCGCCAGGGCTCCGGTCTTCTGAAGCAGCTGGATGCCCTCATCGCGCTGATGCAGGTGCCTTGATCGTGCATGATTGACACCTTCATTCGTGGTTGCTTATGTTTGTATGCATGTATCTTCATGAGGCAATGAATTGCCACAGCTGGCGGTTTTTCATGATTGACACTTTCATTTCTGATCTTATACGAGTATTCTATCTAGAAATCTATCATATAGATACGAATAGATACAATTATATTACATATATTTAAAACATTTTAAAACATATGTACTGATATGTACTGTATATAGATGCTGTGTATGTGCGAACAGAGAATCACAGCTACACATCACAAGATCAATGCACATCACCAGGTCCAAGCGGTTGGATCCCACGGATCAGCCCACGGTGCCATGATGTGCCATGCCTATAGGCGTTCAAGCCACCACTTGCGGCAGAAGTTGGTGCACTTCTCCGGTGTTTTGGCCGATTTTCCACCCTGTGGTTTTTCAAACCACCTTTAGGATGAGAAACGTGGTTTTTCACCTTATTTCAGTGCTGGAAAAAACACCTTATTTCCAAACCTTAATTGAAGAAAAAGTGTTTTTCCACCCTTAGGTTTTCCATCAGAATGCCACTTTTTCTCACCTTATTTCAGTGCTGGAAAATCTGATTTTTGTGTCCCTCGCTCTTAATCTTTAGTCATGAAACAATCCTGACGGAAAACGCAGAACAGAGCGGGGTGGTTCAGTTTGGGATGAAGTCTCTGCTGATGAAAGGTTGTTGGTGATGTTTTTGTGACTCTATCGGTGCTTCTATTCACCATCCCTGTGGAATGGTTGCTTGCAACTTACGACACATTTGACCTTTCTGCATTTGTTTATTGGTAGCCTGCCGCTGATTTGTGCATGTCCGACATGGATGATGGTTGGTTGCCTTGTCAAAGCTGCAGTGGTTGGTTGCCTTGTCAAAGCTGCAGCTGCTTGCAAAAGCTCCTTTGGAGCCAACAACGGTCATGTTATGTCCATAGCCGTTTTCATACGGGTGTTTGTCAAATTGGGGCACCCCTAAAATCACCCATTGATCATCTAGGGTCCCCATTTTGTCAAACACCCATCTCAACAAATGCCAACTATCACTGGTGACTTGTAGTATTGGTGCTATCAAAACTTGTGCGTTTATGGTGGTTCTATGTGGTTCTCAAAACAGGGGTACCCCCAGTTATCATCCAGTTTATTACGCAGTCATAGAAATAAACCATAACCAACCAACCATGGCTTGGGGGGTTATCCTACTATGTGGACAATAAACCACAATAAACCATAACAAAACATAATAAACCATAGTAATAAACCATAGTAATAAACCATAGTAATAAACCATAATAAACCAACCATAGCTTTGAGAAATCCTTATCTCCGACCATGTGGATACCACCTCCGCGGTCATGTCTGGCCACCACCTTGCCATGGAGGCCAGCGACCGATCCTATAGCTCCGTTGAAGCTGCGGAGGTTGGTTGGAA
>VSDK01005334.1:223857-361742 GCA_009767595.1 Symbiodinium kawagutii | reverse complement strand
TTTCTGGTTATATATCACCATTCGGTGGTTGATACCTGAAAATTCAGTAGCAGTTACTTGTAGCCATCAAGAAGCTGTTCGTATACCATTTATTCGCAACGAATATTGGCATCATTGCACCATGACTTAGCCGTTACTTATGTATATCCTTAGAGCCGTCAATTCACCACTTGTAATCATTGGTATGTTGATGATCACATCGACGGTAGCCGATTCTCTAGGTCCACCATCATTGGTTGATGGTTTTGAACATATTTATTTTCCCTGGTCATTGTGAACAAATGTTTGTTTGACAAACATATTTTTCATGACGGAGTGGTTCAATCGCCACCCAGATTATTAATCATTTTTCACCATGATTCGCCACCATTCACCATTAGAAATATCGTTTTCATGCTGTTAATCCTCATTATTTCCCATCATTAATCATCATTATGCATTATTACCCATGATGAATCATCATGATGAATTATTACCTATCAGTAATCATTATTGTAAATTACTACCCGTCATTCATCATCAGTATCATTCCCAATTATTGCCATGGAAATGCAATTCACCACAACCCTGGCTATGGATTATTAACCATCATCCACCGTGATTCACCATCATTCACCATTATAAGTCATCATTGTCACGATCATTACCCATTATTGCCCCTTATTATCACCTTTCTATAGATTATCAACCATCATTCACCATTACTACCCCTTATTATCATCCAACCAGATGATTAATCAGTCACCCTCATTCGCCATTATAGATATCATTATAAGTCATCATTATCATTATCATTACCCATTGTTATTACTCATCATTAATCATCATTATCATTAATGTTGGTTTCTGATTAGTATCTACCTGTTGGTTTCATCTGTCTTCATTACTTTAGGGGGGGTTACACTAATCAGAAACCAACATTACCCATTGTTACCCATTATTACCCCCTATTATCACCTTTCTCAACCTTGGCGCCGAGGTGGACTACGAGACCTTGCGGTATCGAGTGACGTTGCCCGATGGATCACAGGAAGAGGGAGCTGCCAAGCTCTGATGGCGACCAGCCCTGGAAACTCGTACGGAAACCCGTGGCGACTGGTCACCGGTCGCCATGGATTGCGGGTGCTTTCTGAAGCCATAGGGTGGTTTATTATGGTTGATCATGGGGGAAAATAACCAACGATTTTGAGAAATTAGGTCTTTTTTCGGTCTTAGCACTGATAGAAACAGCTTGGTGCAACCTTTGA
This sequence comes from Symbiodinium kawagutii, assembly GCA_009767595.1. NCBI lineage: Eukaryota > Dinophyceae > Suessiales > Symbiodiniaceae > Symbiodinium > Symbiodinium kawagutii. Next base: position 360,495 of record VSDK01005334.1, on the reverse strand, counting down.
TTTGGTGGTTCTAAGCTATGACCATCACCTCTCGTGAGTTGCTTCATTTTTTTCCCAAGAAATGGTGAGTTGTAGGGCTAGTGAGCAACCCCCCGATGATGCCAAGAAGCTCTCCCAAAGGGGCTGAAATCCGCAGTGAAATTGCCCTGCCTTGGAAGTCCATACATGTGGGTGTTTCCAATAGTAATCATCATGAGTAGTAAACCAACCATTTTTTTGGGTCCCCCATTTTAAGAAACCACCATATTGGACATACATGCTATGAAGATGGATGTGGATGGATGTGGGTGTTTGAGATTTCGATATCAAATAGATACGTGGGTGTTTCTCAAAATAGGGGACCCCCCAAATCATCCATCAATAGTCATTTATAGTAATAAACCAACCATTTTTTGGGCCCCCTATTCTGAGAAACCACCATGTGTACACCATTGGAAAGTATACATTGGGCAAGTGCAGCCGTCTTGATGAATCCTTCGTAAAAGAGCACGTTTGTGCAAAATGGCAATGTGAAAGCAACACCATGACTACGAAGACACAATGTCAACATTTGGCCAGCAAATTCAGGAAGCCCCTGTCAAGTTTCCTGGTGATCAACCGTGAACGGCACCAACTTCAGTGATCATCCCAGCGGACAAATCGTTTGGAACGAAGAAAAAAGATGTCGCAGGGGCCGCAGGTGTGCCTATTGAACCAAAGATGCAGCAGATGGATGCTGAGCACCTGGTGAAAGTTGGAATCCAAAATGACTCGCTGGGAGCTTATTTCTGGCGAGACCAGCGTAGACACCCCAACTTGACTAGATGAGATATGGGTGTTTCTCAAGTTATAGGGGTACCCCCAAATCATCCATTATTAGCCATTATTAGTAATAAACCAGCCATTTTGAGGGTCCCTTATTTTAAGAAACCACCATATTGGAAATATGGCGCCTTTCGGCTTTAAATGACTAGTTTCAGGACGGTGGCTTAGAGGCTTCTCCTGAGGCTGGATGCGGATCCAGAGTGATTTTGTTTAAAGTAGCTGAGCAGCGGATCGTCGACTGAATCATTGTGTAAAAACAGAAATGTACCACAAATACAATATAATTATAGTAGTTGTACACTAGAGTTCATATAGTTTGTATAATATTATATAGAATCTGGACATTGTTAGTAAACATTGTTGAAACAACCTGTTCTACAGATTTTATAGGGGTCTATATTGCTGTTGTATATGGATATACTGTAGGGGTCTATACTTGAATTATTTTATAGGGGTCTATATTGGTCTAGCCCATCAATGGGACTCCCTAGAGAATCTGCCACTTTCCTCGGGGATAGCCAAGTCAAATGCTTGAAGAGTCGTCATCACTTCGCTATTCGTTAAGCTGTGCCGTTGCACAGGTTTTCTCATTGACGACACGGTCACCAGCAAGATCTCACAGCAGTGATGTACTCAACGGTATGCAGATGGCCGGCTGTGGTGTGCCGCACGAAGGGTCCAAATCACTGCATGGCGAACGTAAACTGGTTCTATAGAGAAGATCAGCATACTTTGGCAAGGGAACTGGTTCGAATTGTTTCACCACCATGTGTTAATCTCTCAACATCCTGCTGCTTGGGAGTACAATGAACCGGAGCCAAGCTGAACACCTCCAACTCCTGCGTGTTTACTGACTAATTTGCTGGGAAGGTGCTAACGTCATCCAAGCTTTAGGCACGAAATTTTTATCCTTTCCCGATTGTAATTCTTACAAAGCGGATATACGGCACAATGTGTTTTGAGTTATGATGTTGAAATCAGCTCTAACAGATGTGTTTTCAGTAGTTATAGCGGTTCATGAGGAGAGGTTCGTGTGGTTGCGTGCCAAAGTGCCATGGGTCTGAGTCCAACCACCGGAGGTTAGTATGACATAGTATGACAAACCACCAGGTGGCCAAGGATGAATTATCATTTGATAAACATGCATGGACTTTTATTATATTGTGATATGCATCAACACTAGTTGTATATGTACTGGTATAAATATATGTTTCTCATTGATGATAGAACTGTTATTGATAAACGATTGCAAGATTTGCAAGACCATTATTGCAAGACTTGCAAGACTCTTATTACCCTTCACTTTTCATACCAAACATGAAAGCATGAATTAGAATACGTGCAACCACTGTGGGCCACTATTGATAACTATTTTCAACCATTGAGAAAGGGGTATTAATTATTCGCGGGATAGCAAATCTCAATGTACCACCCTAAGCTTCCCCCCGACACATATACGAATATCATAATATAGTTGGGTACAACCCATACAATTGTTGGCTGGCTTTGCACATATGATCATTCACTATAGTAACCAACAATGATATCAAACAATTCTTATCCAATGTATAGATGGTTGTACCCATATTATTCACTATTATTGATCATTCCAACAATAATAATATGGGATGTATCCACTATAATTAACATAATATGATCATTCAGTATTCACTATAATTAGCAACAATCCTTATGTTAATTGACTATAATTATCATATAATCAACTATTATTCATCATTAGTTAATCAACTATTATTGACCACTATAATCACTATACTATTAACATATTATTGTTGGATGTTAATCAACTGCTTTGTTGTTTGTCACCTACCCACATGGCCGCCACGTGTGATTTTCGAGTCGTGATCCCAGGTCTTGCGGGCGCAGCGCAGGCGGCGCCAAACGCAGCTCGACAAGCCAGCCGTCCAAGTGGTCTCCCTGTTGGAGATCGTTGGTTGAGTGGTTTGGGGCAGGTTAACCAACAAGAATAGCTGGTTTAGCTGGTTAATAATAGGGGAAGATAACTAACAGTTATAGGGGATTTATACCACCAATATCCCATGTGGTTAATGGTTAACTAGCTGGCTAATAAGGGACGATAACCAACAATAATGAAAGTATACCAGCTATATATGGCGAGTTGGGTCAAGCAGTTCACCAACCAACGGCTTCATGGGGGATTTCCACCAACAATCATAGGGAAAACGAGCTGGTTAATGATGGGGGAACCAGGGGTACGGGGTATTGACACACAGCCATGTCTATGGATATGCAACCGGGCGTGAGTCACACGACCTGGATTACCCAAATGTTTGGCTGCTTGTAGCTTTTTGGAGCTCACCTCGAAAAATGGATCACGGCTAATGTCCGGGAACCCCCAAGAACACTTGGAGGTTGACCTGAAGCATCACTCGTTTCTGGTGGGTTCCGGTCAGTGCATTGGTGAGGTGGAATTTCCCGCGAGCGACCTTGCACTACCATCCCTCCGCCATGCACCATGGAGAGATCAGCTTAGTCCAGATGGTGCTATGCTAGGGCCACCTAGGCTGTGCCTAACAAGTTCCAGCTATTCGATTCTATGCAGCGGTTTTTGAGGTACTGGATCAAGCCAACAGGGGGTCCCAAACTTTTGGGTTGTTTGGTGGCAGCTGAGATTGGAGATTTTCAATATTTTTCAAGCAGAAGTCCACAAAGTTAAAATAGTGATTAATTATGATTGATTAATAATAGTGGATGATCACCAGCAATAGTAGTGGTTGAACTATTGACTGATATTTTCATAGGGGTTATAAGCCCCCAGAAAAGGAAGGACAACTCGTACTACCAGGTACCTCATGATTTGGGCCCAGGGTCATGGGTGACAACTTGTCCGGATTGTTTGGTGGGCATCCTGCATGGTGTTCCTTCTCAATTTGATTTGAGTTTGTGAACTGAAAAGAACGGATCTGGTTGGTGGTTCTCTTCACATGTTTCATTTTCCCAAATGTAATCATTAGATATGATTAAAAGCTATGGTTGGTTGACTCGCATATTTTTTGTAGGGGTGGTTCAACCACCAACCAGGGATGTTGATTCTCATGCTCCCATTTTGGCCATTCCTCACGGCACAGATTCGTGATGGGGTGAGTGACTTGCCCCAGTTGTTCCTTTTGATCCCTTCCCTTGCAGGGAGACACTGCTCACATCCTTGCCATCGCAACTGAGTATCGGCAGGAGGTCGGGATGGGACGTGGGACGCGGCTTCATTTGTTTGGTTGCTTGTTGACTTTGAATGACTTCCAAATGGTGGTTTCTCCAAATAGGGGACCCATGGGGACCCAAAAAATGGTGGGTTTACGAATAAATGATGAAAATTGGATGATTTGGGGGCCCCCTATGACTCGAGAAACCACCAAATGCAACAGTTGGCTACTTCGACCTTTCTGAGATAGTGTATGCTGCAGTTTGCCGATGGACCGAAGCTTTGGGGACTTGTGACATGTGAGAGCAAGCAATTTGCAGGTAATGGTAGATCCCTCTTGATGAACCCCTGTAGTTGATGGTATATCACCAGCTATGTAAGGTACACTGGGGGATCTAGGGGTGGGTAGTTCATATGGATCTGACATTACCAACTTGGCAAAAGCAAAACCCAACTTGGCCAGCAGATCTCAGCCATATCGTTGGCAGTAGGTGCTACCTGACAAGATGTTTTCCTTGGGGAAGCCAGCTTGTAAAGAGATTCCTGGAAAGGCGTAGGATTACACGAACGATACCAGCACCAACAAAGGAGTGTTCAGATTAATGATGTCGTACTATGTCAAACACATCACATGTTTTACCACTTGGAACCAATTCAATCGATTTCAACTGTTCATCTTGGCAAGCTGAGAAGAACGAAGGCACATGGAAGCGCTGCCATGATTTTTTAGTACCCGGGACCGATGTGTTCAGCGGCATTTCAGGCCGAAAAAATTATTACACAATAACGATTAATGATGATGTTGATGGCTAATTGATGCTTAATGTTGGCTGACCTTGGTGCAAGGTTATTGACGATTAGTTTTGGTTAACGATGTTTATTTTGGGGTGAAGGATGAGTTCGACAAGCACACCGCTGCGGCTTCCATGATGGACCACGATCGTGAGTAGTGGACCTAGAATGGTCACCAACTGGAGCCATGGCCAGGCATCATTAGGCTCATTTGGTGGTTTCTCAAAATAGGGGTACCCAAAAATGATTGTTGTAGTATAATAAATGCTTTATAGAATGGGCTAGCGCCCGGGTGCCGCCGACCCCCTTTTAAGGGGGGGTCGGAAATGCACCTTGCGTAGGCCAGGGTGCTGGCCTGCCTTGGAACGGGTGGAGGAGCTTTTCGGGGCTGGCAAACGGCAGGGCTGAACTCCCAATAACACCAGGTGTCGGCCTGCTCCATTGCAATTGCCTTGCGGTGCGAACGTTGGCTTGCTGTGGGTGTGGAGCCAACGTCTGGCCAGCCTTGTCCAGCCTTGTGGCCTGCTGTGGCATTGCGTTGCTATTGGCTTGCTGCTGTGCCGTTGCAACGGCAAGGGCCTGCCTTACGAACGGGTAGGGAAAGCCGTTGTAGACGCCAAGCCAAAGCCACGGAGAACGTTCACGCCTACGGCGATCCCAGGCGCCGCCCCTGCCATGGTTGGCATGAGCAGGGGTCGGCGGATAAAGGATGATTTGGTTGGTTTATTACAAATAAGTGACTAATATAGGATGATTTCGGGGGTCCCCTATTTTGAGAAACCACCATTTGTGAATTTTGTGGACAATCCTTAACCGGCAGAAGGATGGCTAGTTTTATTTTGCCCGTTCCAAAGGTTGAGGAAAGCTCAAGTCTTCGTGGTGATGGAGAACCCGAGATGTTTGGTTATTGATTGGTATTGGATGCTATGATAATGTGCAATGAAGCGGTATGAATGGGTTAAACTAGTAATGATTTGTATAGCTATAGCCAACAACAAGGATTCGCAGCAAAAGCCAGAATTTTCAAGTGCTAGTGTTGACCTACTAGCAAAACCATAATAAAACATGCACTACACAGACACGACTGTGAATCAACATTAGCCTAGTTTTTTTGGGTTGAGTGTAGCTACCGCAGACAATTTCCGAGTCTCATCTTGACCCTATGTTCATCATTGTTGGGTGCAGCGAGTCGAGAGCACGGTGCCGAGCATCATCAATGATGGCTCATTCAAAACAAAGCGTTGCATCACCAATGACCGTGTTTGACGATGATCGACCACCAGTTTTTAATTGAGTCTAGTAAGGACCAGATTGGGGTGGGCTTGATTCAGAGTGTATTGATTCATCCCGTGTTCAACCATCAGCAACCAATGATGAACACATCAAGGGTGACGAACCCACCAATGGTGAACCCATAAATTGGGAGGACCAGGAGGGTTCAGTAGCCAATGGTGAATCCATCAACCTCTCCGAATGATCCACCCACCAATCTAAAGAAATGCCGCAGACCAGGCGGTGATACTTCAACGAAGTGCCAAACTGCTGGGCTACAGGTACCGGTGAAGGGAAGGGGGTGAAATTGGAGCCCCGAAACGACATGGTGACTATAGTGCTTAGGTGCTATGGTGGTTACACTACTCCCACCAGAATAACACGGTTCTGATTGTTAAGATGTGCTGATGTGCTTGTACCAGCTGATTTTGTGTATGGTGACTTCCCCGCTTGCCCCTTCCCCAAAGGTATGGCCACTGCCTTTGTTGTGTGCGATATGGAATCAAATCCGTTTCAGCAACTACGCCTCAGAACAGCAACCGCGGCTCAGAAACTACGGATCAGCAACTACGCCTCAGCAACTACATCTCAGCAACTGCGCCTCAGCCACTAAAGTGATGCGCTTCAGCAACTACGGCTCAGCCACTAAAACAGCCCGCTTCAGAAACTAACCTGCAGCCACTACGGCTCCGACACCAAAGCACATGATTTCATCCATGCTGCCTATGCCATTCTTTTCGCTTCATTCTGAGAATTTTCCCCGGCCCGGGCCCTCAAAGCCCACGGTTTCATCCATGCTGACTTTGCCATTCTTTTCTTTTCAATCTTTACAATTTCCCCGCCCGGGCTTTCAAAGCCCATGGAATCATCCTTGCTGACTTTGCCATTCACTTTTAAGCAGTCCTTCGATTTGCCCCCTGCAGGCCCTCAAAGCCCATATGGGCTTCATTTCGATTGATTGCAGTAGACGCCCAAAGATTTCCGAGGGTATAAGACTTTCGATATTGAAACTGAGAATTCTACCTGCGTTCTGCTCAGAAGTTCTTTTCAACAGACAGAATCTCGCGCTGCTGCCACCAAACAGTGCGGTACGGAAGCTGCGACCACACTCATCTTGTGCGTTGCCTGGAGAAAGATGGTGTGTCGTTGAGCTCGCAAGAGGAGATGTTCTCTGCGGGATCGGCGGGCATTATCATGGACAGTGACCACGGACAGACTCCGTGGACGACCCTCACAACTACCAGCGCAAGCAGCCTGGAGCACCCTGGACGAGATCAAAGGGTCGAGCAACGCAAAAGCAGCTCGACAATGAGATGTGTGCTAGGTCGTGTCAGCATTTCCAAGGCATTCATAGTATGACAAAGGTTGAATGGTCGGGATGGTTAAGCCTCAGGTACGGATATTTACTTTAGCTAGATTTAAGAATCGGGTGATATCGTTGAGATTCGCCCTAGGGTGCGCCATTGACTCAGCCACTTCGTTTGCGCGATTCCGCCCTGCCTGAGGAAAGCTCGAGGACAGACACGCCGAGGCACAGCAGCTCTTCCGTAGTCCTCTCAGACAATGACAACAGTAAACGGCCGATGGACAAAAAGGCAGCTGCTGCACATCTGTTCCATAGTTTCAGCACCATAGTTTCCGAAGCACGGGGAAGAAAGCCATCAAACCACAGAAGGCCGCGGTATGTGTTGTTCATGACTTTTTTGTTGCTACCTGCTTGGGGTCTGGGTTTATTCCCAAAAAAGAATGAAAGTTTCCCGAGCATTCACCCGCCAAGGTTTCACAGACACGATGGAGTACGGCTCCGGCGTCACTCAGACCTGCCAGGTGTGAGGATGTTTTCGGGCCGGCGAACCTCTAGGTTCGCAGATATCCGATTTGAGCAACTTGCGGTGCCCGTTTTCTTCACAAGTTTTATCCTTGCAAAAAAGCCGTTAGCAACGGTATTTGGACACGGGTATTGCGTTTTTCCACAAGTTGTTCAGACACGCAAAAAATCAAGGGTCCCAGGCAGAAAGCTTTCAGGAACAAAAACTGCCATGGAGCCACTTTGCTCAAAAGGTTTTCCTGCCAGAGGCCCGATTACGAGCAAAAATTTGTGTTTGTGAAGATTATTTGGAGCGCGCTTGGGGCTACGGGAAGTTGATTCCACGTTGATTATCGAGGGCCTCATGTACGTGGCACGGCTCGGTTCCCTTTGACAGGCGGTGGCAGCCTTGCAGATGCGGGTCGCAGCTGCCCCCGAGAAGGATTCACGCGACCGTCTACAAGCCCAGCTAGAGCTGGTCGTGAACCAGTGCTAAAAGGACGCCGTCAAGAGTTTGAAAGTTAAACATTCAAGGGCCGTCAAAAGGATAAATGTGTTTCTACAAAGAGATATGTCATCCGCTGCCTCTTCAAAAACTCATCGATTATATGTTTGATGAAATTAATGTTACGAAGCGCGCGCCACAAGTTTACTACGAAAAACACACTGAAATATTTCGGGACTTGTTTAGTTTCCGATCCATAGTTTCCGAAGCATAGTCTCAGAAGCCTAGTTTCCGCTCCATGCATTCCGAAGCGTAGTGGCCGTTCCATAGTTTCCGAAGCAGATGTTGACCGGGTCATATGACACACCACCCCCACCGGGATCCCTCACGTGTTCTGGTTTCTCCTCCCCTCCAGGTTACTTGTGGTTGCGTTTGTGTGTTGTAGATGTATTTACATATTTATGCATGCATGTACGATCATGTTTGTGCGTATAGGTATGTATGTTCCCGGTTCCCGGTTCGCTAGCCCCCCCCCTCTCCCCCCCATGGTATGGGTATGGTCCCCCCCCCTCCCCCAATTAGTCTTACTTGTAGCCTCGCATTTGCATGCTATTTGCAGCATTTGGAAGCTTTAGCCTCCCATTCGTACGCTATTTGGAGCATTTAGAAGCTTTTGTCTCCCATTTGCACACTATTTGCAGCATTTGGCAGCTTGCCGTACTGTATATAGACTTATGTACTGCCTACATCTGCTTATATGCCAGTGATATAGGCCCTGCACATTACTTATTCGTTACCCATATGCTACCTTAATCTATATGATCTAAATGCACCGGGACCACCATAGTGCCTACATACTACCTACATACTACCCTTATACTGATACTACCTATCTACTACCTTGGTCATCTTTATGCTAGCTAAACGTTGCCTTTATACTACTTGAATACTACCTACGTGCCACCTATTTACTACCTGTTTACTACCTGTTTGCTACCTACATTCTTCTTTTACACTACCTATATGCTACCTATTTACTACCCGTTTACTATCTATTTACTACCTACACACTTCTTTTACACTACCTATACGCTAGCTACGAACTACCTGTAGACTACCCATATACTACCTATATGCCACCTATTTACTACCTTTTTACCACTTATTTACCTAGATGCTTCATTTACACTACCTATGTGCTGCCTATATACTACCTAGACACTACCTATATCTTACCTATATACTACCTGTCTACTTGCTGTTTACTACGTACCTACATGCTTCCTTTACACTACCTATATGATCCTAAATAATACCTATACACTACCTATATACTACCTATATGCCACCTATCTACTAGCTGTTTACTACCTATTTGCTACCCACATGCTTCCTTTACCCTACCTATATGCTACCTATATGCTACTTGTGGACTACCTGTCTACTACCTATATGCCCCCTATGTACTACTTGTTTACCTCTTATTTACCTACGTGCTTCATTTACACTACCTATATGCTGCCTATATACTACCTACACACTACCTATATCTTACCTATATGGCACCCGTTTACGTGTTGTATACTACCTATTTGCTACCTACATACTTTTTTTACACTACCTATATGCTACCTATATACTACTTATCTACTACCTACATGCCACCTATTTACTTTCTATTTAATACTACACATTTCCTTTACACTACCGATATGCTACCTATACACTATCAGATACTGCCCACGTATCTACACAGTACATTCATGCTATTTGTACACCACCTAATTACCATTACACTACTAACAAGATACCCACTACCCAACCCCACCACCACAATGAACCACAACCACACCACACCACAGGGGGAGGGGGGGTACACCAGGTACCATGACCATGGGTGGGGGGAGGGGGGGGGGACCCAGAACCTGGAACATGTATGTATGTTCTGTTTGCATGATGTGTATAGGAGTTGTTGTAATGGTTCGTGTGTTTAATGCAACTTAACTCTGCAATGTATGTATCTGGATGTACGTATGTAAGTGTGGAATTCGGTATTCGCAAAAGTAGGGATGTGTGCAACTATGTTAGTATATGTACGTATACAAGTATGTACGTAATAGCACGCAATAGTATGTAATAATTTGTACTTGTATGTATGAGTATTTTAATCCATACAACCTCTATATGATGGTGTCCTTATCAAAGCCATCTGCGATCGTGTGGGCCATGGAATCAATCAATTCTTGGCATTTGCAGGACATATTTGGAGCAAGGCCCTCTTGAAAGTCGGACACCCGACCCTCCGTAGACTTGTACAATACGGGGGCTAAGAACACGGGACATAGCAACCTACCTATGTGCATTTTCTCTTTAATGAACGGTTACATGGTGTTGTTTCTATACTCAGATTTGGCTCACTGGATCAAACTGGTCGTTTGGACAATAATAACTGTGAACCAACCAATACGATACAGCTATTATGCACTATGGTTAACCCATCGTATCGTGTTGATACATTTACGAACCATTATCAATTGTTCTTAGCCCCAATTGAATTGTCAAACCACGTAAATTAACCACACAAACCACATTGACCATACTGAATCGGATTGATTTTACTATAGTTGCACAGGAATGATGCACGGGTGGATAGGTGGGCCGCAGGTATCTCACCCCGGCCCGTTGGGATGCCAACAGGGGAACATCATAGCAATGGAGACATACCATATACACTTGGGTGGCCCTGGTGATCCAACATGGCAATGTTTTTTGTATATATGTGTGTGTATATATATATATATTTATTTATTTATTTATTTATTTATTTATTTATTTATTTATATTTATGTATATCAATAGTTAGATAGCAAACCAAGGAGTTTTCGCGGATTTTCCATGATAAATTACAAGAGGAGATCTCCTTTGTTCCTGATGACAATTTTAATTGTGATTCACCATGATTACCATTTTGAAACAGCATTAGACGCCTAAATTTTCTAATAGGTCATGGCATGGAAGGGTGCGGGTGAATTACCATCAGCCACGATTCTTCTCCAGTGGTTGGTGGATGTTTCGCATCATAATGGACGTGCTCAAGGCGGTTTTTCAACAACCGATGGATCGTGTCGAACTGTGGCTGGGTTGGCGGTAGCATTTGTTTCCGAGTAGTTGAAACAGCCAACCAGGTGTGCCATGTATCCGATGGGCATTTGAAACATTATTCGATGCACCGGAGAATCTACAGGTCCCAGCGTGCATATATCCATACACCACGCAATTCAAAATTATGCACGTATATACATGAATAGACTAGACATTCTTTCAGATATGTTTGCACATAGTCGCACATAAAATAAACCGCACAATCCTTTTAATCAGCAATCGCCAACGGCTGGTGGACATTGATCTTCATGAGAGGTTTGTTTGGGGTCGACAAGAACTCAGAGATACAAACGGAAGGCCCATCGTTTCTAGTTTGTTGATAGTTCTTTGTTGATTTGTCTACCATTTGATGGTTGTTTATTTGATAATTGCCGACTAACCAACATGTTAACCCTCATTGAAACTCATTAGCCATTGTAAGCCTTTATGACTAATGGCTGATAAAATGATGGTTAGAACATGGGTCAATTGCTGTGTATTCGTGGCCCAGATTCCAGCAGATTGCTGGCAGGTTTCAGTTCTGTGGCTTCAGGGTCATGCTGGCGAGCTTGACATCACTGCCACTGCCGATGTTCCAAACTAACGACTTAGCCGGACACGCCTGTGTGATTACATGGAAATATTGCATATCAATATTGATTTATGCACCTCTACATGTACACATATGATTAGTGTCATACCATACGCGTATGTACACATAGTATATCATATCATCTCATGTCATAACATCTCATCTCATAACATTGCATATCATATCATCTCATATCATCTCATCTCATACCATATCATATCATATCATACCATATCATATCATACCATATCATATCATACCATATCATATCACATCATATCATATCATATTATGTATTTTTATATGATCTTTTTTATTTACACATATGGGCATGCATGTGTCATAGTTTTTTAGTGTTTGATGCACAGCTGATATATGCATCATTTGGCCGGATATATCATTTTGATGAGTTTTTGATGAGTTTGGATGGCTGATGATTCACTATACAAGGTGCCAGTGGCTTGCTTGAAAGCTACCAGAACCAGATGTTGACAGGAAAAATGGGTCGGATGGGGCACAAAGCTTGTCCAATACCGAAAGGCCAGCGGAAGGGTGGTTCAAGATGGAGGTGTCCACTGGTTGAAGGACATACTGCTATGAGTTTGTCCAAAAATGGTGTAGCCTCAAAACTGGTGGTTTCCCCAGGCGACGGACTGCTGGTTTTCCCTATTCATAACGGCCATTATTGGATGGTGAGTAGGTAACACCATTTATGGACAATCCCATATGACAAGATACTGTTTCATGATGTGCATGCAGCATTGTGGTTCTGTGGGTTCTGTGGTTTTGGTGTCAATGCCCATTACTCAAGTGGATGGGAGGCTAAAAACACATTCCCAGAGGGCCTCCAACAAAAGACATTGGTGATCCATAACTTGTGTACCTCCACAATGAAAGGGTTTGGATATTTGCTGATCTGAGCGGTGTGTTTTGGAAATACGCCGGTGAAGGGGGCAGGCTGCCACTGCCTTTTGAGACTGGGTTTTGAAACCAGTGGTGTTTATGAAGTGTGGTAGTTGGATGGCGGTTGTGACCGCTTGATGATTTCAAACGCATATTGTGTGACACGTCCTGGCTGAGATGATTCACCAGCTTATTGGACAGTCTTTAGTTTTGGGGTGGCTGGTTGAAGCATGTTGAAGCCACCCTCCGGCAGAATTTGCTGGTGAATGTTGGTGCCCAGTCTATGACTCTCTGAAACCGGTTTTATCCGTTCTTGGCTGGGATGGCGGACAGATTGGGAGATGATCATTTGTTACTGCTGCAGGTTCAGAAGTGTTTTGACATGTGGCACCATGGCACAAATGATTTTGAGTTTATCAACGGTCGAAACCAGTTCCTTTCCACCGTTGTGCAAGCCAAAGCATTTAGGTTGGTTTAGACAGAATAAAGATGAAAAATATATAGAAATATGTTTGGCTTAAGTACCCGTTGCAGCCTAGTACACAACTGGGGCGACATGAAAAAACTCATACCCTGAGAATACATGACTGTCGGCTCGTGAGATCTGGTGTTGCGATCGTAGTTGTTGCACTGCCAATTTACTAGTTCGGTGTTGTTGATCATTATTAATAGCTAGCCCCGTAATTAGTATATATGGTGTTGTTGATCATTACCGGGCTAGCTGTTGATTACTCACCAATTGGCTAGCTGTTGATTACTCATATCATTGTTGTTTGGTGTTGTTGATCATTACCAGGCCCTTCTTGCTTCTGACTTGTTCATTTTCATAGTGAGGTTAGCCAAAACTGTATTTTGGATGGTCAAACAGCCAATGTTTGTGGTATGCTGTTTGTGGACACGGCCTCGATACTACAGAAACTGATGATGTTCGACGTAGAAGCAAACCCCTCTTGCTCCGTATGGTTTCAATATGGTTTCATGGTTGACATACATGTGAAGGTCGTATTTTTCATTGCTGAGTTGAGGTGATTGTCGCATTGAAGCCTTGAGCCATTGTCATTACACAGACCAGTGAACTGTCGTGAAGGTACCGCTAAATACTTAATTGTGACTCAAGAAAAGATGACCAAGTGAAGCCCTTCATAGAAGGGGGGAAAACAAGTTTAGTTCCATCCACATGTACACATATCACGGTTTGTGCACAAATTGATCGGTTTAAAACCACTGTGCAAGAGGGATTGCAACATAAATTGACCAAGCTTCCAAGTCCAATCATGCCTTGTTCCAATTTCATCGAATTTCAACCATCGGTTTGAACCAAAAATATTATAGTGGTTTGGAATAAGCTTCCAGTCATTGCTCGTTCCAACTTTGAAATTAATTTTCGGAACGGCTTCCAGCTTATTGATGCTTCATAAGCACCTCTTGACAACTCATGGTTTGCACTCCCGTGATCTGACATAGCAAGTTTCCCATTGAAGCGAATTGATGGTTGATAGGAAGGTTTTCACCCATTTATAGCTGGTTTTCCACCATTTCTAGCTGTTTTCTGGCTTGTTTCCCACAACTGATTCCACCATTTCATAGCTGAATTGATGTTTTTTACCTGGTTTTCCATCATTTTATAGCTGGTTTAGCCCATTCATTGCTGGTCTTCCACCATTCTACAGCTAGTTCATAGCCGGTTTTCCGTTATTTTGCAGCTGGTTCATAGCTGGTTTCCAAGCAGCTTCCGGTTCCATCTCACTAACCCGCCCACGTTGCGCCCGCCGTTGGCGTGCGTAAAAAAAGGCGCTGCGCAATGGCCTGGCGAATGGTCGAATCGTGGAGTGCTCAGCGGGGGCAGTTGCGGTGTCATCTGTACACGAAGATATCTATTTTTAGTATATTTGTATAGTTGTTTACATTTAATGTATAAATGTGTGAGTTGTAAATTTTGTATATATGTTTATCTATAGTACTTAATCATATTTGATACACATGATTGTATGTGTATATATGTGTGTAAATGTAAGGTATACATATATCCGTATTTATGTAATACACAATGTAAATTATACAATGTATGATAGATTAAATGTATAGAATATGTGTATTTAGTATGCAGTATGATTTTTACTATATATGATATTTATATACAAATATAATATGATATCAATGTAGATATAGATAAGGATACAAAGGAACGGATATAGATATTAAGATTCATATTCACATGTATACATATTACATACGTGCATATATGGTCATGAGGAGTGTAGTATCTAAATGTATTTCATAGAGTGTCTACATGTATGTGCATATAGTATGTACACGCGCAGTTTACGTATGTGATTGCTGATGGTTAGTGCTATATGTTAAGGATGAATGATGATGAACGATGATTTGTGATTATGAGTGGCGATCATCCTGCCTGAAATGTGTTTTGACATTTTTGTCATTGGTGTTGGGAACTTTTTGATCTTTTTCTACGCTCATCCAGCAGGTCTATGGAAATGGGTCAATATCATGTCATATGTAATATGTACGGACGAATTCTTTTGGCTTCCATATGTTTTGATCCATCCTCAAGATTGCTTTTTTCCGTTTTGTTTTAGTGTGTCATTGAAGTTTGCTTTCTGAACATGCTTCCATGTTTTGATCTTAGGAGTCGCTCGCAACTTGTCCACTGCCTGGGTTTCCAAAATTATTGGTTTCAACAAGTCATCCATGGTGGATGTTCCATTTCTATCTTCCAGAGAGTCAGCGGTAAATAACATGATGTTGCTATATAAGCCAAGTATTGATCTAAGCTGCTAATCCGAGTATTCATCTAAGTATGGTTGATTTCAGCACTGATTGGTACAAATGCAGTTCACACGCGCGCAGGCGCAGAGCGACCCAGTCCTGCTGATTGATGGCTGGGATTGTGGGAAGAGCCCAGCCAGCGGGTGCATGGTAGGGGAACGTGGTCCTGTTGTGGGGGTGCAAGCATGCAGTTCTCCTGTCACCGTGCTGATATGCGGACCTACCATGGTAAGTCGAACTTATGGAAGATCAAGTCCACCTACAATCCTATGTCGCAAGAGTTTAGTGTAGGGCCGAAGCACTGGTTCGTCAGCTATGATAGCTATTCTCAATGACTAGACCAAGTGGGATGATCCTCCAGCTACCGATGGTACCAGGATTTCAGGACAAGACACCGTGTACTGGATCTTTGGCAGTGATAGTAAGCATTTAGGAGGGCCAAGCAGGGTCAGATTTTGAGGGGTGAGTGCGTTCTCATGGCGTTGAAGGTTTTTCCACTTTTAACTATCACACATGGCTATGGGTCAAAAACCTGTACCCCTGGTTCCCCATCATTCACCATTGCTTTCCCTATAGTTTTGTTGGTTATTAACCACCATTATTGATGGTTAATATTGACCCACAGCCACATCTTGGCACGATGACTGATTTGATTGTTTGCAGTAACCTCAGTTTCATCTCCCGGCACGGGTGATGCTTGACATACGGGAAGCCACAAGAAATATTTCAATTCAGATCTCAAACTAACGCACACGCGCATGTTTCCATGCGATTTACTAGTGCAACAACATCAAGAGCAACAATAAGAACAACAGAAAGGATCGCAAGCAGCAAAAAGCAGCAAAACTACACAAAAAAAGCGGTTTTGTCCCATGGTTTCCCTATAAAATCCCATGGTTTCCCTATGAAATCCCATGGTTCAACCGCCCCCAAAGCATCGAAAACCACAAGCCCAAAGTCGTCGGACAGCTGGGTCTGAGCACTGGCGCTTCTAAGGTGTGTTGGTGGGTCCAGCTTCTGAGCCCGGTGTCCCAAAGCCTGGGTTGAGGTGGGACACCAACGATCACCAGCTGGTTATTGCTAATCATGAGGGACTAAGTGGTAATAACCAAGCTACTAACTTAAGGGAGTAGTATTCCCAGTTAGCTCATCTCAAGGGACTAAGAACTAGTCGTGGTTGTTTTATGTAGTTAACCGGTTATTACCACTCATAAAGGATTGAGGACTAAGTGGTTGTTTGATGTAATTAGCTAATTTTACCTGATCATAAAAGATTGGGAACTCATTGGTTTTTGGCTGGAACCGTGTGGTTATAACATGTTATGGTTTATTGTGTAGTTAAAAAAGAACAGACGGGTTATTCTATGGAACCAACTGGTTATAACTGCTTATTTTTCTAGTTATATGTTGCTGCGTGTTTCATAAAGAGTTTAAATTGCTGATAAGTTGTTGATTATGACTTGCTGTGGGTGTGTCTAATTCCATTATTTGGTGCTATAGTAATCTGTAGTCTATAGTCTACAATGCTTGTACCTGTACCCCTGGTGAACATGCAGTAAATTAGCAACCTAGTTGGAATCTCAACCATTTCTTGATGGGTGATTCTTGACCCAGTTCGCCATATAACGCCTACTGGTTCAAGGTATACGTTGTCGCAAGCCACAACAAGAATGCCAACAAACCATCCATAAAGCATCCTAGCTGGTCTTTTTCGTGGCACTGGAGAGCCTGCTGCGAATTGAGGCATTCTCAAGGGAATAGATGGACCACGATCATTTCGTATAGGCGATAGATATTTGCATGTTTTAGTAGATAAACTATCCATGGTGTATGTTTGCTATTTGATATATATTTTACACTTATGACGTGCGTTCTTTCAAACAACTTCAAGAAGGGCGGGGGCTTCCTTGTGCTGTATTTCCCCGTGCTGTCAATCCCTGACCATGGCTTCTCGACTTATACTTTATGCTTAGCGGCGGCCTCTACAGTCAAGAATCTCTGCACAATGAAGGCCTCCATTGCCATGCCATGAGTTCCGGCGGATCAGCTTGAAGAGTGACATAGCAAGCGTTGCTTCACGAAAGTACTGTACGTGATCAGTGAAGCATGTACATGGTTGATGGTTGCCAAAGATGAAGCTGCTCATACACTATAATTCATTGATTTTTGCGATTCTTATGTGCTGTGAATTTCTTGGATTAGGTAGGACGGCGCGCGTGCAAGATAGCCACCTGACAAACTTCTTGTCAGGTGAAATAGGGCAGAACAACCATAACTAACCATTAAAACATATGAACACACTGGTGGTTCTACAGAACCCGCTGGTTACAACTGGTCACTCTTCGATTTCATCACTGGCAATGTAGGTGTTTCTCAAGTCATAGGAGACCCTTACATCATCCTTTGTTAACTATTTGTAGCAATAAACAAAGTGTAACTTTAGGGTTCCCTATGGCACGAGAAACCAACATATCGCTGTTTAATCACTACTGTTGGTGATTATACCCTATCAATCCGTATGATTTACCAGTTTACTCCCCTATAAAACCAGTACGAACCACCACGCACCGCTGTTGATTCAAGGTGATGCATGGTGGAACGGATCCCTGAAGTGGCCGAGGTTCATCGAGAAGATGTCCGGTGCACCCTTCACCAATGGTCCGCAACCATGGTATGCAGGTGACGTGGGGTCCGGTGTTTGCAGTTGGATCGGGTGTTTCTTAAGCGATAGGGAACCCCCGAAAATGTTTGGTTTGCTGTACTATAAACTGTTCATGAACTTGACGTACCCCTATGACTTGAGAAACCACCATACCAATTCTAGGGTAGAGGTACTTCTCAACCTGGGAAATACCTCTTAGTCAAGGAAACGGTTCTTCGAATGAATTTATGATGCTAATCGCAATCTCCAGGTTTGCCGACTTGCTTGCAAAGAGCACAAGTTGTTTGCTCCAATTGACACCTTACAAGCACCCTGATCACATAGATGGTTGGAGGAAGGATCCACAGAGAATGTTCCAGTCCATGGATGGCCTTTTTTAACTGCAATGTTTGTTGGATTTGTTGGTTCAGGTGGCAGTTGCTTTTATCGCTAATCTCATTGATTACTTGCTTAAAGGTTCACAACGTATGATTGATTTTGGTACAAAGCCTGTGATCAGAATATCTATCAACGAACAATGGAATGATGTGGCTGTTTTCTCAGTTTTCGCCCCAAATTGCAGAGTATCATCCATGAGATCAAGATACCTACTTAGCAACTCGCACGATGCTGTTCCCCAACGGTGAACTATCCCCCACCTGGCTGATCATCGAACTACTGGCTGTGAACGACTGCCTGGTGGGGTGCCAAACATTTTCGATTTTCCTAACTGTATTGCCAAAATGGTGGTTTCTCAAGTCATAGGGGTACCCGAAAAATGATCTAGTCAATCATTTATAGTAATAAACCCCAGCCATACCTTGGGGGTCCCCGAACTGGCGGCTAAGAAACGGCCATTCCTGGCTGGTTGGTTGACCGGCATATCTCTTCATGACGGGATGGTTCAACCACCAACCAGTGATGACCAGCTCCCTGGCGCGGCAACAGCAACAGCCAGGCGAACGAATTTGTGGCCCGGACTTCTTCAAGGTGGCCTGGACTTCCCGGGTCAGAAATGGGGTCAGTGGCTGAGCCAAGTGGCTGCGAAAATTTGTGAACATGACGGGATGCCAACTTCGGTAGATGTGGGTGTTTCTCAAGCCATAGGGGCACCCCCATATCATTCAGTTTGTGATGTATAGTAATAAGTCAACCATTTTTGGGGGGTTGCCTATTTCGAGAAACCACCATTTTATCAGCTTTGTAAATTGCGAATCTTAGCCATTTTGTACACTCGTTGTTGTACAACCTCTTTTGTTTGCATTGCATTTTTTTTTTGCGGTGGTCATTACTGTACTATTTGTGCTTCAAAATAGTAACCCCCTAACCCAAGGTATGAAAATCTCCGTAAGAGTTTACTTATAGTCTCCTTTGCAAACGCCAGCAAAAAGGAAATCCAATTCCTGGAGCTCTTTGCTACGAAGCCGGCTTGGTCTCAATAAGTGGAGACATGTGGAGACTTTCCCAGTGAGACTAAACTTTCTGTTCCAACAAACACAATAATCGGTTCATTCTAGCCACTAGTTTGCCACTAGTTAACCACTAGTGAACCACTAGTTAACCATTAATTAGTCAACCATTAGTTAAGCATTAGTTAACCACTAGTTAACCATTAATTAGCCACCAGTTAGCAGTCGGCTATCTGACCAAGGTGTCACCCACGGGACCTGCCGCCGTTCCGAATCAGCAGGCGAATCGCATTGATGCTGTTTATCCCGACCCGGGCACGCCTTGGAGATATCCCAATGCAGGCAGGGACGGCAGGGAGGTGTTGCGCCACCTTGATCCCTCCGTGACCCGGAAAGGGATGGTGGCTACAAGGTGGGCCCCCCTGGTTATAAGTTGATTAATAAGCCATTTAAGTATAGTTATATCTACCACAACTGGTAGTTACCCTAGTCAGAAGCCAACTTAGCTAACTAAGGGGCCCACCATGTGGCTACCTCTTAAAAGAGCGGAGTTCAGGGACTAAGGAGCTATGATGCCAAGTCTGACAGGTGCGCACCTATGAGGCAGTGGTGTTCCTGCACGTGGAGGGAATTCAAATTCCAAGGTGTGAGTTTCCATTGGTTGTGGGTATTGCTCAGTGTTTCGTTGTCGGTATTGCTATGGTTTGGTGGTGGTAAGGTTGCCAGGCTTGCCATGGATTTTTTGGGGTGTCTACCTGTGACGGTATTCATGGTTGTCTTGGGGAGTGGATCCATTGGCACCTTTTTTTTCAAAGGACGCATTGGTACTTCTATTTTCAGAAAGTGTTCAGACTTGCACATGCAGGTGCATCCTTTTTGCCATTATTATGTCTCATTGTTCAGACATGACCACATTTCTACACAGATAGATGATAGAATCGATATACTTCGCATAATGTATATATTTTATATCAACAGAAATATGCTTTGGCATATTATATAAATATATTTGCATCTATGATAAATACATACATATGATATGTAAGTGCAAAGATGTACGAAATGTTTTAGCATCCGACAATAATGGTAACCCAGGATTAATAAACGCCTGGTTGATGAATAGGGGGTATCCCCCAAAAGCCTTGGTTTCCCATTAGAATGGTAACCCCCCCAACTAATAAACCTAGGGTTTATAAATCCTGGGTTAACATCATCCTACATGTTTGCTTTGCTTGTTGGTCTCAGAGATGCAGGCTGCATGACTGGCCGAGTTGGTAGCCCAGTGGCTGTCAACTGCGAGGTGTCAAGAGTCTGACTGCTTGGTGGGTTGGTGAAATGGTTTTGGCTAATGGTTGGTTAATAAAATTGTGGTTGTTAACCAGGTGATTGAATGGTTGTGGTTAATGGTTGGTCAATAAGAATTGATTGGCTCAATGGTGATTAAATGGTTGTCAATAAGCCTTTCTAAGCGACAATAATAGGCGTATACCAACTACAACTGATTGGTTGGTTGATCAGCAAATGAGCAACTGAATAGGGGTAGAACCTGGGGATGCTCATGAACAGTCGGGAGATCACGGGCAAATCATGATGTTTGCTTCATTTGGGTTGGATACACAGAATACAGGACGTAGCTCTAAGCATCATCCACTGTGTGAGTAATTTCGCAGAGAAACTGGGGTGCATCGTTGCATCGCTACCTCATGTATACTTGCATGGTTGCGACCACAGATTCTGACTGCAGTTGGCTAATTCTATACTTAGTGTATAGGCGTCCTTTGCAATGGAGATGTGTGAAACGTATGCTGCGCAGTTCTCTTGCCATAACGACGGGAGACAGATGCAAAGTCCTAAGATCCATTGTGTGACTTCAGGTCATTCGTTGATGAGTGCTTCCTCATTCACCGATTTGCCACCGTGAGCCAGCACCCAACCCCACTTGAAACCTTGTGCTGTTCGTGCCACCTGGTTGTGTCGCCATGTTGCTTCACACTATTGGTATCATCCGGGATGCAAGTGATGCTGTTCAAGAGCTGGTTTGCTGGTTCTGACTTGCTCATTAATGATACTAATAATGGATGTTTGATCCATTCAATGGATCATTTGCTTCCAAATGAACAACATCCCAATATGCTCGCGACTTTGCTGGTTCTAAGTTGCTGATGATGTGAAGATGACCCTCTTTCCAGTGGTTGAGACGCGTCCAAAAATGGCCATGTCCCTGGTGTCCCCAACAATCCAAAATTACTCTTTTGCGTAGAGGGATCAACCATATGATCCATATGGGTCTTTCTCAAGCCATAGGGGTGCCCCCAAATCATCCAGTTTATCAACCATTTACGGTAATCAGCAATCAACCAGCCACAACATTGGAGTTCTCTAACTTGAGGGACCACCAGTAGTTGTTGAACCCTATTGTTGGTCATTGGTCCCTATCATTAACCACAATAAACCATCATATGTAGGAAAAAGGTCAGCCCCGTCGACACGGCAATCATTCCATCAAAAGCTCACCGAGGCTGAACCTGTCCTGAATCTCATCGAAGATTTGTTGGACGGTGCAGGCGCCGAAGTTGTCCCCACTCCTAGGCATCACCGGAGCGTGCCTGGGTGTGTCTCAATCCCTATAGGCATATGGGGGGTTCTGGCAATGGGGAAGCCCCGAAGTTATGGTTGGTTTATTACTACAAATGCTCAAGATTGGATGATTTGGCGGTACAGTACCCCTATTGCTTGAGAAACACCAATACGCATTTGAGCCGTTCAAGTCGGAACTACGTGGCGTTTGTAAATCGTAAAAAACCACACTGATATTGACAATGAACCAGAGCGATCCCAGTATATCACATTGCATGTTTTCCGAATAGTTTTAATATGTAGATAGCCGTTTTATTTATATATACACTCTTTGAACAGTATTGGCAGTATTGGTATCAATTTACTTCACTGAGCACTACCTCTTTGTATGGTGCTTGCACGGATCTTAGTAGCCCCTTGTCGGCAACCACGGTACCAAAAAGGCTCGGTCTGTGCTTTTGCGATAATACTGAATCAAAGCTGCCCAAAAGAATATTGCATAATTACGTTTGTATGCCTGATGTTCAATACAATATCCTACGCCTCACTAGCTGACCAAATATCAACAATATTTCTGTAATGATACTGCATCTCTCCGGATATACATGTACTCCGTATATTACATGAAAATATAGAGACATGCGTATGCGTAAAATATGAAATATACATCCACATGACAGATATAAAATCCATCTGGAATCAGAGCTACATCTACTCAGATTTATATGGATGTTAT
This sequence comes from Symbiodinium kawagutii, assembly GCA_009767595.1. Taxonomy (NCBI): domain Eukaryota; class Dinophyceae; order Suessiales; family Symbiodiniaceae; genus Symbiodinium; species Symbiodinium kawagutii. The sequence goes on along the minus strand of VSDK01005334.1, from coordinate 337,408 downwards.
ATAGCTTTTTTTTATGAGTGCATAAAATCATACCTAAAAACCACATAGCTACATCTACTCCAGCAGACTTCCATGGCCACGGTCGGTCACTGACCTGTGAGGCGATGGAGACACTTTTCCAGAGGATGGTGACGATCAGGCTGGGTGACCTACTTGCATCATAGCAGAAGACATTGCAGATGCAGCAGGTGGCTGAAACCAGCCATGTTTTTGAGTCAGCTCTTTACATGACAACATGCAGGATGGGGAATTTTGGTTTGGGAACCAGCAGGAGCATCATGACAATGTGCTTGTTTGCCGTTTGCATATGAGCCAGAGACAAAATTATTGATAATTGTGTTTAAAGTAAGCGTTACATGGAGATATGTTTTGTTGATTTTACTCGAAGAACGATAGGGGACGGCCAAAAAACGATACCCCAAAAGAGTACTTCAAAACTTGGAGAACGATAGGGGACGTTCAAAAAGATCTGTGAATACAGCCAAACAAAAGAAATTTTGACGCCAGCTCATATGTAAGATGCAATTGTGATGGTCGATATGTACTCTGACTGTTGTCAGGATAATGTGCGCATCCATCGGCGGGACTAGAATGGATGCTGGGGGAGCAGGGGTAAAGGGTGACCCCTAGTTCCGCTGTCAAACAAGGCAGCTACTGTTGATCGAGGAAATCCTGCACCACTTTGATTGTTGATACCCCCTGGGAACCTTAGATTTTGACATTAAAGTTTGAGCACGGTTCATGTCGAACATGAAAGTTGTGAATGGCGGAAATCCTGCACCACCACGCTTTGTTACCCCAACATTGAGATCAAGCGGTTACCGGTTACCAGGGATGTCCCCACACAAGATTGCTTGGGATGCACGTCTGGGTGCAGGATTTCCTCCATCAACCGTATGACCATCATCACCACCACGACAATCATTCCTAGCATCGTCATTCTCGTCAGTTTTTTTCGAAAAAGTCATCATTGCCACCAATAGAATCATCGCAGTCATCATCACAACCATGATCATCATCATGATTCAAGATTTCTTTACCGTCACCATGACAAGAATGATTGTAGTCATTACATGTTATTACAATCAGTATCACAGTATCACCATCGTCATCCCATCGTTATCGATTATCAGCACTGCAGTCAATATTATCATGAACCATAGTCGCAACATGTCGCAACCATCCTCACAGTTGTCATCATTTGCTCTCATCTGAACGACATTGCTATGTTCATGCTCCGACACTTGTGGGGCCATCGCAATCATACTTGTGCTAGCATGAACATGACATCAGTGTCCTGTTTATTCTTCATGATTTGCCCAGCAAAATTACCAAAGGAAGTAGCAACGAGGAAGTCACTAAACGAGATGCACAAGAACTGACCGACAAGAAAAAGCAAATCAGATGCACACGACTTGAACACTTGCCCAGTGGTAACAAGGCTGTGGGTCAAAACCCCGTACCCCTGGTTCCCCTGTCATTAGCCATTGTTTCCCTTATTATTGTTGGTGACTATCCCCCATGAAATTGGTTGATTGATATTGACCCATACCCACAAAGAGCATGAACAAAATTATGCCTGCCTCAACGGCCGCACCTGCCAAGCTTCACAGGGTCGACTCCACGAACACCTGTTGGCACTGGGTCGGGTAGCCCAGGGGGCCACCAGGGCTGCCTTGAATGACGTCAGTCAGCTGGATCAACCGACTGATGGTGAGCGTCAACAAGTGGAATGTGTGTGAATTTGTTAGCTGATGTTGGTTGATTTGATTTCGTTCGTTAGCTGGATTATGCTGGATTGATAAGTATCTTCTGAACTGCCCGATATTGAGCTGGAGACGAAATTCACACCCAATGAAATACCTCAGATCAAGGCCATTTGAAGCAAATCACCAGCAGAAATAAAACTTCAGATCCAGCTGCGGGAGTGTAGTCGGAGTCTTGCAAGACCTTGATATTGGCCCCTTCAAGTAGTGGTTGACTTGCCAGTTGGATGGACCCATGATGCACAATTCCGGTGTCTTTATGATGGGTCATTTCCAGCAGCGGAACCAAGACGTGAGCAGCGTCAAAAACCTTCATGGATTGCAGTCAACTACGACTGAAACTCCGAAAAAGGCTTGCGTAACTAAATCCCTGCAGTGCCTAAGTGTTGCGTAAGCACTGCGTAAGCGATATTTCTGCCTTACGAGGCGTAAGCTGTGCGTAACTAGAATGTCTTTTCACACGCGTATTCCTGCGTAACAAGCGCGTAACTAACGAATACGGAAAAGGCCCCGCGTAACTCAAAACCTGAGCCGCGTAACAAATGCGTAGCTAGCCGCGTAAGCGAAAACGGAGTTTAAGAAAAAGATAATAGGGTTTTCGACACTGCTCACGTGTCATGTCTCAAAACGCTTCATTGTCGTCACTGTCTATCAGTGGATCAATATGAATCATCACTACGGGCGATGATCCTGCTGACGATATGAGCCGTAGCCAATGCTCGAAGCTGCCCAAGGTGAGAGTGGAAGAGAGACGGACCCTCAGAAAGTGAGACAGGAGCAAGCACGTCTGCAGTGCAGAGATATCTCAACTGAGGGGTTGCGCAAGTTTGCGCTTTTGACATGTATATATATATATGTATATGTGTGTGTGTGTTTAATATCATATAAGTAGTATATATTTGTATATTAATACTTAAGTGGAGATGGGTCCATCTCACCAAGCATTTACATACGGAACAGTGAGCTAGACCGTAGAATAACATCATCCTTTTCGGGGAACTGAGGCCGGGTTCCCCCCGCAAAGAAGGGCAAGTATATACATCAATTAGATCTACAAACATAGAAGCAACCGCCCGCATGCGCAAATGCCAACGGCGAATTGATGTCGATTGCAATGTACTGGTATTCATGCAGAAGAAATAGTCAAAGCCAGCAAGAACCAGCCAACCATCACCATCAACTACCAGGTTCACCCACTAACCATCACCAGTTTCAACTTCAACCACCAGTGATGGTATTGGTTGCCATGCGTCCTTCGTGAAGCACCTTGCCGCGTGGCTTCCCGAAGCACCTTGAGTCGATAGGACCAGTTCGCTGCTTGTTCGCAGCAGCACATCGGTCGTTCAGAGGAATCGTTGCCCAGATTTGTTTTGAATGTTTTTGGTAGACAAGAATTCCTTTGGAAAGCATGGAATCATGTAAAACATGACGATACCAAGTATGAAGGCTGCAGAAGAGACAAGGTCCTAAAAAGAAGTAGGTAGTATACAACTACCGATGAGTAGTTCATACATGTTCATAGCTAGGTAGTTCATAGATTTTTCTTAGAAAAAGGACGGAACTGTTGAGATGTATCAGATACAACGGAGGTGCCAGTCGCAGATCTCTGGTCAGGGGTAGTCCACCCCAACTGGTACCATTGTGGTGCCAAAGCCTTGTCGCATAGCCTGTCGCAGTCTCTAAGGTTGCCATACTTCGTCGACTCAGAGTGTCGCATCTTTCAGTGTCTCTACGAAGCGGAGCCTCAGTTTGATACCCAGAATGGATCTCAGCGCAGTCCCAGAAATCTCCGGGGAAGTGACAAAATTGGTGACATGCGACCAGGGTCGGCTTTGGTGTTACTGTATGGAAGTCATGATGGGTCAAAGTTCTCAAAATCAACGCGGTGTCCTATTGCCAAGTTAGACATGGATGCATAATCTCAAATGATGTTTGCACTTGTGTGTTCATGGCTGCTCCTCAAGCGACGCCTCATCTATGAACATCGCTGAAAAGTTGGTCGCCAGCACTTTCCAAAACCAGAATGGATCGACCCACACAATCTATTCAATCAGAATAACATTCACATTCGAACAAACAAGATTTCATATGAATCATAGCTCACCATGGTTCACCATTATTCACTATAGTTAACCCCTATTAGCGGTTAGTTCACCCCTGTAAGAATCTATCATGAGTTTCATCATGGCCACCATATTCTCAGCACGGACACCTTTTTCGAGGTGGGACTTGGAAGCTCCATCTCCAGATGCCCTGCTGCCACGCTTGCGGAATGTGCAGACAGGGCAGCAGCCGCCGGGGATCTTAAGGGTTCCCCTGGAACTGGGATGATGGTTGATGGTGGGCAACAATGGTTGATCAATGCTTCATATATTCTAAATGTGTTGTGGTGAGGATTATATAGTGATTATATAATTAGTGATAATCAATAAAAAGTGATTACAATTACAGTGATCAGTGATTAATATGCCATCGTGAGAATTGACTCTGAGTGATCATTGATTGATAGGCGAATTTTGATCTTGTTGATTTGACAAAAAATCAGCAAAAAATACAACAAGAATGGTGATGAGGAACTGGTTGGTGGTTTCAAAATATTTTCATACCTGGAGATGATGATCTCTCATCCTTGGGGGCCTCCTCAGGGACCCAAACTGGCCCCAGCCGGCTATCCAGCTCCGGCTTCACCAGCATAAATCTGATAAACCATTTCATAGCCTACAGGTTAGATCCATATCAGTCATGGGGACGGTAGACTCTTTCTAGAGCAAAAAATGTATAACTCCTAACCTAATTAACAACAATATTCAAGTTTTCAATCGTAATAAAACGAACTATATTCGACTTAATTCCTTAATATGATTGTTTAGGTTCATTTTGTCCTGTTCATTATTGTTCGTAGAACTCGGTCCTGGACTAAAACTATTTAGGTTCATTATTTAAAGCCCCAAAAGTTCGACACTTTGAATAGACCTTTCACGTTGTGGGGTACCAAGTCCTAGGTGGCTGGCTGATCACCGGCTGAGGATCGTGCTGCATGGCAACGGTCACACTGGACGTTGGTTCATGCCGCGACCTTGGAGCGAAATGGTGGACACACGGAACTGGCTTATGGTGGTTTATGGGTCAATATAAATGGTTAACTAGCTGGTTAATGTTTATCAATAGGGGATAAAGCAACAATACTAGGTTTATTCCAACTAATGAGGGATAATGGCTGGTTAGTGGTTAATAATAGGGAATAATAGCCAACAATAACAGGGGATATACCAGCTATATATTGCCATGGGTTAATATTAACCAACCAATAATTGGGGATAATGACCAACAACTGGTTTATTCAATTTTATTCATCTGATTCGTAGGAAATTCAACTTTGTTCATATTATGATTTTTAGGAGATTCGACTTTATTCATATGATTCTTAAGAGATTCAACCGTTGGAAGATCGAAAGTCACCGATTTCACGCAGGTTCAATGCTCTTTCTGTGTCTGGTTTTTCGAGCAGGTTTCCAGTTCCAGCATCCGATGGGTTTCCAGCTCTTTATTGCACTTGACTCATGCATTTCAGGTGCAACCTGTGGAGGGAAATGGATTTCTTGAGAAGGGTCCGGGACCACGGCGGCTGAAGGGTGGTGAGTGCTGGTTGGTGATGCTGAGTTGCTACTGATCAGTGGAATGATTTCAACGGTGGGCTCATGCTCCATAGACCTTCATAGTGGTCGACGATGCTGCTGCTGCTGACGATGATGATGACGACGATGATGACGACGATGATGATGATGATCATTACGATGATGATGATTATTTGAAAGTTGGGTACAGTTATGAGAGGGTGATCCACTGGACCCAGCGGATCCAGTATTTGTGGGTTGCTGACCTACCCAGGGCGCGTGCACATGTACAGCCACCATTAGAGAGGAGCCACAACTCACGTGTGCTGGGAAGCCGGTGAGGATCATTCTGAGCAGCAAGGCACTACTTATAATTACAGTATTATGATCGTGAGTATTCAAAATCATGTCTAGTATAATGATTATAGAATTATGAGTGCAATTAGTTTAGTCAATGGCTATGATTATTTTTTTATATACTCAATGATTGTGATTATGTATGTCAATGTATGTTGTAATGGCCAACAATGCTATGGGTAGACTTCTATGATCAGGGACATCTGTCACCATAAACAATGTTTGCGAAGGTCAACAAGGATCATTGATACGACCAATAGTTCTTGGCAGCGTGACCACGAGTCATTGTCACCATACGTTTGCTAACGACGACCACGATGACAAACACTCATCGCCACTGTGATCATGGTTGCCACGACCAACAATGGTCTCCATGATCACAATCTCACAAATGATAGTGATTGCCATTGGTCAAATTTGACATACTAGTATATTCTATGATGATTTGAGAATATACAGTGGACATCTATTGATCAATGATGAACAGAGACCATTGATCGATAGTGACAGCACCATCCACTACCAATAATTACCATTGATCAAATTCACGCGTCACTCCCACTAATAGGGACTAATGGGACTCATGATTGTTTAAGATTGGTTTGTTCACAAATGATGTACCCGCACGGCTGGTTCGTTTCCCTATCAAGCATCACCACCGTTTTGATGGGAAGATAGGGGGCACCACTATGGCTATGTAGTTGTGAACTGACCCGTGGCCATGGTTGTCGTTTATGCATTCCACAAATGCACCATATCAATCAATATCAAAGTTGCCATCAACCACATCATTACATCATTGACCAAACTATGATCTATCATTATCATGGTGACAGATTATATCATTACATCACTATCATTTTTTTTATCATATTATGTCATTACATCGTTACATCACTGTCATTACATCATTACATCACTATTATTACATCATTATATCACTGTCATTACATCGTTACATCACTGTCATTACATCATTACATCACTATTATTACATCATTACATCACTGTCATTACATCATTACATCACTATCATTACATCATTACATCACTATTATTACATCATTACATCACTGTCATTACATCATTACATCACTATCATTACATCATTACATCACTATTATTACATCATTACATCACTGTCATTACATCATTACATCACTATCATTACATCATTACATCACTATTATTACATCATTACATCACTATTATTACATCATTACATCACTATTATTACATCATTACATCACTATTATTACATCATTACATCACTATTATTACATCATTACATCACTAACATGACAACTTCACAGATCCAACGTAGTCACTGCGGACCGCTGGAGGTCGGTCTGAGCATCGAAGAGTTGTCGCACCTTCCGCACGACGGACCAGTGGCACCGGGCACGGTGCCGGACGAGGACAGCAGAACGGCGTGACATGCGAAGCGGTAGGGGTACTTAACGGCTGCTGATGGCTGATACAACCGGACCTAAAGCTAATGATTGGAGGAATGGCTGATGATTACTATAGGTTAATGCTTCTAAGTGGTATCAACGTGAATTATTTGCTATGAGATGCTACAAGTCGTAACATTAGTCATTAGTTACTGATGGTTGATACGTCCTATAGCTCAAGATTTGAGTCATGACTAGCGGCTGCCAATCATGTTTATCAAACCATGATTGCCAATCGTTACGCCATCCTAAATCAGCTACTGATGGCTATTCTCTTACAAATGATTAAAGCACTTTATGATGGGCAATGATTATTGGTGGAAATTATGGCTGATTGCTAATGACGGCTATTGATAGTGATGACTAATGATGGCTACTGATGGTGATGGCCAATGATGACTGGTGATGATTTAACATATGTGATGGTGAGGAAGTGGACAAGACTGTCACCTGTGCGAATAAGCTTAGCTATATTCTTTGGCACCGCGTCGACCGGCTTCGATGCATCCATTTGACAATGCGCCTTCAAATCCACGTGTTCAACAGAGAAGCCATAATCATAAGGCTTGTGGTTTATCATAAGACTTGGACTTTTGTCACACGTTATATCATGTATCCTCAGATCACATTCCATTCTATCCACTCTCATCAGCATGGATAGTTGTACATGTATGTATATTATGTGTATATATATATATATGTGTGTGTGTGTGGGTGTGTGTTTTGTGTTTCTTGTTTGTCCTTTGCCAAGGAGCATCAAAGAGCTGATTCATGTATTGTATATATTGTATCTATATATACATTATGTCATGTTTGCGAATGCAGAAGGACTAAACGTTCTTGAAGCCTGTAACAAATGCGGAAGTTGGAACGGAAAATTGCCAAAGTATCAGTAAGATGAGCCAATGCGCAGTTTGTAGAGAGATCCAGTGCTAAAGTGCTTTGCCTATGGTGATCATATAGTCTGCTTGCCATTTGACAACTCCTACGATATCCTATGATATCCCATGTTTTGTTTATTGACCCTGTTCACTTCAGCTTGGATTCTTGTGATTATTGGATACGATCTGAAGGGAGGGCATTGATCATACTGCCACTGTTCACTGACTTCCTTCAATTGTGTTTGTGGCCCCAGGGATTCCAGACACTGCCCGCCGATATCAGCTGTGTTTTTTGGCTCAGGCAGATCATCAAGTCAGCAAACAATGACAGTGGATGATGGTTAGCCTGATGACAGGCATGTAGAGATCAACCAAACTCTACAACAGTCCAGATCATCCCAAAGCTAACAGCTTCCTTCCTTCCCTGACAGCTGCCACAGCGCATGGCCGGAAACAAGAAGCCAATAGGTGATAATCTTCACGTTGCAAGCGGGGATTCGCCCGCTTCGCTCCACCACCCTGACCTCAAAATCCAAGCTGGGTGCTGGTCTTTGACAGGTTTTTTTCCTGGTAATTATTAACAAATGGTCGGTTGACTGGCGCATATTTTTTCATAGGGCCGGTTCAACCGCCAGTAAGTGAAACAAGGGCAGCTGAAAGGTGAACTCGATGCAGTGCTAGGTGCCCCAAACTCTTGCCCTTGGGAGCCATGCCGATGAAAAAGTGGGGGCTCCCAATCCATGGTCCACAATGCTTTGCCCAGAGATCAGGGTTTGGCGAATTGGCAACAGGGTGTGGCTGGTTGGTGGTTTCAAGTATGTTCTACTTTCCCTAGTAATGATTAACAAATGGTTGGTTGACGAATGTTTTTTCATAGGGGTTCAAACCACCAACCAGGTAGCTTTTGGCCTGTGGGGAAGTGCCATGATTGATTACGGACATGCAGAGTGTGACAACACCCAGGATTTCTGCCAGACGAGCACAGGTTTTGTTTGCCCTGCTTGGACATGTCGTTCCACCTTGAGAATTCCCAGAACTCCTACAGGGTTTTCACTATAAATCTCGGGGGTTCCTGGTTGGTTCGTTCTGGATCCAACGATGAATCAACCAGTATCACCATGAACAACCATCAAAATTAACCACCATTGACCATTGATTAACCACCATGAATCTGGGTCGCTTCTTGTCAACCCTGGTTGACAACCATCAATTACATCACCATGATAGAACAACCATCAATTTACCAACATTAACCATGGATAAAGCATAGAACCACCATGAACAACCCTGAGTCTTCCGGGTCGCTTCTTGTCAAGCGGTGACCCAGATCCACAGCAAAGCTGCGAGGTTTCGGATGACCAACACGGAGCTCAAGCTCAAGCGCGAGCGTGGCTCGGTAAGGGCGATTTCCCACGCGAATATGCAGCTGAGCCGACTAAACAAGTATTTGTTCACGATTTGAAACTGAATTACCCTAAGTACTAGAATTTGATACCATCCTCAGGTTAACAAGTAAACAAGATTAAACAAGTATTTGGGTGCGAAACTTCGATCTGTCCAACAATGCTGAAGAGCCTCAAAAAGCTAGCTCTTAGCGGAGAGCACAAAGCTGTATAGGGCTGGGATGGATCTAGAATATCATTTTGCGGTCCCAAGCGATATTGACCCGGTCCCCGTTTTGGATTCAAAGTCTGACTCTGCCAAAACTGACAGCACGTTCAATTGTGGATCTTACACACACCAACTTCATTTGCAAAATAATCAACAACCAAGCGATTGTGGTTGTTCTTGATGGTGTTGGTGTTGTTGTTGTTGTTGTTGCTGGCGGCAGTGGTGGTGGTGGTGTGGTTGTTCTAGTCCTTGGTGGTGGTGGTGGTGGTGGTGGTGGGGGTGGTGGTGGTGGTGGTGGTGGTGGTTGATTTTTGGTTTTCTTTTGCTTTTGTCCATTGCCATCATCGTGGTCGTCGTCGTTGTTCTTGCTGATCTAATTGTTCACAGCGTTTTTGTTTTTCATTAAGAAGTCAACCATCAATCAACATTCAATCAGCTGTACATGTTGACAAAGTAATCACTCAATAAAACAGCATCAAGGATTATTGTTTTGTTCCTTGTTGCTTGTGCCTTTGCGTCTCTTGAGTGGCTGGTTGCTGCGGTTGTTGATGATACATGATGATACCAGCTGCAGGGATGATGGAAGCCTTCCGAGCTGGCAAAAACGCATTGGAGGACACCCCACTTTGCCTTGGTTGAGAAAGACAAGGGTGGCACAAGTTCACAACTCCTAGTGTAGGATGGATGGGTCTACACCAGGCTCATGCTGATGATTGATGACTCACAATGGGTTGTTTAATTCTAAAGGTACCATTTTGAGGGCGCTTAGAAATTCTCGGAAAGTATTTGAATCAATCCTGAATTCTGCGTGAAGATTCCCCTGGCGCTGAGACAGCACTGCCCGGGAAACTTGAACCTGAAAGAGCCAATGATCGTTCGACGTAACATGACAATGTCATGACCTTGCTCGAAAAGCGTATGAAGCATCAGTTACTCAGCATCATGATACTTGGTGATGAATGACACGCACACACATATACACATGAATACCCTGTCATACCCTGTCAAAGTTAGAGCTTGATCACACTAACCCCAAGGTTTGATGGATACCGGCCTTGCCCAAGTGGAGGTTTAATGAGCAGATCTCAACCTTTTCCTTGCTCGAAGAGTCACAGAAAACAAACCAGTCCAATCACCAGTCGATGGTGCATGTCGGTTTGTTCAAATGGTGCACGCCCAGGTTACTGGCAGTTTCCTGATCAATGGCTATGGCGTTGGATGGCTGGTACCACAGGGTAACACCTATGGACAAACCCACACGATCATGTAGCAACCATGAATGACGCGGATACGATGCTGCATCCAAAGCTCCCGTGGCTCGGAAGGACTTGCGCTTGCCCTACTTCCTGGCCTACGGTTCTGCCATGGCTGCGCTGCGAGAGGGGCAATTTCAACCGAAGCTTGGTGAGAGCTGTGCGTTGGGGTGATCTGATGAGTTGCAGAGTGAGGGATGGATGATTACTATACCGGTCACTGTATATATATAATGCTGATATATATATATAATGCTGATGAATATCCATTATGATGATATAAATTTCTAGCTCTAACATTCTCATTCTGCAAAGCTGATGCCTCTGTGAACTGTTTGGGACCTGAATTCTTTATCTGGTGGTTTCTCAAAATGGGGGTACCCCAAAAATGCTTGGTTTATTGCTATAAATGACTATTAATGGATGATTTGGGGGGTGCCCAATTTATCTGGTGGTAGCACTCAACAAAATAGCAATGTCAACTGACCACAGCTCAAGATCCTTTCCCCCCCCAACGCTAAGCTCTCGGCCAACGGTTGGTGTTTTACTCGGGCACGACTTGGCCGTGTTGTTTTTCCCGGAGAAAAAAAGCCTGGAGGTGTGGTTTCTTTTGTTGGAAGTGAATGTAAATTCCAGTGTTAGAAAATTAGTCACTTATCCCATTAATAACCAATGATGGTATAGTGATTGATCTGCATGTGTAGAGTGAACGGGAATGAACGAGCAATTGCAGTGATTACAACCGTTGGATGAAGACAAACCAACACTGATAAGAACAAATTGTTGCCTATTAGATGCAAAATTGCAATACATATCATGTTGTGTGACCAAGAAAAAGGTGCACCTACAGATCCTATTGAATGGCACTTATCCAGTGGAGTGAATTGACAAGGGCGGTCGAAGCAAAAAGCTCAGACTGGCCACCAAGCTTTGGTACAGCGCATCCAAATTATCACTTAGCCTTAGCGGATTTAGCCTCATGTATTTATTCTGAGTTAGAACGAGACGTCCTCTATCAATCATGCATAATCCAGGTGCTCTCTATGAATGATGTACGTGTAATCCAGGTGCAGCAAAAGAAGACTGCTCAGACAACCACAAATCGCATATTAGGCTGTGGGTCAGTAACCCGTATTCATCCATTTTGTTGAGACGTTCATCCACCATCCATCTTGTTGGGATGTTCATCCATCCATATTGGTAATAACAAGTACTGCACCCATTCATGAAAGCAAAAAACTCAAGCCATTCATCTGTCGAAGGGAAACTCACGAGCCAGATTCAAGGATGGAAAAGACAAGTAGAGCTTCCATTGGGATGTGTATGGTGGTTTCTCAAAATAGGGAGCCCAAAAAACGGCTGGTTTGTTACTATAAATGACTATTAATGGATGATTTAGGGGTACCCCTATTTTGAGAAACCACCATATGATTGAATGGGTAGCCTCCGATCTAAATAAAATCTAAAGTTACGTGTTGCACTACAAGTATCTAAAGGAGGTTGGTCCCGGAAGGAAGGGATAAAGCATCAAAGCCGCTGGTCCATGTGTATATCTGTAGCGCATTGCGCAGTCATATGTTTTGTGTATATGTGGAATACGGTGCAACTCACCACTGGGTTGGCCGTGTTCAAGCGGGGTTGTGAGAGATTTGAAACGTATGTAAAACTGCATGGTCGGCATCCAACAGCTCTTGGACACACGCAGTCGCATAAAAAAGGAGGGGATCTCCAAAAAAATATGTTCCGAAGCCAGATCCTGCTGATCTTCACGTAAAATCCTAGCATGTCTGGATATGGGGTTTCTCAGACTTGGGGACCCCTAAAATGGATAGTTATTTACTAATTAATTACAAATGATAACTGTTGGATGATTTGGGGGACCCCAATTTTAAGAAACTACCATATATCCTGTGCGTGTGAGCATCTCTCGCCTTGTCATCTTAGGTACGAGGATGATATCCACGTGGGGATCTATTCCTGGGATTTGGCTGCGCTGCAACGACAGTGCACCGAGTGTGGCTTGGGCAGCTGTTCAAGTGATGGTCAACTGGGTGGTGGTTTTGAACATTTGCATTTCCAATCTATTGATTGACTGATATGTGAACAAATGATTGACTATATAGTTGTTTCAATCAGTATCAAATGATTTATTGATTGACTGATTGATTGATTGGCTAATATTTTTCCGTATGGGTTGAAACCACCAACCAGGTTACAACTGATGAGTTTAACCACTGATGTGGCGCTTCGTTTTTTCCTGACCAAAATGGGCATAGTGGGAGAGTTTTCCCACTCAAACTCATCATGTGTGGAAGGTCTCATGTTTCTTGGACATATCACCTAGTCCTGCAACTGGCATACCCCAATGTTTTTCCAGCTATGAAATAGAAGTCACATATAGACACAAACGGAACAAAAAAAGGTGGCTGACATTCAGCATCCGTCAAAAGGATGGAGGTGGTAAAGGATGATCAACCGTATGGGATATAGGTGTGATACAATGATACATAGATAAGGATTGGGATAGCAAGCAACAAGATGCAGCAAGGGATATGGGCAATGGATCAAAGAAACAAGTGTCCCTTCCACTCCTCTTACCTAGATAGGCTTCAAGAATCTACACAAGTAAAGCCACATCTGCAATCTGTAGGCCAAAGGTGGATCGAGCTGGGTGAATGCAATTGGACACATACCACGCTTGGTATCTCTGGAGAAATGGAAGCAACCTAGTTGCGACTGGTTCATGCGCAAGTTGTTGTCACTGATAGCCAAAGTTGACAAGCATGCATAGTAGCAGTTGAGTTTTTTATGATTCATCAGGTGAGGAGATATTGGGCTACATCATGTCCTGGTAGTAGATCTAAAGAAAGTGGAAAGGTCAATGAACAACGCAGAAAACGCACCTCCATGTTCGACTTTGGAAGTTAGAATAAGTCCGAAAGTCACCTTTTTCAGAATTGCCCATACATTTACCATCATTCAACCCTCTTCAGCCCCATTCTTGTACTAATTGGAGATCCATTTGAAGAAACCCCAGTTTAACCATAACCTGGTTGTTGATTTTGCCATCAATTTGATGGGTGGTTGAGCTGGATCGAGCTGGATCTCTCAGCAAATTTCCGAATCCAGCTGCTTGAAACAGAAACGGGGTCTGCAGCTGGCAATCGCAGCAACTTTTGAAGCTCGGCCATCGATTCCCAATTTTTAGATGTAACAACAGGTCTTTCGGGTGTATGTCACGAGCATCATTAGCGTTTCTTCTGAGGATATTTGGTCACACAGAGGTTTGAAAGGATCTTTTGTGAAAGAGGCCAGAGAGGTTTTTGGTCATTCGTTGGACTTTTCCGCACACATTCGAACACTTGTTGGACATTCCCAAGTGTGACAATCACCGCGATTCTAAAGCAAAGGGGCAGCAAACCATTGACTGCAGCCTCAGGCATTGCTAACCCTCGGAAGCAAAGCTCACAACCACCTTTCACATTCTCAACGGTATAGGCCATGATCAACAACGTTAAACACCTTTTACCAGTATCAAAGAATATTTCTTGTTCTCAACCACAACTATTTGCCATTGCAAGCCAACATCCACAATCATCAAGCAATCTTTGCAGCCATGATCAGCAATTACCAACCGACCAACCGTTCTTAACCATTATCAATCGGTATGTTCGCTATTGTCCATGAACATGATCAGACTGAATTGTCAGTGAGCGCTGGGACAGACTTCCACTTTCAGGGTACTTGTTCTTTACTGGCTGTTCATCAGATCACTTGACACATATTGAAGCGGCTGTTTAGGTGGGGTTGCCCGCATCAGGCACTGCCAAAGAGCGGGACAATCTGCTGAAGAACACCTTCGACAGGCTGTCCTGCTGATGAGACCTGATGTTTTGTCGGTGAACCTCTGGAAGCTTCCGCTGCTCACCCTGCGATGGTACCCATGAGAAATTGAGAATAGCTGTGAAGTCCTGTTGATAGCGCTGCAAGGACCACTGGTGGCATGGTGTACCATGGAAGAGATGGTCAACATACGACGGGATTCAGCGGGTGTTGACCAAGAAGATGGGCATGCGAGCAATCCATTTCTAGGTTTCTAGAGTGGTGCCTTAGTGGGCTTGGTTGACACCATGATTCATTCATGACAAAAGGAGTGATGACAGTGCTTGCACATCCCAACAATAAGAAGTGAGCAACAACAAGTGAATATGAGTCAGTACCGAATGGACTGCCAAAAGTCGATCTTTTGTTGTAGTGGGAATTCTACTGCCAGTTTTCACGGAGCCGCAACTGACTGCTATGGTGATCCAACACACATGGGGCACTTATGTGAAGGCATAGGTTTGACAGCACTCAAGTGCTGGCTTGCAGTTCATCAACCACTTAGTGAGGCTTGTGCTGGCTTCAACAACTGCCATAGGTTTGAAACAGGTTCTTCAACTGCAAAGTTGTTGGCGGAGTGAGGATTGTCTACCAGAATGATAGATTGGATCCCTGCAAAGCTGAAGTTTGACCTTTTTATCGGACTCTGTTTAAATACGAAGTTTGGTAGCTGTTCAACATGCCGACGATTCTTTTCGTGTTTGCCGTGTTCACTGCTTGGACATTCTGCAAGGCCGAATCCTTCAGAAAGGAGGGTAGAACCCCATTCTGGCTCGGAGTTCTAGGGTCCACCATGACGGTCGGCAATCTGACAGAATCCCATGGGGCTTCGCCGCCGATCGTAGGTTTGGCTTCGAACCTGTCCAAGAGATCGTAGAGAATGCTGGGCAGGTGAGAATGCTGGACCGTGCTGGACCATGCTGGACCATGAGCAAAGTTCATGCGTGGTATTCTACGTAAAGATTGATTTATGCTTATGTTTATCAATGCAATTTTGACGATGAAGGTCAGCACTAAGAAGAAATATGATGGTTAATGATGGCTAGCACTGGTAGACCCACAGCAATGTGCCCCACAGTATTTGACATATTTGACTCTAGCCAGCTGTGGTCAAATTCAGGGTGGCTTATCGATGTTTATTGGAAGATCGACCACTAGCCCGTGCATTAGCAAGAGTCTCTGAGAACCACTTCCATGAATTCTCAGTGTTTGGCGACCAGTTGGAATTCCTGCTTTACTGTGCAGCATCCCAGGCTCTGGCTAGTGCATCAAAAGTATTGTCCTAGCTCATGAACGAACTCTGCCTAAAACAGGGAAGGGATCCTCTGATTTATCATGGCTCTGGGGATTTGTTTCAAGTTACCAGTCGTGTTCAGATGCTTCTCTTACCATACTATTTGTACTTCGGAAGCATGTTCGATCATTGTGGGGTAGAGACACTCGGAGAAACTACTGTAAAGCCAAGAATCCTATCCGAAACATTCCAAAAACCTAAAATGCTGAAGAACTGGACCGCAGCCCTTGAACCCCCAAAGGCCCAAGGCCAAATGACTTGGACCTGCAAAACCTAGAAGATATCCCCATGGCTTAAGCCCCACCAAAGAGGGTGTCAACGGTGCTACGATCATGGAAGTTCACACACAATATGACACTGTTTTTTCTGCAAAAGCCCAGTCTTGGCTAGGCAATATCCATGGTCATGTATCACACGCACACGCAAGATCAACAGCGGCTAATCAGTTCATTGAAACACATGAAGTGTTGAGCCAATGGCTGTTGATCTACTGGTGCGAAACCAGGTTTCAGGTTCCCCCAGGGACTGAAAAACGAACCAGGCACCTGGACAGGAGATCAAGCAGAACCAGGCGAGGCTGCGACAACTGTGGATGCTTTTGGGTCCATAGATCCATAGATCCATAAACCTGCTATTTTAGGTAAACTAGGGGCAGTGTATAAATATATGGATCTACCATTTCAAAATAACCTGTTATTTTAGGTACCCTTTGGTGAACTAACGCGGCAATGGAACATCCACATACATCCACCATTTTGCTAGGAAAACCCTGGGTAACCATGCATTCATGGTGGATTTTCCATTGCGATGGTAGTTCACCAGAGGGTAAACTAGGGGCGGTGTATGAATTTTGATCTACCATTACAATCCATTACATCCATAAGATGAATAGCCAATAGAGATGTTTGCAACCGCAAAGCGGGTTAATCACAAGCCAATCAAGCACATATGGTGGTTTCTTCAAATTGGGGGATACCCCCCAAATCATCAATCCTTTTTTTACTTCTTTCTAGATGAACCATCAATTTGGGGGGTTCCCAATTTTGAGAAATCCCTTGAGTGCATATTGATTATGCATGTCTAGATGTTTTTGAAATATATAAGCAGGTATATTTGTTTTCAGAGTGATTCACAGGCCATTAGTTGACCGCTACACCGTTGCTGTTTCTATGATGCGAATGTGCTTGGCACAAGCGGGCTTGCTTCCCTCGATGACCATTCATGACCATGGATTAGTTGTTCGTACATGTATTGATGGAGAATCGTGCACCTACATATGTTTCTTGAAAAGAATATTAATAAAGTATACACATGTTTGCATGTGTCCATCTATTTTGATTTAGAACCAAATCAGATTGATGGTATTGATGGCTAGGGTCTTTTTCTAAAGGCTCACTTGGGGACCATCACAGAATGGAAATGTTCTTCCCCGATTACCTAGCACATTGGCCTGGAGGTTAGTGGGTCTTCCTGCATACGTTAGGCGTGGGTGTTGTTTCATGTCTTTGTGCGTTTTGCTGATGCCTTCTTGTTTTGCCGCCTACTGTTACTTTCGGATTGTCCATGTTCCTGTTTTTTGTTTGCCCATGGTTTTTTCCTGAGTTGTTTTCTGGAATAAGCTGCGATCTTGAACCCAACCTGCTACCTGAACCAGGTGTCGACCTAACCGCTTGCGTGAACCAATTGGCAGTGGGTCAGTTCACCCTTAGTCCCCCTGGTTCCGCTATCATTAACCATTGTTTTCCCTGTTATTGTTGGTCTTTAATCCCCCCTTATTGGTTAAGAGCTTGACCCAGCTCGCCAGTTACCATCCCATCATCCCCAGCGCACAGCTGGCATCAGGCCGTTATGGTTTGCCCGCGCTATTACATCGCGGAGGTGCCACGGCCACGGCCTTCCGAGTCAATGCTGCCTGTTTGTCAATTTGGTGCGACTCAGATGTAGGCCAATCGCCATTTACCAACCAATGGTCAATGGTTGATGATAGGGTATGATAAGCAACAATAGTAGGGGATATACCAGCTATATGTGGCTATGGGTCAAGCGGTTAACCAACCAATCATGGCGGATAATAACCAACCATTTGATAGGGAAAACAATGGTTAATGATAGGGGCAGGGGTACAGGGCTTTGACCCACAGCCATGTTGATTGTTCATTTTTTGGTGAAATCATTTGGAATTCGCAGCCTGTTGTTGATCGGCATCATTGAGCATCCTTCACTGGTAGACATCTTACTCTCGATTTCTTTACGATAGCTGCTTCTGCACATGTTACTGCAATCAGGGGCTGTCAAAGTCTCCCGCATTCCCCCGCAATAAAAGGCTGAGCTCAGGCCATTGACAAATTCCAAAGAAGCAGCTCAATAAAAACTTGTTCTACACGGCCAGCAAAGTGCTTTTGTGGAGTGTGTGTGTGTGTGATGATTCCAGTACCACAAGGTTCTACAATGCGGGAGCCAGCCGAGGAAGTTGGATCCCCAAGCAAGAAACGAATCCAGTCTTTGCTCCGAACAGTATGTCTTTGTCTTTGTTTGTGTGTGGTGTGCGTGTGTATGTGGGAATCCCGCTGTCAAAATACCAAACGCTTTCAAAGAACCAAATATCCATTATCCAGAATCACCATGGTCAGAAGGGTACATTTGCCATCCGTTCCAGTAACATGTTTCATCTTGAATGTACCTACCCTTTAACTTCAACATGCAGCACCAGGACCTAGCATAGCATTTGGTTCACATGTGCTCTTGAAAGGGTTACAGTAAAGGTCTCCAAGACACCAGGGGTTTGGGCTGCAGCGCAAAACATTGGAGTGTCTATCAGCAGAACTTGTTTCCTGCAACCTCTATGTGGTGTCTTTCAATTATTCATCCCTGGTTAAGGGCTGGTTGTATTCACCACGTGTTTGTCAACAAAGCCTTCAGCTGGTTTGATTCTCGATTTCCCTCCCTACCAATGCACACCGTTGTGTCACAACTTTTTCGCGCGCCAGGGATGGTCGGATGAGATGGCCTTTCCCATTTTGTACAAGTTTACCCATCGCGACAGCTTTGTTCGCTTTGATGTCATGGCTCCACGGCTGCAGGCGGTTTGGTTAAGCCGGGACACCATGACACCAACGAGCCGGGCTGGGGCAGTTCACTGATACCCAGCGAATCCGTAGCGATTGGTGCTTCCCCTAAAGATGATAGCGAATCGAAGTTGGGATCCCCTTCGCCCTAGGAGTTGATTAAGTCAAGCAGTCGAGGTATGCTCAATCTCGTCATGGTTGATGTGGCTGAGTTCTATTACTGTGATGATTCTCATGCCAATCTTTACCACTCGAAAAGTGCCGTGATGGTCAATTCCTGTTACCCTAGTCGATAAACCTGGCAGTGGGTCCCAATGACTTGTTGACGAATCGTCGACGGTGAATGTTTTTTTCCACTGCCAGGTAAGCCTTAAAGGACCATCATTGGGATCTGAGAATTCCTGCACCGGGAATTCCCCTTCGGCCACAGTCGATAACTTGGAGCGTCCTGGTCATGAACTGGTGACCAACAAGGTGACTAACAATCATGAAGGAATAGCATTTTTCGTTGGAAAGGTGAGGGTGGTACTGTTTGGATTCCCGTCAAACGTGCTTGATTTATCACGGTGTGATTGTTGTTGTTTGATGTTTCCTTTAAAGCATTCTCAGCAGGCCGGCACAGATGTTGGTTATTACTGCATGTATGATTTTCCACCTGCATTCCATTATCGGTCACTGTCCACACACTTGCTTTTTTATCCATTTGTTCTTGTTGTTGTATGATTATTGGCTAGTGTTGCTCATGATTATTCTCCACCTCTAATGGTTGGCGGTTGTCCCTATTGAATTGTGGTTAGTTTCTTAAAATTGGGATACCCTCAAAATCATCCATAGCTGTGAACTATCTATAGTTGAATTTACAGTAGTGACTCACAATTTAATTGCATGGTTCCCTACTAAAAGTCTAACAACAGCCAATTTATTCACTATTTATAGTCTAATAGTAATCCAGAGTTTTGGGGGTTCCCTGTTTTAAGATTCACTCAAATAGTTCTGCTGCTTATTGTTGGTCCAACTTCGTTTGCGAAGCAAATTCTCCCTCCAAGGAATTCAAAGGCGTCCTGATGCAACGTTCTGACCATTTCTTTATCCTTAAAATGCAGCACAAAACCGATGGGTGATATACTGGTTGTGAAATGGTGAGCCGGCATCGAAAAATGCTGATTGTTTGTAAGGGTGCTCAACTGGTTAAGGATGGCTGATATTGGCGAACGCTGGTTGTTTGTCAGGGTGCCCAAATCGCCCATCTTCGAAATCTTGGAAAAACTGAGGTTTTTGCAATGCAATTCGGGCAACTCTGGGATTTCGCGGATGGGGGCGCTGAGACATCTTCAGGCACCATTGCTTTGAAGCTGGCGAGGATAGCGGATGTTGGGCGACGGATTCGTGATTCGTGTTTAGTTTCGTTACTAGGCACGAGGCTGGTCAAATTCATGAAGGATAATTGGATGATGGTGAAAAGGTACAGTGTCTGTGAAGTTTGGGGATGTGAACGGAAGTTCAGTGTGACCCCGACCCTGAAACCCCTGCTTTGGTACGAAAGCGAAAGCGGTGTCAGGGACCGGCAGAAGGGATCACTAAGGCCCCATATGCACGCATTTAAAGGGAAGTTCAGCCGGTCGAATGGCTGGCTGTCAGCTATGATGCCAGGCATCCAAAGCCTAGATCAACCACGATGTTAACATGATGTTACATGTGAATACATGTGAATACATGTGAATAATGTTACATATGATTTTATCAAGAAATCTATACCTTTGATGTTAGCATTCTAGAGTGGTTTTATGGGTGTGGCTGGCACCCAAGGCCTTCAAGGTGTCGGTTTTTGGCCAAAGATCCGTGGTTTCTGCTCATGGTGGTGCCCACTAGTTGCCCTGGCAACAGCAACAGCTTTGGTAGATGGAGACTTGGAGTCACGAGACTTATCTAGTCGGTAGATGTTCGTACGCTGTAAACCAGCAAATGGCAATGTTTTGGCAAATGTGATAAATAGTTATTTGGACGTGTTCTTTGTTTCATACATCCACAAAATGACAAATTATCATATTTGCTCTTTGCTGGGATCTCTTGTGGTTCCCGCATATCTTTATTCGCCAAGTGTTGCAATATGTTGCAATTGGAGAATGTAAGTGGAGTCAGTAGTTATGTTGCATAAGGCAATCCCCAGTCTCTGTTCGAAAGAGAACATGCAGAGTTGTGAAGATGTCAGTGTGTCCTAAAGGCACGAGAGTGTACATACCCGCATTGTTTCTTGGTTTCCCTTTTCTGAAAATGCTTGTATTACCAGTAACAACCGTTATCAATCCCGATTGATGATGATTCAGCATCAACCGATATCAACAACTACTAACAGCTATTGAACGTTATTCAACACTATGAATCATGAACGATCGTGAACCAGTTCTGTCGATCATTTGCACTGATAACTGGACTTCTGTTGGATTTGTTGGGGTACCCCCATGGTTGAGCTTAATAACCCACGCTGACCTTGAGGTAGGAAATAACCACAGAACTCCAAACTTGTTGATCATTGAACTCTGAAAAAAGTTTCGATTTATTTGCTTGAGACCTCTTCGATATACTTTCTTTTAAGAGTATTTGAGGTACACAACTGGTTTACTCTCGGGATGCAGAAACGTCCATTGCCATTGCTGACGACACATCTAGGAGCACGGGATGGGACTAACCACAAAAAGCAGTTGAATGTTTGATGGTTGGTCGGGTTTGTCATCCTAAGAGATGTTCTCCTATCACTAGCCGCGACTTGTGAACAAAGATCAATGAACTAGATCTATTCAGCTTTTTTCATGCACCCAAAAATTGTAGATGGTGAGTAAACCCACTTATTCAGCTTAAAAACCCACTGATAGTTAGTTGAACACGCAACCCTTCAGATCACCTGGTCAGGCTGGAGATATTGTTCCTGGCTTGCAGGGCTCGGGGATGGTAGCCATGAGTTGCTGGTTGCTGGTTTTATAGGGTGATTTATAGGGGTGATATAACTGGGTGGATTACAGCTATGAACTTAGCTGAACTTAGCTTTTTTGGGATATGATTGATTTACCATATAGCCACTAAAGCCGTTAGACTTTTAGCAAGGGATCTAACAGCCACCAGGATAAGGATTCGGGGTGATAGAAGAGTCATAAAGGGGTTATAGCCATTAATGATAATAATAATAATAACAATAATAATGGTTAATATGTAATAGGACCTAATCACCAACGATAATGGTTGAACAACTACTGACTAGTGGTTTTGCACATGTTTTGTTGTCTCCAATATTTGGGATGAATGATTGACAAGCATATTTTCTGGAATGGCGGAACAAACCAACCACCAAGCAGATATGATCATTATTTCACCCTTATCAACCACAAATTAACTATTATGAAGCTCTGATAACTAATCAATAACCACTATTAAGCATTAATTATGCACTTGTTAATCATTCTTAACCGCTAAGTATCTAGGCGTTCTGAACCGTTATTAACCACTCACTAACCATGGCTTATAGCCCCCAACCAGTATCTCATTGGCTCTGAAGCACATGGCCACATGCACTCAGTGGGATCGACGCCATCCAACAGATGGCAGCTGCAACGTCAACACTGGCAGATGTCTTGGTGCGTCAATGATTCGTACTGACATTATGGTGACTCTGGGTTTATAGGAAATAAGACCAACAAAAATGGTTTGGTTCAACTTGGTTAAACCATGTTTCAACTAGTACTACTAGTTGTGCAAAACCATTGTTTTTGGTTGTCCCCTATCATTAACCACACTGCATGAAATATGTGTTCCAAGCTGCGTGCGATCTGGCAAACTAAGTAAACCTCAACTGACCTGCGTGTTGATGTATCTTGTCATCTTGAGAAGTAGCCCTAGGGCACGGCAGGTTGTAACCATGGAAATCAATGGAATTCACCGCACCAGGGGCAACTCTCTCGAGAGTGCATCATGGGATCACCGATGGGAATAGCTATCAGCCGTGACAAGAATTGAACCAATCATCGCCGGGGACTGGAAACATCTGGAGGCTGTTGGACGGGTGGACTGAGATTTGTTGCAGTGTGGCTGTTCCACTGCGGGTTTGATCTGAAGACAATCCTGCTGGTCTGTTCCCGTCACGGTGGTGCCCCCGAAGCAAATGTAAAGATTGTTTTCAATTGTGTATGGCTTGACTTGTTTGCAAAGGACTAAGATTGAAGTAAGATGATCGCAGGCAGGTCCCAAGTTTGATTGCAATGTTTTCAACAGGTTCATGGCTGAGGAGCCAACAGCACTGTTTGGGTATTGGTGAATGCCAAGACTTTCGCAGCAACAAGTGATCGACTGTGAGGTCCTACATAGGCACCCTGTGGTCTTGACCCAACTGCATTGAGGAATGGATCAGCAATGTGCATATGTTCCTTTTCGTGCACATATTTTGAATCATCTTGCATTGAGTATTTGTGTCACCACCCTAGTAGTGGAACAACCCAGGAGGCTGGTCACCATACTTTTTACCGGGGTAGCTTCTTGCCCAGGCAACCATCAGCTGCAGCCGAGCACCCCTGCCACGATGAAGCCTGTTCAACGATCAACACCCAGCACGCATTCCATCCGTGAACCCCCCACAGTCCAACACATGATCTTGGCTGTCCTAACCATCTCCTCCATTCATCTCTGGAAAGAAAACTCGGAAAACTAGAACCAAAACCTGAAAGAACTGATGGATATTGATGATGGTGATCTCTTCAATTGAAACAGATGCTGTTTCTTCTGTCGATTTTTCCTGTGGCTCAGGTCCCTTCTCCCCGCAGATTGTGGAGTTCGATAAGATCATGACCTACACCATGCCAGCGGGACCGTTGGAAGAACACTACGGGCCACCCAGCATCAACCTTGAGACGGGCCGACCATCGCTGGTACAACGCGCATCATCAGTGAATCAATATGACAATCATCAAGAGTACATGATCAAGAGATATCAAGAGCCAATATAAATCGTCAATATGATCACTCAAATATGATCATCAACTGTTATTGATTAATGATCACACAAGTGATGAAGCAATACAAGGATCATGTGTGTTTTCCGTTCTCGGATTCGCGGAAACAATCAACAGCCAGCATTTGCTAACGCTTCCAACCTGTAGACCTATGTAGATCTGGGGATCCATACTAAATCTCCCAGCATGGTTGGGGATATTGGGGTAGTGAGCATTGAAAAATCGTTGGTCCCCTCCAGCAAAGCCGTGCAATTGTATGTGTTCCAATAGAAGCAGCCACTCATGTGACCATGTATAAATACATACATTGGATAGATATGAGAGAGATGTATATGCAACATAATGTAACACATAAGAACTGCTTCCAAATCCAAATCTATCATCTACTCAATTTTGTAGATGATAAATGATGGATGTTTATAATCAATTTATCTTATGGATGTTTACAATCTGTTTTGATCTAAAAGACTCCTAGCAAGCACCTAGGACCTAAGCCCTACCTGTACATTTTGCATGCCACCCCGCCTTGCTGAGAACTGCATCACTCTCAAAACAGGGGGATCCCCAAATCATCCACAGTAGTCATTATTAGTAAGAAACCAACCATTTACTAGTAAATCTAATATTAGTAAATCTAATATTAGTGTATCATTACTAAGAAACCAACCATTTTAGGGGAGTCCACACTATTCAAAGAATCCACCAAATATGCACACATTAGCCGGACTGCAGCAGCTGACATGCTCCACCGTTGTTGGCTGTTGGCATCTCCAGCGCCGTGAGGCCCGAGTGGTACGTCCCTAAAGTCTACAACTACGTCCAAAGTTTGACGCGTTGCAAGAACCGATGTCAGGTCTTGAGGCTGCCGTCGAACGGCGCGTCAATTGGCATGCTATTTGCAGCATGTGAAAGCTTTAGCCTCCCATTCGTACGCTATTTGGAGCATGTGGAAGCTTTAGTCCCCCATTTGCACACTATTTGCAGCATTTGGCAGCTTGCCGGACTGTATATAGACTTATGTACTGCCTACATCTGCTTATATGCCACTGATATAAGCCCTGCACATTACTTATCTGCTACCCATATACCACCTTAATCTATATAATCTAAATACACCGGGACCACCATAGCGCCTACTTACTACTTCCATGGTACAGACATACTACCCTTATATTACCTATCTACTACTTTTGAACATGTTGCCTATATACTACTTGAATACTACCTATATGCCACCTATTCACTACTGTACCTGTTTACTACTTATTTACTACTTACATACATTTTTACCCTACCTACATGCTACTGATGTACTACCTGTACACTACCTATATACTACCCATATGCAACCTATTTACTACCTGTTTACTACCTGTGTGCTACCTACATATTTCTTTTACAGGACCTATCTGCTACTTATATACTACCTAGACACTACCTATATCTTGCCTATATGCCAACTATTTACTAGCTGTTTACAAGCTATTTTTCTACCTACACATTTCCTTTATACTATCTATACGCTACCTATGTACTACCTAGACACTTGCTGAATAGCTATTTACTAGCTGTTTGCTACCTATTTGCAACCTAGATATTTTCTTTATACTACCTACATACTACTTAAATACTACCTATATGCCACCTTTTTACTACCTATTTGCTACCTATCTATTTTCTTTATACTACCTATTTACTACTTATATACTACCTATATGCCACCTTTTTACTATCTGTTTACTACCTACATGCTTCCGTTACACTACCGATATGCTACCTATATACTATCACGTACTACCCACGTATCTATACAGTACATCTATATTATTGTATAATACCTAATTACTTCTATACTACTAAAGAGATACCAACTCCCCAACCCCACCACCACAATGAACCACAACCACACCACACCACAGGGGGAGGGGGGGTAGTATATACCAGGTACCATGACCATGGGTGGGGGGAGGGGGGGGGGACCCAGAACCTGGAACAGATATAGCCTATATGGCTATGGGTCAATATTGATCAACCAACGTTCATGGGGGATTTCCACCAACAAAACAAGGGAAAACAATGGTAAATGGTGGGGAACCAGGGGTACGGGGTTTCGACCCATAGCCATATACATAGCCACTTTATGCCACATGCATATGACACGCATGTGTGTGTGTATCCATCTAAGTATGCAATGTGTGTACAACTTGGAGGGTTGCTCTACGCTTGCTACCTACATGCAGGTGATTTTACCCCCACATGCCAAGCCTCACCTAGTGATCATGTCATCTTCATGCCAAATCGGCTGCCCACAATGTGATCTTCAGGGTTGCCAGTAATTGTACATTAATTATATGTTCGTTATTTAGACACATACATCTCTACATGTCTGTATATACGCACATGGATAAAGAGGGAAACGCGTGTGTATCGAGGACACCAACAAACAACTGTCCCAGAGCTATCTTTTGAGGATTCTTGGGATGTCTATGACTTCAAGCTGAACGATGGGCTGCATGGGGGAAGTTGTTGCTTAGCAGCCGAGGTCATGTGATCAGTGATGGTTTGCTGTTGTGAGAAAGCTTCAACATACATCAATCAACTATATTGGATGAAGAAAATTGGCAAGAAGTCGGATATTGACCAAGAATTGGAGGCATCTCATGCTAGTAACAGACTTAACGATTGCAAGTATGATTTTTGTATTAATGTGCACAACCACTTGCTCATTTACTTGTCAAGATACACTGTTGCATACTCGTTTGTGTTGAAACTGTCGTATCCCATGACTTCTTCGTATCCAAGTATCAAGCTCCTTATCCAGGTATCAAGTATCAAGCTTAAACTTCTCATCCATTTTGTTTAGGACAGCAAAGATGCATAGGTATCGAACCCATAGGGAGTCGATCGGGGATACCCCCAGTTACAGTCCCACCTTCAATAATCACTATCATTCCAACCGCTCTTGCTATCAATGATTATTCTCGTTGAGCAAAGGATCATTATCAATCATCACCAATGACAAATCAAAGATACTCAAATACTCAAAGTTCAGATAATGATTACCTTTGAGTACATGTGATCCTTTCGCAGCTGACTCCAGCCACAGTGGTGGTCGTGCTTTGCATCGCCACTGCTGGACCCCCGCAGGGTGCTGCCCTTCGATCCACGCATGAGACGAGCGGAGCTCCCCCCGGCCATGTCCTGGGAAGACTTCCGGCCACGTGGCGGCGGAGCTGTTGATCGGTCCAGTGAAGCAGGTTGAACCATGGCTGTTTGGTGGTTTCAAACATTTTTTATTTTCCCTAGTTCTTATTAACAAATGGTTGGTTCACTAAGACTCTTCATAGGGGTTGGAACCACGAACCAGATGGTGAAGAATGGTGAATCGTGGTGAGTTTCCACCTGCGTTTCAAGTAGGATGATCATCTCGCCTCAGATTGATCTTTATGCCTTTGTGTGGGAAAAAGACATGTGCCACAAGCATCCATGGTACTTGTCAGTTTCAAGCTGCGACGCAAAGAATGGACTACCTCATTCTTGTTGCACTCCCAATTCACAATACAAATCAATGTATGGATATGTATTTGTTATTTACATATGTTTACACATTGCATACATACAATTACATACATATACATTTTCTATGTCTACGTTATGTGTCTTTGGATTGTTGGTGTTCTGTGCGGTATGCTGTGTGGGTGGGAGGTGCATTTCAGCTCGAAGTGGTTCTGTACACAGGGAAAGTATCCAAAGATATGATTGGTTGTGGTATTGGGTTCTACTCAGTCGATGTTCGCTGTCATCATCCAACTGAATCACTTAAACCGGTTCTTTGACATGGTTCACTTCCCACATCTCACAAGCTCAGCTCTCAAAATCCAGTTTCTCCATGAAATTCCAGCATTTTCCTCTGAAACCCGGCGGTTTTCCCATGAAAATCAAATCGTTTTCCCCAGGAAACCACTGAATCTGCTGAGTTTCCCCTTGCGCAACCAGCCCCTTGGAGCCAGCCCGAGGCCCTTGATCCGGCAGTATCGCATGCAATACGCCAAGTCCATGGCCGTGCCTGGCCAGCAGCGGAGCCTGCCATCATGGGAGTTGAGATGCCAAAGGAGATTAGAGATCATCACAAACATCTATATATGGCTATGGGTCAATATCAACCAATGGTTAAAAACAGCTGGTTAATGGTTAATAATGGGGATAATAAGCAACAATACGAGGGGATATACCAGCTATATATGGCTATGGGTCAAGCCATTGATCAACCAACTTTCATAGGGGATTTCCACCAACAAAACAAGGGAAAACAGCCTGGTAAATGGTGGGGAACCAGGGTACAGGGTTTTGACCCACAGCCATATATCTATTGTAATGTTTATACAGTTTGGTATATATATATATACATATGTATATTAGAGTCGATACAAACAGATTTGGTAAAGATTATTTAAAGACAATCTATGACTATATTGATATGTTATTTACTATAAACAGATTGATGTAGTCTATAAAAAATATTGCCACAGCAAATAATGTACAATGATAAAACTCTATGTGCTTAAGTTTCTGAATATAGATGTGTACAGACCATTTTTATAGAATATTGATTGGTTTGTTTGCTTCGTTTGTTTGTTTGTTTGTTTGTTTGTTTGTTTGTTTGTTTGTTTGTTTGTGTGTTTGTTTGTCTATCTATTTAATCATGTATTTATTCATTTTTTTTTGATATATATTGTTCAGATGTACCGTGTCCTTGTGTGATTACTGTTTTTGTGGCTGCTTGTGTGTCTATGCAACTATTCATTTACAGCTTGAAATGTTAGTTAATGAATTATCACGTGGAACCGAAATAACTCAGATGGGTGGCCCAAACTAAAATCATCATTTA
The DNA here is from genome assembly GCA_009767595.1 of Symbiodinium kawagutii. Classification (NCBI taxonomy): domain Eukaryota; class Dinophyceae; order Suessiales; family Symbiodiniaceae; genus Symbiodinium; species Symbiodinium kawagutii. The sequence goes on along the minus strand of VSDK01005334.1, from coordinate 308,349 downwards.
TAGCTGACATCGCCATTTTTGGGCTGCAGCCATGGGACACGAATGAGGATGGGGAGCCAGTGTTGCAGGCCACCAGTACATCCTCGTTTCTTACGGCGTCCAGGACTCGGAACACGAGTTCCCAGAGAAGAAGCTGGACCTGTACAAGCTGGAATCAAAGCCAGTGGTGCTATTCCAAGCAGCCAACATGTGTCACTTGCGAGCAGATACTTGCTGAGGTGGAGAAGACTTACTGTGGGCAAGTGATTGGCAAAGCTTTTGCATGTTCTGTAAAGTGGTACCCCGCGATCAGTTTAAATTGACAGTACTGTTACGACAAGTTAGAATGTGATCTCATATTCTTGAAACTATGGTCCGATGGGTTATCAAAGCAAGAGGTATCCAACTGGTTCTCCAACGGTTGCGGGAAAGTGTGAACCAACTGTTATCCCACTACGTGCCAACCTATAAATAATTGCATGCGTATTTGTTTGTCACCCCATTGCGACTCAGCCAGCAGTTCCGTCGCCGCTTTTGAAAAAGCTCGCTCGGAAACTTGGCGATGGCCAATCAAGTCTGGTTTCCGAATGATGAATTAGAGGCTGATTAATGGTTGCTTCATAGTTAATTGAGGCGAATTGAAAACTGATGGATGGTTCATTGATGGCCAATTGATTGTAGATTCATGGTTCATTGATGAAAGATTAGCATGCATTTGATTTTGTTCCAGAGAAGTGTCTGAACAATGTTCATTTGAGCCTGATGTTTTCTTTTCCGTGGCACATGGTTGATGTTTATTGGTTGGCTTGACCACATAAAGAATACAGTTGGCAACCAGTGTTTCAGGGGACTACATCACAGATACTCATGAGATTTCGGTTCTGAGATTTCACATCTTGCACCGTGAAATCAACAGGTGCCGATGATCAAAGTCAGAAGCATTGTCACCCTCAGCAACTAGGAGCTGTTTAACATATAAGTGAACACTGGCTACGCGTGGTTACTGATGTATATCATCCGTGGTTACGCACGGTGTCCATCGTTACATCAGGGTGTATCACTGTATCACCTTCATCATCATCATCATCATCATCATCATCATCATCATCATCATCATCATCACTGACACCACTGATCACCATCCACAGATCAGCTCACCCTAATGATCAGCGATTGTTTCCTTCGTTTGAAATCAAAAGACAACGCCCCTTGGCGTTGAAGAGTCAAGAAAATCTTGGTTGAATCCTGGTTACAGTGGTTGATGATAGGAGATCATAACCAATTTGGAGTGAGTGACTTCGATCATCTTTTCCGAATGTTCAGTGTTGACGATGCCACCTGCTATGAGAGATCCATGTCATTTTGGAGCACCCCGCCAGCAGTCCGCAAGTCGCTCTCAGGCAAAGACGAGGGCAATGCCACTTGGAAACCATGTCCTGTGGTATCCGCGGTGGATCCTGCGGTTGTAGTGAACTGTCAAAGTGAAGTCAGCAGTGGAAAAGCACCAAGTGGTCGGTTAATATGAGGCATAATCTAGCAATGTTTATGTAATGTGTATTTACTGGATGTATTTATTATGTATTTATATATATATATATATAGTAATTAAGTGTTATTGATTGGTCTATCTATTTCTGTGAGTATTTATCTATGTATTTATGTTTTACTTTTATATTTATAAAGAGCACGTTTGTTGCCTGTTGCTGAGAATCCCCACGAGCCAAGGTGGCTCTGGAGAGCTAGGCTGCTGATGTGGCTCAGTGCTTCAACGCTGCGTTTGCTGATGTTCACGACCCCCAAGTGTTGCTGGTTGGTGGTTTCCAACCCTCTTCATTTTCCCTAGTATTCCCTACCCTTCCAGTCACCCTTCCAATAGGTAACCAACCCCAAATAACAATAGTAGAAACCAGCTGGTTACCTGCTACAAAGGTATTTGGAAGCGTAGGGATTGCTAAGTGGTTGGTTGGTTGGTTGACCAATATTTTCTGTAGGGGTTGACACCCCCAGCTGTTGCGATTCACAATGGCAAATGGGTTTGTCAATAGTGGTACCTACTCACTATCCAATAAACATTATTAATAGGGAAACTTGCCATTTCGGGGAGGTACACTTGAGAAACCCAAATGGATCTCTGAACATCAGGGTTGAATCACTCCAGATAGACCACCAAAACATGTTGTTTAATCAGAAACTGCGACAAAACCGCTGACTTTGGGCGTTCCCATGTTGAGCGCTGGTCAATTTCCTTTCCGGATTATCCTTGCCCCACTGTTGGCAGCTCCAAGGTTCGGCTGAAGGTTGGAAAAGCCAGCGCTGCACTGGCGAAGTATCAAGAAGGCATCTACATTGTGAACAAGTGTCGCGAGGCGCACGGCTCTGCGGAGCTCAGCTGGGAAGCGTAGTCTCTAGCCGTGATCGTTTGTCCATAGATGGTACCGCTCAACCAAATAACCATAGCGTATAGCCATTGTAGATAGGGCAGTTCAGGGCCTGCAGCATTCACACCCACAGATAGATATTTCGCTTTGCAAAGGTCTCCTTTCCGAACTTGGAGACCAGGTTGCGACCAACCAACAGCATACCAACCTCGTGAATCCCATGACTAGAGCAGTTGCCATGTGGGTTTGTCCCTTAATGGTACACCCCTGTAGACCCCAACGAGGAAGGGTGGGGAAACCCGTTGATCTTGGGGATACCACCATTTATGGACAAAGCCACGGGTGTTCGTAATTGTGGTTATTAACCAGCTCGAGATTCATGTGTGATCCTGGTTGGGAACCAACACATGGTGGTTTCTTGAAATAGGGGTGCCCCCAAAATGGTTAGTTTATTACTGAGTACGGTTGATAAAGGATGATTTGGGGGTACTCCCATTTTAAAAAACTCCTAAATAAAGGTTCTATCAATGATGGTAGTACCATGATTGTCATGATAAACCATTTAGGACCAAGCATGGATGGTCATGACAACTCCCAATAATGGTCATGAATGGTTGGGGGGGTCGGCCGGTGCGATGGAAGGGATGAAGCGTCATCAAGTCATCTACCACAGTGAGTTGATGGTAAGAGGTTTAATATGTCAAATTTAATCCTTTTAAATAGCATGATTACCAGTAATTGATGATCAATTAATCATTGAGTTGAATCATCAATCAAGTCATTGATGCCGCTTTTCGTTGAGAATTGATGATCAATTATTGCTGGGCAATAAATGATGATGAATTTATGATGATGACTTATGGTTACTGTGGTTTATCCTTAATGATTCGCCATGATTATCCGACAACAACAGTATTGAACCGCTACAACGAGATTTGAACTACAGAATCCCAGCTGTGATCACCACGTTTACTGATGTTGACCTCTGAAATGGCATGAAACCGCCATCATGGCGGCACAAAGCTGGTGGGATTGCCGATACTGTGTGATGGGTGACCATCAAGGGACCACCATGCACCATCAACCATGATCACTTGCCATTAATGGCCATGCTCCATCAACCATGGGGCCGCCGGGTTCATGTTCAGAAACTCTCTTGGTATATGGCTATGGGTCAACATGAAGCAACCAAGTCATGGGGGATGATTCTGGACAATAATGGGGGATAATAACCATCAACAATAAGGAAATCAATGGTCAAGGATGGGGGAAGCACGGGGACGTCTCGGGTGAACTGACCCAGCTCGCCATAGCGAAGCCTGGCGCAGGTGTTGCTGACCTGGCGATTGATTTTTCGACAAATCCACGATGAGAAAGCCGAGAAGGATCGGAAAGATCGAGGTGGAGCGCCGCAGGGTTCCCCGTGGAGGAAGCCATTTTGGTTAAGCCGCCAATGCCAGCCATAGGTCCTGAATCTTCCAGGGGGGAGCGATTCGTTTAGCTACGTTTCAAAGCGGCACGGTGTGAAGCTACGAGCTGAGTTGGAACAGGAGGGTTATGACATGTTATGACTGAAAAGCCCAAAATAGAAAATGGATGAAAATGGGTCATGTTATAACAGGAGGGTTATGACATAACATGGTATGTCATGTTAGTACCAAAGCCCGAGTCATTTTTACTGGCTGCTAGATGGTTTATCAAAGATTATTGTTCTCTTTGGGGGCTCAGCTTGAAATTAGCAAGCCAGAAATGATGGTTGGTCCAGTACTGGTAGCTATAGACCCTCGAAAGATTTCAGAAGCTGTTACTGTTCGTGATATTCCAGCTGACATCAAGGAGCTTGCACTGCTGAGACTGAAATGGTTTCGCCACCTTTCAGCTCATTGACATTTGAAGATTCATAGGGCACCGCTGGAACTGCCGCCATGGGACGATCAACTGGTCACTGGTAGGGGAAAGACCACGTTGGCCTCGACTCCTGTTGCCGGCCAAAAAACCCACACACTGCTCGAAGCCTTTGACAACTTTGCACCTGCCATTTGAGATAACAGTGAGTTTATTCTGTTTTCTCCCGAGCTGTGGAGTACGTGCCCTTGTTTTGGGTCCGGAAAAGAGTTCGTTTTGAGTGTGCCATGACTTATGGAAATTTATGGACATTCCCACATTTGAGGCACAAAAGAGTGGAAAGGATCCCTATGGAAATAAATATCTCTCTCAAAGCAGAGCTGGCCCTAAACATCAGGGAGGGTAGGAGCGCATGCGTGGCATCCTGAGAACATGATCACCACATACGGAATTACACCACCAAGAGTCGCCGGGTCAACGATAGAAAACCGAACGATATTCTGGACAAACAACCTTGCAAGAATGGCAAAGAACTCCCACTCATAGCCTTTTTGTTGCACATTTCTATACAGATTGTTCTCACAGATTTTCAACTCGCACAACTGTAGGGACAGCTCAATTCTCTAGTAGGTTCTATTCTCACAGAGGTTCTTTTGACCAAAGGTGCGTTGAGTGGAAAACATATGAAATTCTTGGGTGGTACCGCATCTCAATTAGGAACCCTGTCGGACATGACAATCCTTAGAGTTCGCAAAACATCACAATCCGATCCCATAACTCGCGAAAGACTTGGTGCAAAGTAGGCTGACGACCCATCAATGTTAACCCAGATACAACTATTTACTAAGCCAGATATATTGGTTCAATCTATCCATTACAACGGTTTAATCTAGTTCAATGTGGTTTCTCCATGCTTAGCAAGGCATAGGGCTTCAGCATTTCTGCGCCAGGTCTGAAAGTCTCGGATCTTCTGGAACCCGACATGCCACGCAGCTTGGACCTGCCACGCAGCTGGTGGGGCTCGGTGCCTTCTTCCCGAAGTTCAGAAGGTCAACCAGTGATTTCTATGGCGGGAAGAGGACTTTCCATGCGGTCAGGGACCACCTCAGAGCAGGTTTCTTCTTTGTGTGAGCGGCTGTGTATGCCAAGTGTTCGTGATGAACTTATGAAATCTGATGAAATCTGATGAAATCTGATGAAATCTGATGAAATCTGATGAAATCTGATGAAATCTGATGAAATCTGATGAAATCTGATGAACCAGTAGATCATGATCTGCTGCTATTGACCCTCAGATTGCTACGGCTGCTGGGGCTGCTAGGGCCCAGCATCCGCGGGACACTGCAGCGTCTGAGGCGAGTTTCGCAGCGACGAAGACGAGGAGCGTCACCTGCGTCTGGCGCTGCAACTGAATGCCTCGCAAGCGGCGCTACAGTGCCGCGACAGGGAAGGTGGCACGGAGAGCAAGGGATGAAAAATCTGGTGATATGGTGGTTAGTTGTGGTTAATTATGGTTAATTATACTTTTATAATAACAATATTGCCAATTATAGTTATATAGTACTAATTATGGTTGATTATGGTTAATTGTGGTTATTGATCATGAGGTGAACAATCAACAATATCTTGTGATCAGCCCTCATGGTTAATAACCAATATGAAAATGGTCAGCCAACTGGTTGGTTAACAAGGGATTATAGGGGAAGTTGTTTAACCATTCTTTGTTCGTATTTTTTTCTGGGGGTAATAGTGGTTAATAAGGGATAAGTTAAACAACTACTGGTTGGTGGTTTAACAAATGGTTCGTTGACAACTATTTTTCATGGGCATTACAACCACTAACCGGTATTGAATTGGTTAACGCTATAGTAACAAATAATTGTTACAATATAGGTATCTTACTATTTTGGTAGTGATACTTTGTCATTAATAATCATGATTGAGAATGGTTGACAAAAGTGATATAGCAGTGAATAGGGGATGAGAACCAACAATAGCAGCCAATATGGAACCCACCAGTGACTTGGGGGTACAGGATGAGAAGTAATTTGGTGGTTTCTTGAGCCATAGGGAACCCCAAAACTGGTTGGTTATATGAATGCTTAATTATGGATGATTTGGAGCTACCCCTATTTTGAGAAACCACAGTATAGCGGCCACGATTGACAATATTACTATCGTATAGCCATGATGATTATGACCTAGGATTCGCCATGAAGTGGTTGGTGTTTGAGCATCGTGGTTGATAGTAGGAAATAATCTCCAACAAGAATGCTTACACAACCAGGATGTGATCGCGAGCATGATGACTATGTACACCACTACTGCAGAACCACTATCTAAAATTTACCATTGTTACTTACTACGAACCGTATGATGGCTTCAGTGATTTCCTACAGAATGTCGTGGGTTCGGATGGGCTCGGGGATGGTGACGGATGATGGCATTGGTGTCTCTCTCGGATGTTGCGCAGCATGGGGGTTGGCGGTTGTTAGGAGGACCCTATCGGGGCCATGGGTGATGATATATGTGGCATTCAAGGACTGTGAGCATTGCTCCTTGGGTTGCCATTGGATGTTAATGCTGGCAACAGTAGGGTATGATAGCGAACTATACCAGCAGCAATGGTTAAACCATGGTGGGTGCAGTCGAAGTTGTGGATTGGAACCATGCAGCATGACACCTTGGATCACCATACCACCCAGCTTCTGCGGGATCTCTCTATTGTGATGTCCGACCTTCAGACATATCCTGGAGTTGAGGTATTGTTGTGTGAGAAGCACGAATTCAAGTGCAGAAATGACTACCATTCAAGATCACGGTTGCCATTATGGAATTGACTCCATCACTCAAGATCATGGTTACCACTACAGCAGAAGCACGGGAATTTTGAAGATGGAAGTTGCGATGCGCTGGTTGACATGTCCACGCGCGAAGCAGTGACTTGGGCGATACGACTTGCAGCAATTTTCTCAAATGGTGTCACCTATTTCAGTTTAGAGGCAAGACTATGCCAAAAAGTTCTATCATAGGCAGGGGGCACTTAGAACTGCATGTTGTGTTATCCCCCTATTTGATGCTAGTTCAAATTTGCGGTCAGGTTACTAATCCCTGCTTCCTATTACTAAACCCCCCCCCTCCCCAAATACTAAGCACCCCAAGGGGTTTTTTGTATTAGGGGGGGATTTAATATTAGAGGACCCTAATATTAAATCTGGGACCCTAATAATAAAACCATTTGAGCATTGAATATTTGCCTTTTTAAATTCTTTATTAAAACCTATTCAAAAATTGCAAACACTAACTGCACGAAGGGGACCCTAATATTAAATTTAGGACCCTAACAATAAAAACCATTTGAGCGTTGAATATTGCTTTTTTTAAGTTCTTTATTAAAACCTATTCAAAAATTGCAAACACTAACTGCAGGAAGGGGACTTTAATATTAAATTTAGGACCCTAACAATAAAAACCATTTGAGCGTTGAATATTTGTCTATTTAAATTCTTTATTAAAACCTATTCAAAAATTGCAAAAACCAACTGCACGAAGGGGACCCTAATATTAAATTTAGGACCCTAATGAAAAAAACCGTTTGAGCGTTGAATATTTGCCTTTTTAAATTCTTTATTTAAACTTATTCAAAAATTGCAAACACCAACTGCACGAAGGGGACCCTAATATTAAATTTAGGACCCTAATAAAAAAACCATTTGAGCGTTGAATATTTGCCTTTGTAAATTCTTTATTAAAACCTATTTGAAAATTGCAAGAACCATCTGCATGAAGGGGACCCTAATACTAAACCCCCCTAGGCCAAGGGGTTTTTAATAATAGGGGGTAAAAACGTTGCTTGGGGCATGTTGTTTCCTTTTAAGTTTTCAATTGCCACAATTAAAAATACAATTGACCAAAACCAAAAAAATCCAGAAGTGGACCCCCAAGGGGTTTTTTATAATTGGGGAGGGTTTAGTAATAGGAAGCAGGAAGTAATTGCTGTGGCAGGAATGGAGAACTTGGCCCAGGGAAGCTTTGTGAGGCTGGACTTGGTACATTTGTTGACACCTCACCTGAAATTGAAGTGCGGCTGGAGGTGCTAATTGCAAACGAAATTCAGCATTCGCAGCCCAGTTCTGGATATAGCCAGGCATATTCATGTAGATATCCTTGCTGGTTGGTGGATTGTTCAAGCATTTTTTCTGTTCCCCACTAATTCTAAACCAATGGTTAGTTGGCTGATATTATTCATAGGAGTGGTTCAACCACCAACCAGGAATGATCATTAGCCATTATAACCACTATATCAACCATGATGAACAATTGTTAGGTATTGTGAACCATTATTAAACTGGTTCAACCACCAACCAGATTATCAATGGTGAATGATGAGACCTTTCCGTTGCCGGCCGGCGTCCCTACTGAGGTGCCAGGACTGGGATGCTGTGGAAGCACATGCCACGATGGCGCTGGAACTGGAGCCACAGAACCGGTGACCTGGCGACGCATGCGGTGCGGTACTGATGGCTACTGGGAGCAGTGGTGCACTTTAATGCTTAGCTAATGGTAGTAGGGGTTGACAAATGATTAATGATGGTTCATGATGGTTCATGATGGTTGATGATGGTTGACTGAGGGTTCATGATGGTTGATGATGGTTGACTGAGGGTTGACAAATGATTAATGATGGTTCATGATGGCTTGTTTCCCGTTTGTCACAAGTCCTTCCCCCGCCAAAGCACAAGGAAAGACTCAAATCCTGGCAAAGCCGTATTAGGAATACAACGTCTTGGTGAAACAAGTCAAGGAAGCAGCACTCGTCTGCGCTTCCGAACCTGGTGAAGCTGAGAAGTCATCAGCTTATCTCTCTGTTGCCAGTTCTCTACATCTCGCTCCAAATCTTCGGGCCAGCAAGGGACATGTGACTGTTCAAACGCAACCTGCGGCAATGTTGTCAGTTTGGTAGGGAACTGGCTGATGATGGCTGATGATGGTTGATGATGGTTGATGATGGTTAGTAAATGATTAATGAAATAATGGCAGCAATCATGTTGATAGCAAAATAATGGGTGACTAATCATGAATGATGGTTCAATAGTGATTGATGGTAACAATGGTAGTAATCATGCTGATAATGGTTGACTTGTGGTAATAGTGCTATATTAATGGGTAGTAATGGTTGGCTTACTGTAGTAGTGGTCAACTAATGGGTAGTGGTGCTTAATCATCACAATTAACCATTAAGTGATTGGTTGATAATGGTTGATAATGATGTTGATAATAATGGCTATACTATATGATGGCTATCTGGGTACTAATGGTCAATACTGATGTTTAACAACGTTGAAGGGGGACAGTCAAGCAATGGGTTAGTTGGGGATGCAAATCCAGCCTGGGATAGCTCACCATGGAGAGAGTCACCAGTTATTTGCGAAAGGGTTGCTTCAGAATTTCGTGGGCCCAAGGGTCGCGGAACTGCGGCCCCAAAGCGATCAAAACACATGGGCCAGTGCGGAAGATTCTACAAGGTTTGAGGTTCACATCTACCTGTTTGACAGTAAAGCTAAGCTCTGCTTGTGCTGTGATGAAGGCTACGCAGAAACTGGATGATATCTTATTCTGGAGGGGCAAGCCCCTCCCGTTGAGAGTAGAAAACAATCACAGTTTTTCAGGAGCTCTCCTTCACCTTAGTGGTGTCAGATGTTTTCTTGTTTTCCGACGTTGAATTCCTGTTCACACAACTGATCGTGCTGATCGCATGGGATGTTTCTTAAAACACATCAAAAATGGTGGGTTTTTGTTCCGAAAATTGGCGGAATCAACTCAGGGCCATCGATCTACTGGTGGGATCTTAGGGCCCCATGAGCCCAGCAGCTTCACCACGGCCACAAAAAACTCGGCACCGGAGGTTGTACATGAATGTACCCTCCAAAAATTGGAAACTCATGGCAACTCTTGGGTACTCATGGATGCTCATGGTAACTCAGAATTTTCCAGGTCGGTGGTTTCAACTTTTCAAATGTGGCTGTGGATCAGTTCACCCTGTTCCCCTGGTTCCCCTATCATTACCATTGTTTACCCTATTATTGGTTGGTTATTAACCCCACGACATTGGTTAGTGGCTTGACCCAGCTCGCCATATATAGGTGGTATATTTCCTAGTATTGTTGCGTATTATCGCCTATCATTAACCATGAACCAGCTAGAAGTCACCATTGGTTGGTTGGTTAGGGCTTGACCCAGTTTTGGTATGGCATCTGATGACGGGCGGAGCTTTGGGGCCGCCACTGTACCGCCCAAGGAAAGCCTTGTACCGACGCGGCCTTGCTCGAAGCTCCCGCGGAGATGTGGAGGCGCTTGGGATATGTCCACCTTGAAACCCAGGGGTTGTGGGTTGGTTTCTAGGTAGGTTTGGCGAAATTCTCAAGCCATAGGTGGACACCAAAAAACTGATGGTTTATGAGTTTATTACTATAGAAATGGTTGTTGTTGGATGATTTGCTGGGTCCTCTACTTGTTTTTCGGAGCCTTGTGATATACGTTGGTCACGTGATTGGTTCATAAACGGAAAGTCTTTGTTTCAAGAGGTGCTGCGAAAACAGTTCCAACAAGGCTTGAGTAGGTTTTCTATAGTAGACCTTGGACATCCACACTCTGAAGATTGTCCACTTCGTTCGCTCCGGAGAAGAGTCAGTTTAGCGAAGCCAGCGAAGCTAAGTGGCTTTTTTGGGACTCAATGGACGCTCCACATGATAGTTGTTCAAGGGTAGGATGTTCAGGGGAGAGTAAGTTCTTATCTCCTTTCCTGGGGTTGGAAATGGGAGAATTCAAGGCATAATGCACTTAATATCGCAACATCCCAACTTGGAGCACCCCACAACTTGCCAAAAACTCAGGTAGAATCCCCCTTTCATGAAAACATGCAACGAATAGGATATGCAAACCCGGTTGCTTGACGAGGGTGGAATGATGCGATAGCAGCTGTTGATCGGCGATGATAATGAACAACTACCAGCCGGTCGGGAAGTGGCACAGTAAACTGGCAGGGGGAATAGTCCATCAAACTTTGAGATGTGGCTGTGGGTCAACACCCTGTACACCCTGGTGAACATCCTGGAAAGGACCAAACCAGTCTTTCTTGGGATGTGTACCTACCCCTTTATCATTTGTTATCATTTTTTGATAGGTTAATCTGGACCAAGTTCGCCATAGAGCAACTCGCTGCTTTCAGCTCAGCTGCTGGACCTGCGCCCAGGGATCCAAAGCAGATTTCTGGGCCTTGCTGAAAGCCTCCCACTTTGACAGCAAGGACCGCAGCTGTTCCAGCAACTGGTCATGGCTGATGGTTGACCCTGGGGGTTCAATGGGAGATCCTGGTGTTCAACCGACCAACCAAGCCTCTGATTTTACGGTGGCAAAGGTAGGTCACCAGGAGGGCCTCAAAGCATCCTGTTGGGCAACGCCACCAGTTTTCCTGGCGAGGGCAAGAAGATGAGGCACAGCCATGGCCTGGAACTTTGTGCTTCAGTCGGGATGGTGGGCTGACAGGTGCTGATGCCTGCCTGACAGGGTGGATGGTAGCTGGGTGGGCAGGAAGCCATCAACCAGCTGTTGAAGGTGGTCCCCAAGGAGGAGCTCCAGAGACAGCTGCTCGGTGTTGCCAGGGACACGTCCTGGAAGCGGTGCTCTCGGCCATACATCGCTGGTACATTGAGAATAGAACCCCTATAAGGTAAGGAGTGGTTCACAATATCGGGTCGCAAAAGCGACAAAATTCTCGCAATTCATGTTTATCATAGGGGGCGACCCAGCTTTCCACATGGGAGCTTTTGTTGAACATGATTTTGGCCAGTGCACGTATAGCTGATCTACCATCAAATGTGGGTAGTTCAATTTCGACCTTGCATGATGTCCAGTAGCTGAGTCATCTCTGGGAAAGTCCAATTGCCTTGTGAACCCTTGCGAACTCGGTTTTTGGCAACGCTGTCGATTTTGAGAGGGTCATCTTCTTTTGGTTCTGTTCATCATTTGGCAGTTGGGGGCTTTGGTCTAGCCAGATGCTACCCCTGAAATCGCCAGGAGCTTCCATGATCTTCAAGATAGGTTCTCTAGAGTAATTTCAAAGTTTGGGGGTCCCCACTTTCAAGAAACTCCAATTCAGCCGGCTGAAAACTGCCCACTTTCGAGAAACTGCGATTCAAGCCGTCTGAAAACTGCGGATGTTCGAAAGGAGAACCATCAGAATCATCCACAGCTGCTTTGGATTGTTACACTACAGAGTTGATTCTGATGGTAGTTCCCTCCCCAAAGAACTGTCAGATCCGAAACTGGCCCTCCAAACGAATGTATAGATTCTTACTACAATTGGGCCTCGCCGGGGGAATGCAGTTTCTGGGAGATGCTGGTATTTTTCTGTGTCAACAGGCGCTGCCAAGGAATCAGCACGGGAAGAGTTGCCTGCACTTGAATTCATGATACCTGAGGTTCTGGTTTTGCGGTGATCAGTCGGTACATGTTGGTACCGTAGGTGGACTCCTAAGCCGACTCGTGGATCAGCGATTTGCTCAATTCATTGGTGTTTGAAAGTCAGAGCTCAACAGGAAGACGAATCGCATTCACGTGTGCCGATGACATGGGGATGGATGACTTGGTTGTACAGGTGAACACACTGGAGTCACTGTCAGGGGCCAATTCATCCAACTGCTAAAACAACAGCCTTGCCCATGTCGTCTAGACTGGGGGTACCCCAGAATCACTGGATATAAATGATCATGACTATTTGGTGGTTGTCTATGGCATAGTTTATTAATTGTCCTATTATTTTCACACATTTTCACTGATATGTGATGGTTGGTGGGTGTTTTATCATGACATGAATACATATTGGGGATGGTTGGTTGATTAAGAAGCATTTAGTATCTTTTTCATAGTGGTTGAGACCACCCACCAGTCATTCGTTGTTCTCATGTTCCGGGGGGTAAGTGGTGGACCGGACGCTGGCGCAACCCGTTCTCCAACTGGAGCCTTGCTGGACTTTGCGAGGTTCAAGCGCCTACAAAAAGAGGCAGAGAAGGAAGAGAAGATCGGCGCCATGTTGAAGGACTGGGTCAGCCACGTGGTATCACCGCTGTTTGAGGGGCACAACATTGACACTATCAATGACTATAGTTGACTCTGAAAATCGCCGGCCATCTCTGGAGCGAACTATGATTCGCCACCGTTGACCATGATTGATATTGATTAATTAACTATTTGCGTGTTACAGTCAGTACTAATGAACTATTTGTACATATCCAGAAATATTCATCAAGGGTGACCATATGTAATCGGGAAACCACCAATGATAGCGGGACATTATTTTTGGACAAACACCTGTTGCAAGGATGGTACCAGCAAACATGGGACATTGCCAAGTCCTTTTTGTAGCGAAACTGGTTGATTGACCTCAAAACTTGCGTCTGAATCAGCCGACAAGTGCCAACAAGAAACAAAAAGGAAGGGAGGGTTGTATATAATTCACCATCAACAAAGAGCAAGCAAATAGTATGTTGTCACCATCCTAAATTAATCTACTCGTATGGTTTTCATGTCTCACAAAAACAAAGTAAGTGCCCTGGGCACGATGCTCAGTGATGATTGTAGCTAGCCCTACCTGGCCCAACAGCTGAAGATTCCATGGACCAGTGCACATTCGGCAGTTGCCAAGCGGCCGTTGCCGCGGTTGGATCGTGGAAGGGGAAGCTATGGCTTGGGATCTGAAACTCGCAGGTTGTATTGGTATCTGGTTGGTCATTTGATTGACATCTTTTGTAAGGGATTATAGTGGTTAATAATGGATGACAAGCAAAACAATGGTTTAAAAACTACTGGTCTGGTTGTATTTGTAGGGGCTCTATAGGCTTTATAACATTTATAACTATAACCATTAATATTGGCTAATCATAGGGGATAATCACCAACAATAAACGTTAAACAACAAACCTGGTTGGTCGTTTGATTGACATGTTTTACTTTCCCCAGTATCTGAACAAATTGTTGGTAAACTAGTATTCTTCATATGGGTTGAAACCACCAACCAGTGTATGTATTTGGTACAACGGGCTTTCTGTTGCATCTTGTCAACCAGAAGGTATAACTCAAGCCCTCCATCAACCAGCGGATAGATACAAGACAAAGAAATATTACCGGTTCTTTGCTTCACCTATGTCTGGCTGTCAACAATATCATTGGGATGATTCGATGATATACTGGTTGCTGGTTTGATTGACTCTTTTTGTTTTCCCTTGTAGTTATTGACAAATGGTTGGTTGACTGATATTTTTCGCAGGGGTTGAAGACCACCAACCAGATCACGTATGCCTACATGCTTGCAAGACGTTGATTACCCATTGATGGCACTAGGAGATGGATGAAGACGAGCGAATTGCACAACAAGACGAGAGAAGCTTGGTGCGGCGTTACCGAGAGGTCACCGGACTTCAGATGTGGTGAACCACCTGTGGAATTTACAAAGCCATGATGAATTTACCAAGCGATGACAACCCATTGGAACCATGGCTGGTTAGCCTTTGGTTGATTATCCTGCTTGGAAAACCCATCTATAAAAAACAACGGTTTCCATAGATCCATCGCGGGTTTCCTCAGCTTGGCATTGTGTTTTGAAGCTACCACCAGTGGGTAGGTGGTCAAACCACCAATCTCTTTACATCGGAATGGTACCTGTTGGTGAAGCAGGGGCACAGAAGCATGTTGTGTTGATCCTCAACTACCGGTGATAGCCGCTGGACGTGCAGTTGGGGTTCCCTGGGAAAGCTCACTAATCAGGACCATGGTCCACCATGGTCCACCCATGTGAGGCGGCATAGCTGCGATATGACAAGAAATCACCATGCTTAGCAATCTTATCAGCTGAGAAACTCCCCAAAAGCCAAACGCAACCAGTTCAGCCATGCACATCCAAGTAGCAGCCAAGGGCTGCTCCGCAAGGAGCAGGTCCAGCCCCAGGATACGAACGCTACCTGGGCGACTGCGAACAACGCGCAGCGGATGGGCAGCGGGAGATCAGCTTCGATGAATGGGCCAAGCAGTGCCCAAAGTCGCAGAGAAAGAGCCATGACATGCCATGACTGTAGCTTTATGAATGTTTATGATGGTTTATGATGGTTTGTCATGGTTTCTATATATATATTCATGTATTTACATAATAAAACCCTCCGGCACTCAAACATAGCAATTGAACTGCCATTCGCTACCATGGTGGAGTCTTGGGTAATGACTCATCCATGCCCAGGTACGAATGGCGCTACGATGCCGACGAGCGCTTAAAGGCACCTGTCAAGCCGATGATGATCAAGGGCTTTGAGTGATGGTGGTTGATACAACCGTGAATGATGGTTGACATGATTGATGTTGGTTGACGTTGGTTGATAACGGTTGGTAGTGGTTGGTGTTGTTTTGAAATGATGGTTGATTATGGTTGATACTGGCTCATGATTTTAATATTCTGAGTATGATATGATGTTGGTGTACTTTTGATCTTGTGCATGTTGAGTTTTTATGGATGATATGCACCGCCAAGTATCAAGGTGACAATGCCCAAGATCATGATCAAAATGGGGTTTCAAAGGTGCATTTGGTAGTTTGTCAAAATCGGGGCACCCCCAAATCATGCAATCTGAATCGTGCATAGTACTAAACCAGCCGTTTTTGGAGGTCCCCGATTTGCCATTGCCAAGCTGATCGCAGCCTCATCCACCGTTTCTGATCGGATCGGTCCTAACAGGTGGTAGAGCTGGGTCCAACCACCATTCCGGCGTTCAGAGCTCGGATGGACACCACCAGGGGTTCGTAACGGGCCATGGCTTCAGAGCTCGTGTTTCGCGGATGATTCCTGTAGCGAAAGGTTGGATGTTTCAGTCAACATAGCCGCTGATATTCAAAACTATGAACAACTTTCTCATCTCCCACATCCGACATTTAGCTTGTGGTCCCTTGTTTCTTTAACAGGGATTCTGACTTAGTGGGGATTATCTCACAATTGCTGGCCAACCAATGCTTTCCAAAGAACGATGTTGACTGTGCTGATACCTAGAAAGTATGAATAGAAATCCTGTGTTTTGTACAAGTGCGTATATGCAAGTTGGTCGTGCTTACTTGTGTAAACATAAGTTTGATCTATGTCTTACTGTTTTAGTTTCACACAGTTTGTGTGGAGAGTTTTTGTACGCGTTTACGTGCGTGTTACTGTAGTGTTTTTTCTTTAGTTGTTACTGTACTGATTGTCCTACGGTTTCCTCTTTTGCACGATTTGAATAAGATATTACATGACGACCTCCACAATGAATTTTGTTGTGTCATCGCAGGTGATATAGTTTCTATTATTGCTTCTTCTCATTTGTTGTTGAACGTGATTCACCAACAGCATAATTCAAGCCATCCACAAGACAATTTGGAAAATTGTCCCTTTGAGGGACGGCCAACCCTGGTGGGAGTACAGCTAGGCCAACCCTGGTGGGAGTACAGCTATGTGCGATCATTCCCTGTTTCTCCACGGTTGGTTGCATGATGTTTACCATGTGCAGCTGCTCGAAACTGCACCGATGGGTGTCCGTACTTGGATGTGCACCTCCACTTAGTAAGTGGTTGCAATTACCATGGTTTCCAGGGGTTATAAACTACCTGATAGGGCTTATAACCATGGTCCTAAGCCCCAGCTGCACATCCAAGTAGGTCAGTATGGATCTAAAAATGTATTGGCCTAGGTTGCTACCTGGCACCATGAGGATGTGTAGACCGGGGCCTTCGGAGTGATCAACCATCATGAACCGAATCGTTCTCATCAAAATCATGTGTAAACATGTCCAACCGTTGACAACCATCATTTGCTAAGACTATCAGCCAACATTCCCCATGATCATCACCCTGCGTTGATGTGCCCCAGCTACCCAAGCGCAGGCGCGAAAAAGCTTCCCGGAATGTTTTAGTCATACTGGCCCAGCACCGCTCCCAGTGGAGGATTGGGAGGTGTGGACCACATTTCGGGGGCTTGCCGCGGTGGGTGGCGAGATTGAGAAACTGCACGCGGGATGAAGATCAACTATCTCAGTTTCACCCAAGCTTCATGTGTCATTTGGAATAATGGAAAAAATCAAACAAAGATGAAGACCAACTATCTCGGATCGTGATACATGAAGCATTTGGGTGGTTGTCAGTGTCAAAGGGTGGTGAACTATTCACTTATCAACTAGGATGAACATAGGAAAATCCGAGATGTGACTCAAAGAAAGCGTTGGAAGCCCTTTCTAAAGCAGCAATTTGGTGGGAGTCAAAGATGGGCTTAGAAGAGTGCCTTTCTATATCAGAGGAATGTCAGACTGCTGGAAAAGGTTGAAACTGCAAGTTGGAATGGTTACAACAAGCAAATCTCTAAAGAAATACGTTTTCTCAAAACCCCAGATTTTTCTCCAAACAAGCTATAAGCATCACCAAGGATCATCAACTATCATTGAACAAATCTTTAAAGATAAGCTTGTGTGGTGTCTCCAACAGCAGGGGCGAGCTGGCTAAACAATTTTTTGTACTACAATCTCTTGGAACTTTACGGGACCTTGCTCCCAAGGCTTCAGTACTGCCCAGAGTAGCTGGGCATTGGCAAGTTGCTACGAACATGGTTGATGAGGATGGGTAGTCATGGATGATGGTTTGCACATGTCCATATTGATGGATAGTCATGGATGAGGATGATCCTGGTCAATCAATGTTTCATGATGTCTAATGAATTCAACGACGCTTTTCGTTCGAATCCTCAGAATCGAACTTTTCATCGAAGCATCCAACACCATCGGCACAACGGCGGGCAGGTGGACTATTTGACTCACAAGGAGATTGAGAAGATCATGTGCTTTGGCATCACCAGTTGATCGACGTAAGAAATCCATGGCGCAAGATCTCAATTATCTATCCCCTTTACCGAGGGATTGGCCTTTACCGAGGGATTGGCCATGTATAGCTACAATGATTGGCGATACAATGGTGAACTGGTGCTTACATCAGGATTCCTTGATGGTGAACTCATAACTAAAAAGGTTGTGTCAAAAAATTCGCTGCAACATGCTGCAACCGTTGTACCCGTGCGACGCTAAGCTTCGAGGTTGCAGCAACCCTTGGAGATGCCACAAATGCCATGTAGGATGCGGTGACCTCGAAGGGGTCGCAAGTGGAATCCAGCAACGTCGTTGACAGTTTCACGTATGCTGATGGTACTTGTTCAACGCCAGGAAGGTACACTCCGGTGATCTACCGGAAAATCGCCATAATTTTAGAGAAACCTTGGGAAAACATCAATAATTGGTGGATTTTCCATGGCTATGTTAGATCACCAGAGGGTACCTCATAGAAATATGGATAGAGATCACGTGTAAACCCCATGTTGAATCCTGTCCCGTCTTTTTTGCTTCCCTATCATATCTCCCTACAGTCACTGATGATTCTGTCCCCACATCAGTCATTGGTTGCCCCATCATCAAAGGTGGTGGCCGAAGGGCCCAACTCTCCTTGGATTTTGCGCCATTCTGAGGTACCGACGACAAACAGAAGCCTTGGGAGCGAGGAGAAAAGCCAAGGAGATGGAGTTGAAAAAGGAGCAGGAGAAGGACTGAGAGCCAGCCACTGTTAAGAACTGGTATTCCCAATGATTCAGTTTAGATTAGCCGGCAAACCATCGACAGAAAAGCCAATGTCAATAGCGATTCGTAGCAACAGCTTGGAGCTGTGATGATCGAGCCTGCCTCTTACGCCGTGGGGGTCATGGTCATGGCTGCTGGTTTCAAAGCTACAAAGGTTTTTGGACCTTGGTGGTGAAGGTGGGCCATACTGTGATGAGATGACTAGGTCTGGGATCAAGTATCCCCATGCAGCCGTTTGGGATGGGCTGTTTTCACAGCTGGAAAAGATGCCTTTGGGCATCTCTTTCCAGGAAGCTTTTCAGTCAAAGCTCTACGTGGACAAAGAGGATGAGAAGATTTTGAAAGATGCAGTGATCAAGAAAGGTGGAGACCGGGTCATCTGAGATCAACTGGGCTCGTCGATGTATCCCCAGATTTCGTTGCGGCCATAGCATCCTCAAGATGAGCATAGCTGGGCTACTTGCAACTTCAACCCTGGTAGCATCAATGGTATCGCACGACAGGGGTCCTCGGACGATTGATTTCTCCGCCTTCTGGCAAGTTGTTTGAACTGCCGATTGGTGATTCTAGAAGTTGTAGCATGATACTATGGCAGCAAGATCCAAAATACCGGCTATCACGTATCCATTTGGAATCCCTTGTATGTGCTGCCTATCGCTTATAGTGCGTATCTCAGTACGCACGGACTCTATCATGTGTATTCTTCTACTGGGTGGTTTTAAACATTTGTGATTTTCCCTGGAATTGGGGATGGTTCGATGAGGGAATCGCTTCTAATAATCACCAACCAGTCTTGTTTGGAGGTTATTGTTGGCTTTATGTCGATTCCCTAGGATTTCATCAACCATTGTCTCAATGGTTTTACCGTAACAACCATTGTTTAACTAAGGGGTTTAATCTACCAAAAAGGATCGACCTGTGCTTCAATGGTGGTGGAATGAAATCCGAGGGTATCGCAGGGTATTCTTGTATATGTGTATGTATATGTGTATATATATATTTATATTTATTTACAATATATATATATATATTATATATATCCAAGAGCCAATCCGTGGCCCCTGCCACAGGCTACAACTACTGGTGGTGACGGAGTGTGCCGTGGATTCAAAGGCTTGGAGTCGTGGCAGTTACTTTCAAGAACCAGTCGTGGTTGTATCAACTTGGCTGTGGGTCAATATTAACCATGAATAATAACCAACAATAATAGGGAAAACAATGGTTAATGATGGGAACCAGGGGTACAGGGTTTTGACCCATAGCCACTTGGGTATAGTTCAAGCCATTACCAAATTGGTGTTTTCTCAAAATAGGGGACCCAAAAAATGGTGGGTTATTATGAATAAATGATTAATATAGGATGATGGCCCACAAACAAATGAGATGGCAGTGGGTCAGTTCACCCTTAGTCCCCCTGCTTCCCCATCATTAACCAGCTCGTTTTCCCTATAATTTGTTGGTTATCATCCCCAATTGTTGGTTGGTTAATATTGACCCATAGCCAATTCGGAAAACCATGATTAATGAAAGGGGAACCAGGATGACGTCGGGTGAACTGACCCACTGCCACTTGTATGAACAGTTACAAGCTAATGACTGTAATTCATTCAAGTTCTTGATATCAAAATCATGAGTTGGTTATATCAATTTCTTTCTTGTATCAAAAGGAACCAACTAATCCAAGTTGATAGCCAACGACTGCTAGTCATAGTATACAACCAGGTGGTTGACCAACTAACTTAACCAGGTTGTGAACCAACCAAATATCAGAGTCACCAGGTTCAGGAACCAGCTAGTGACTGTTACACACAGTATATAACCTTATGGGCACATTACAGGAACAAAGCAGTAGATTATAATCGACTTGATTATCAATATTGTGTGCTCATAGTAATATGCTTTATCTACTGGTAAGTTGACACGTCATTAATAAAACGATGACTGCAATTAATACAGCTACTTGTACAAGCAATGTTGATATCGTCATTATAACAGACATGAACTAGCAACTATATGATATCAGGGTATCATCAATATTGGCCACCATCAACCATTACTATTCATTGTGGACCATGATATATCAATAAACAACTAGCTGGTGGTTTCAAAGATGGCTTGTTGTCCAAGATTTTCGCGGAAAGATGGTTGTTTGTCGCCTTAGTTTTCAGAGGGGTGGTTCAACCACCAAGTTCAGGCTGGTGACCCATGCCCTGGGTATCCCATCCAACACACACCAGGGATGGACCCTTGACCAGACTTTCTGGAAACGATTGTGGCGATCAGCCAGAAACAATCCACTCTGCTTTGGTTCAAAGTGCTACCCATGAGTTCACTATGAATGAATCATTATTCAATGATTGATTAGCCACTAGTTGATCATTAATCAACCCCACCATCCTTGGTGTTGATCAGAAGCATTTGCCCGAGATCGTCGCCCCTAGGTCACTCATCTGAACTGCATCAGTTTCCAACCTGGAAAATTCCATTGGTTTCGCACCGGCAGCGGTTGGAAATGATCAGCTTATTATTTCCCATGGTTGATGGGAAAACTTAGAGAAAACTCCTACAATTGGTGGTCCAACCCAGTGATTATTGTGATTATCATGCTTAATTAATCAATTTGACTGTGATTATCATGAAGGTGAGAAATGGTGATTGAGAACATGTTTTTTGTTATGAGTGTTCTATAGTATTCTCACGGCGAACAATGGTGATTGCTCGTCGGATAGTTCATTGATGCTCAAAAAGAGCATTTTGATTGCTAGCAATGCCAACCCTGGATCAATAAACCCCTGGTTGATTGGGGGGGGTTATCCCCCAAAAGCCCTAGTTCCCAATCAGAAAGGTAGCCCCCACTCAATTAGAAAACCTATAGACTAAAGAGTTTATCAATCGTCCAGGGTTAACGTTGTATTGTTGAGGAGTATCAAGGTATTCGGGTACAGTACGTCAAAGCACTCGATCTCTGATTGTCAACCGACGTATTGATTGACCACAATTTGAGTTGCGTGATGTTGTCCTATGGACGGTTTATTCGTGGACCTCTCGTCAATGTAAATCGAGGAACAAACAATGCGCAAGTGGCATCAACTGGCTTGCAAGGTTCAACATCCAAACAGAGGAGCATCGACCTAAGACTTCAAAGTAGTAGTTACCGCAACCATGAATCTGCAAGTCAATTTTTGGAGGTATCAGATAACACTTCCAAGTCAATTTCAGGCTGATTATTTTTCTGTCTAGTTTCGGAGATTGCAAGTTCTGCCCGTTACAATAGCCATTTTGAACTTGGGTAGCAAGCACGGTTCTCATCATGGAATTTGATGCCGCGTTACCCTCCTTGTTTGTTGCCAGCAATAGCTGCTCTCACACAAGCTGTAGCGACACCAGCTCATTCATCAAAAGGAGTGATTTCAAGACATGCGATTTGCATTTCATCAAAATGATTAGAACTGATCAGAATCCATACTTTTGATTTCTTGCCACAAAAATCTGGACTTGGTGGTCCTCGGACTCAGTCCAGCTGGTTGCGAATCTGATGCCGTCCATCAGTTTTGATGCTTTTCAAGTGCGTGGCAACTGACTCGAGTTGTACAGTGGTCAAGGGATCAGCCCATACGAGAGATGCCGCCCCGGAAATTCTGCGTGGCAGCGAGCGGGTGCTCTGTTCATGTTCAGGTCTTGAGTTTGAGAAGTTTGACCATGAATATCAGCATTATGAATGGTGGCTGTTAATGGTGGTTGTTAAATGGTGGTTGTTAAATGTTGTTAATGGTGATTAGTAATGGTGAGAAAAAACGTCGCTGTTTTTGAGTAGCTGCGACCTGGTCCATGAATGTCCATGAGCTATTCACAGTGGAGAATCTCCCTGGTGACCAAGCATACTCTTCTCAGCCACACGCACACGCACACATGCATATGCATCATCAATCATCATCATGTTTCGTAGTGTACATAATCTTAATATCTGCATATAGATAGATAGATAGATAGATAGATAGATAGATAGATAGATAGATAGATAGATAGATAGATAGATAGATAGATATTATACAATTCAAGTGTTCGTGGTATACATATGACACATATGGTACATATCATACATATATGTGTATAGCGAATTGCATTTGTAGACGTCTGTCAATGTACATACAGTGTGTATCCATTTGGGCTACTTGTACGAAAATTGGCAGGACCTCGCCAAAAATGACTCAGCACTGAGAAGCACCCCAATAGGGTCTAGATCACAATGTGGAATTCTGAAAACTTCAAAGATCACAATGTGGATACGTACACCGACAATCACCAGCGTACATTGTTTCACATGTTGTGCTTCAAAGGTGTTCCCCATGGTGTTCGGTGGCGGCATTTGCTTGAGCCGACCGATTCCGGGTCCGACGCCAGGCGACGACGCAGAATTGGATGGCGACGTTTCAACTCTATCGCATCATTGACCCTTGGCTGGACCAGGTTTTGCTCCCAAGGTTTGGCGAAAGATGGAAATGGGTCAGGCCATTGACCAACCAATGACTCATGGGGGAGAATTTCACCAAGAATTTCATAGGGATAACAGGATAACAATGCTTAATGATGGAACCAGGGGTACAGCGTTTTGACCCATTGCCACAATGCTTTCGGCTTTTTCGAAGCCAGTTAGCTGATCCCGTCAGCGTTTCCAGCCATGCTTCGGGAAGCATGAACAGCTCTAGTTAGGGGTCGGGTTTCGGAGTATGACACTGGCAGGGCTTGGAAAAGACCTGTTGGTTTCGGAGTCAGCAGTCAGATTCTTGCTGTTTTTGGACGACTATGTAGCCCCGTGCCGGGGAGTTTTCCTCGAAGGCTTGTGGTTTACAATTTGAACATCTCCCAACAAAAGCTCCCCACACAATGGAGCTCCCCACAAAGTGCTACGAATGATATCATGATTCAATGTTAACCACTATCAAATACTATTACTGATTATTAAACATCATAATTCGCGTGCTAGCACAGCTTGTTATCGTTGACACCTCGGGGGTCTTAGGCCCACCATGATGGACCACACAATGGGGCGCTCGCTGCCTCCCAGGAAAAGCAGCTGGCGTTGGCGCGGGTGCGGGACCTAGGTGATGGGGATTGTGCGGGTCTGCTGCACACCTCATGTATATACATATTCCTGTTATATATATATATATGATATGATATACGTGTACATGAATATGCATGCATATGTGCATATAAAAACATGAAATCATATGAATATGTATATATAATAAAAAATATACTGGCTGGTGGTTTTTACCCCATGTAATTTTCTTCAGTATTTATTTGGGATGCTTGATTTTAACTTGTTTTCATAGAGTTGAAATCATCAACCAGTATAGTTATACATATTCAATGATTAGATACATGATGTTGTGTGGACATTGAAATAGTAGAACCATGCATACATGTATGCTTGTTTACAGACATGCATGTAGGCTGCATGTTTATTTGTGTACAGTCATGTATTCTTTACATATCCAATCATGTGGAAGGTTGTAAATCATTTTATTTGTGATGGCTACACAAGGCAAACTCTTGTGAAAATGCTATGCATACGCTCCATTGGCGATTTTTCACACGCACGTGATACCTGTCTATCTCTCTTCGCGCATGAGTCGATGAGCATATCTGAGTATACATTTTTCTATGTACGCAAGCATGTATTATGTGCATTTATTTACACCGTAAACGCATGTCTCCATAGAGAGTTTGGTGTAGGATTTTTATGTATGTATGCATACACATATGATTGATACTCGTTCTACTTCATAGATATGATGCACATGTATGATACATTTGCATTCAGACTTAGTCCATTGAGAGGACCATTGAAGGTATACTTTCGCTATTTGGTTCATACCAAGCTCCAGGAGTGTTTCGGAAGCTCATTTTTTGCGACATGGAATTTGTGGGTCAAAAACAAAGTGCATCTATGGGTCGCAAGTAATCATCAAGCATCAATGAATTGCTTCAGACTATGACAGTTGTTAGGGTCGTCCACCCCAGCATTGTCAAACTATGGCATCATGATGCCCTGATGCTTGGCTTCAGAAATCCAGTCCCCGCATCAGGTGGGAGTTGAGTGGGACCCCTGGAAGATGGCAGCCCAGCAGAACGCCACTGTGCAATCAGGGCCCTGAGGTGGAAAAAGGTGGTGCCAAGGCAGGTTGAACGGCTCCCAAGTCTGACAAGATCTGATACATTCCAGCAGTCCCCAACCTGGAAGTAGAAAATCCACTATCACTCTCATCCTGGTTGGTGGTTTCAAATATTTGTTATTTTCACTAGTAATGATTAACAATTGGTTGGTTGACTAATATTTTTCATAGGGGTTGAAACCACCAACCAGTCATGGTTTTACCTCTAACAAAATGGTGATTTCTCAGGGCAACCAGCTTAGGGCCTGCCAGAGGGTGAGTCCTGCTAGCATTTTGGTTGGCCAGTTGTTCGTTGATGGTGCGGCATCCATTTTTCGACCGCCTGAAACAGAGATTCGCAGTATAGCAGATGGATGATAATTGGTCAGATGCGTGTTTCCCACGGGTCCTGAAAACCAACAGTCACTGCGAATATAGATTATTGGATGATGTTTCGAGAACTATCCTGCAAACCAAGCAGCTGGGTAGATCCATTGGATGGTGTACCTTGAGCATTGATCACGGGAGTCACAGAATTTTCAGCCAGTTCCTTGCTACCACCATCTTTGTGGTAGCCTTCATGCTTTCAATGCCGAAAGGAAAGTGCGGTGAATCATTGAAAAACCAACATGTAAACATATGTAAACATATGCCTAAACATAATCTATAGATAATCGAAATATAAGTCGTTACAATGAATGTAAACAGAATATGATATATAATATACTCATCTAGAGGTAACAACGCCACCAGTATCGGCGGCCCCTCATCAAACGCTCGCCAAGCGCCGCGAATGGGGTGTGTGGGGTGACCATCATTGGTGGCGAAGCTTGGTGAACTTCGGCGGAATCATTCTAAAGATTTATGATTTTTTCGATTTTTTCGAATGAATCACCAAAAATTCATGTTAAAATCAACAGGGGATGAGTCATCCCCAAGAATGCACATAGGAATCACCTCGGTTTCCAGGAGTTACCAACGGTAGTCACGAGGCTTGGGTAATAACCATTTGAAAAACTTTACTAAACTTAGTAGCTAATGCGCGACCTAATCATCCAAGACTAACTAATCAATAAACTTTCATAAACCAACCTTTTTTGGGGGTCCGTATTTTGAGAAAGACCCAAATAGCCTTGCAGGATGATTTTCAGCCGTAGATGATTTACAAGGCCTAGCAGTGGTCGAGGTGATGGGTCTGGAAGTAGCGACTGAAACTTAATTCTCAGCAAACATCGGGGTAGAACCAATCAATTGGAGACTAGATCCTTTAGTTGTACTTATTCTTTAAAAAAATATACTAAACGATTGTTTCATTCAGTTTTTGTGTTAGAGATTCGTTTGATTTCCCGGGTGACTATATAGTCATTGGAGATCGCCATCGATCTGGATGTAAACCACTAGGGCTAGATATAACGGGAGATCTGTTGAGTGGATGATTCGCCGAAAGATCTCCCACTTGTTGGTGGTTTCTGGTCAAGGATTGGCTAAAATCTTGTCGATAAAACAGCGCATCAACATAGCAGGATCCAATAGCCTCATTTGTTGGTTTTTTAGATATGTACAGAACCTTTTAAGACTTTTTTTTGATATGTAAAAAAACATGTTTTTAGATATGTAAAAAAGCCTGACCAACATCCACCATGAATCAATCTGCTTGGGAGTTTCGAATATGCATTGGCATGACATGCTTGGAACACGTGTGCTGCCTTGGTTCAAGACGCTTGCTGTGGCAGCGGTATGGAAAATTATCAGCTGTCGCTTCCACGGAGGGGGACCCCCACAACAGCATGTCGAAGATCAATGGTGGCTCAATGCTGGTGGCCCATGATCAATTTGATGATGTTTGATGTGGTGACTCGCCAGTTCACAAGGAAGACCTGATGCTGAGTGATAGATCGAATATATCTCGCAGACAGCACCCCAAATCTCGCTGGGGCACGCTGATAGCCTGATACCTGATTGACCAGGGTGTTCGGCACCCTGGTGGCCCTAGTTGATGATAGGTTGATCTTGGTCGTAGGCTGATGGGAAATGACACGACGTACAACTGGGCCCAGAAGGGCTCCCTGGTTTGGCTTCCGGGTGTGCCATCAGCCCCCTTTGCAGCCACCTCATGGTCGCAGAACATAGAGATTCAGCGCCATGCCGATGAGTCCGGAGCCTCGGAAACACAAAAAGGGACCGAAAAAGGCGATTCTGAGAACTGACCTGGCTGAATGATCTCATGGTTGGGATTGATGCCTGGGATTCCTCACTACCTGGGATTAATGCCTGGCATGGTAGGAGCGACCAGCATCATGTCGGCAAGGCCTTGCTAACGGTAGATCTATCAGCCCATGGTGGTGTTCAATGGTGTACCCCCTAGTCATTGGCAGTTTCCCTCTTGACAATGATCAGTATTGGTTGGTTAATAGCTGTCACCATTTGTGGACAAACCCAAATTGGACATCCTGCGAGAATCAGCGCTGGCTTATTCTTGCTGGGATCCACTATTAATCAATATTAATCACACTAGTTGACGCATTTTCAACATGTTCCACTGATACTTTCAGGATGGCTCATCGCTTCGCAAATGGATCTCCCATCCTCAGATGATGTTTGCATCTACCCATTTTATTGGTGCTGGTGATTGGCACCTGTCTTGGATGGTTTCTACTAATTATGCCCCTTACATCTCCTTACAAGATTTACCACACAAGCATAGCAACGCCCCAGGGGGAGTGATGCGAAATCTCCAGTTTGGTTGATCAAGCATGCAGTAATGTTGACCAATTTGCACCAGTGAATATTATGAGAGAGCTAGAACGGCCTTTCAAGCTTGACAACGCGTGTCCTCCAACTATGAACATCTATGAACTATCATACTGCATTTGAGTTGATGCGATACAGAAAGAACAGAATCTATTCCAATAAATGTACAATGGAGACTAGACCCAGCAATGGGAATACCGATCAACCTGTGATACAACATGGCATTTTGCGACCCTGAAGGGCTGGAAAACTACATGGCATGTTCCAAGACTTGCAAGATTGCATTCCCTTTTATGGGATGACTGTTTCTCAAAATAGGGGATCTCGATATCACCTCTCAATGGTTTGCTTTAGACGATCAATGGTTCATTTTCAGGGTCCCAGGTCCCTCAATTGGAGAGGCACCCAAATATTGCAATGGAGCCAGGGGTGCTGATTATCCTTGCACGCAGAGGTTCATAGCGAAAGTCCACTGCTTCGATTCGCATTTCTGGGCCCTAAAAGCAGCTCTGAACAAACGTTTTGGCCCTTGGGGCATGATCCTACAAGCTGGCTGATGTTTGGACCTGGTGGCCGTCGAGACCTCCAGGTACACGCATCCATGCATTCATTTGTTCATTCTTACATTCATGCATATACATACATGCTATTATATAGTGTACGCATGCATTCGGACCGCATGCAATTCAATTCAAACAAATGGAAATGTATGCACACAAGTGTGCATACGAATCAATACTTTGCAAAGAAAACAAAGGACACAGTTGGTCGGATGTTGCTACGACAACTCGCCAAGGTCACCCGGAGGGTGTTTTCCAGGCAGGGTCCGCACCAGAGTTCACAGGAAGGTGAGTAGAAAACACGGTGAAAGACTTATTCAGAACCTGTGATGATTAGCAAATATCTCAGACAATGACATGAAGACATTAGAATTTAGAAAAGTATGATGATGGGCAAAGTATCTCAGACGAGAATATTGAATGAAAAGCCATCTAAAAAACTTTCATGAAAAAACTGAAGAGATTACGATGGGTGAATATTTTCAGCCACGAAGCAGCTGTTGCTTTACGAGATTGTACCTGCCGTGGTTGGCTAAAAAACTTTCCAGCCGTTGCACAGCTGACGCTTCTAGTGACACATTCGTTCCCATTCGTGCGGCGGGCTGATCAGCGAATGGTAGGTGATGGGTGATATGGCCATGGGTGAATACCAACAAACCAAGATCACCCAAGTTCCACTAGTGCAGGGTCATTCATGGGATTGGTTCACAGCCGGGGGTATCTGGTCCGAACGGAACAGCACATGACCTACTGGTGTGAATGGTCTGCTCGGCCGGTCATGTAGTTCTACTGAGTTCTACTGCACTTCCAACAGGGGAAGCATGCAAAGCCACCAGGGAATCCAGTTTGGGAACGATGCTGAAGGGTCCTTGGGAGCAGTGGCAGTAGAATCTGGTGACCACATGGTTCATCGCTGTATCTGGCGCGCAGCTCTGAGCACCCGAAAGCCAGGGCTTCGCAAGGGCTTGTGGATCATCATTTTCTTGGACAACCCAGGGTGCCGATGATTTCACTCAGTTTCGCACAATCAGGGGAGACAATGATTTCACGCAAACTCCAGTTGTTCGTTCATCCCCTGATCATTCAACTTATTATTCATTTTGCGATAATTCAACTTATCAAACAAATTTCACTGTTCATTTCTGGCAGAAGTTGCAGAAGTTGGAGACTCGATTGGGCGACCGTAGAGCGCCGGTCTGCAGATGGACACCGGGCTGCCATGACTTGGCCTTTCCGGAGAAGACCATGTGGTGGTTTCTCAAAATAGGGGTGCCCCCAAATCATCCAATATTGACTATTTATAGCAATAAACAAACCATTTTTTGGGTACCCCCATTTTGAGAAACCATCATGTAATGTAGCTGCAAAAGTTGTTGAAATCCATGGGGAAACCAACGGCTTTTCACCTTCGCCATACGGCCGATACGGCCGACTGGGCAGCCCTGTGGACCAGGTCTTTCCCTGCGCGGCTGTGTTGGTGAATCTCAAGGGAGAAGTGACAGTGCCTGGGATATCGCCCAGGTGTTGGGATCAGCGGCTGGAAGTAGATTCAATGCTCCGGTAATCTAACAGTTTGCAAGGGAAAACTGCTTGGTGGTTTCGAACATGTTATTTCCCAAATGTATTAACAAAGGGTTGGTTGGTTGGTTGGCTGGTGGGCCAATTACTATGTTTCATGACGGGGTGGTTCAACCACCAACCACAAAATCATATGATTTTAGAGAGAAACCCTGGGAAAAGCATGAAAAGAGTAGATTTTCCATTGTGAATTGTTGGATTGCCAGAGGGTCAGTTCTCACATTTTCTGATTACTAACAGCCGTATGGGCTAATGGCTGGGCTAAATCCCCAGCTGATCGTGAAACTACCAAGGTGGTTTTTAGCTTTGCGATGTCCTCGTAACCGAGATGACTTGAAACCATTGAGTTATCAGTGGGGGTCCGTCAAAGTGGGCAGGGCTTTGGGGGGTCGGTGGTAGCGGGACGGATTCGAGGAACGCCCAACTTATACGTAAAACGCAGTAGAGGCGTGGCTCCTGAGGGCGATGCCACTAAGCACATGTTGATGGCTGTGTTGGGGGGATAGGTTCCATGTTCCTACCATGCTCCTAGCATGTTTCTACCTGGGTGAATTAGACAATGCAGCATAATGCAGCTATTGTCGGTGCAAAGGATCGCCTCTCAGGGGGGAGCAGCTGTAAAACTTGCAATTGGAAGGACTGGTTGGTGGTTTCAAAGATTTTTCATTTTCCCCAGTATTGATAAATGGTTGGTTGGGTGACTTCCGCATATTTTTTCATGGGGATGGTTCAAAAAACCAACCAGATGAGCATATCCGTCCTTTGACTTTGCCATCCCATGTTGCCATATCTGATGGACGACCCTTGTCACCAAACTGGTCTATTTGGACATCCCTAGGCTTTGCCAAATATGCGCTGTGAATCTCTTGCAACAGGCAGTGCATCTCTTGAAACACGAGGGGATCACAACATTTGAACATATCATCTAGCTCATGTCATGTGCGTAATGTTCAGCAACAAAGATAAAACATACCTCATAATGTACCTTCTTTAATATATCATATATCCATTTATATCGGTGTCCTCTTCTGTCAATTGATCATAGTTGATCATGGTAGCCGACCCAATTACCACCCCCTCTGAACCATTTTTGCTTCCGCTCACGTTGACGTTCCACCCACCATGTAAATGTTCCACCACCATGTTAACGTTCCACCACCATGTGAACGTTCCACCAAGATGTTAACGTTCCACCACCATGTGAACGTTCCACCAAGATGTTAACGTCCACTCCACCCACCATGTAAATGTTCCACCACCATGTTAACGTTCCACCACCATGTGAACGTTCCACCAAGATGTTAACGTTCCACCGCCATGTTAACATGGTCTGCTTTTGTCACCTGAATCCAAATCGCTCGAATCTCGAAGACAAAGCCAACATGCGAACTGCACCGCTATTACCTTGCGTTCGAGTGCAGAGATTATGCTTCGTCATCGAAATTTTAGGGTGTTTCCCAACAAATCCTGTGAGGCGGCATCAACATGCTATCAACATGCAAAACAAAACCTGAAAAAAATGGAAAAACAAGTCTTCAGAAGTGCATTTTTTAATGTCATTTGCAGTCAATTTGACACCTCGGCAGCAATTAAGGGGGTGGAAACTGGGCCCCGCGCCTTGATAATCAAGGCTTTTTGGTAGTGACTATTATGCTTTTGATCATAGTTGATCAGTTGTGTGTTATTTCATGTTCAGGTTTGCACCTGATCGCTCAGGATGTGAATACTGCGGCAGAGAAATTTCTTGGGTACCAAAAAGAGGACGTTCGAAGCCATCTCGTTTGGGATTTTGCGGAGGTTGCTCCTCAAGAATAAGTAGAGATTTCAAGAGACCAGTGTGTTGGACTGACTTGAAACACATCTACTGATGTCCGTGGCCGTGTTTCCCTTATCATGTCGGGGTAGTCGGCAGGACCCATTTTGGCCAGCCAAACTCGCCGTTTTATATAGGTAATAATTGATTCGACCTTGCTGCCCGTTGAACTTGCATTTGCCCGGTGTCCCCGGTCTAGGGCCTGACTTTGAAGAGAATTCAACTTAGATCGCCAAAACATTAGCGGCATTTGGAGAGAATAAGGTCCTTTGTATCCTGATTCTGTGGCAGGTCCCTGTAAGGATCCGTGGGGTGCCTTTGTTGTAGCTCAGCGATCTCCCGAGGAGCATTTGACACAACCTGCTATTGGTCAAATATCACCGCCCGCCTTAATCAGAACAGCATTGATGAATGATGGTTAATGATAGCCACAAATGATGGTGATACTGATGACAAATGATGATTTTTATTGTAGCAACGAACTGATAACAGTGATGAATGATGGTTACTTCCCAGGAATCCCTTTCTCAAGCATGGTTGACTATGAGAAAGCATCACGGACTATCATGAAGCATCATGAACCACTATCAGCCATCATCAACCATCATCAACCATCATGAATCACTATCAATCCTAAGATGTCACACGGCCGTGTCATCCTTGTGGAACGCAGATGAACGCAGGATTTGCTGCAAAAACACGTCTTGGAGCGGTTAATCTCTGAGGAGGCCCATGGCCAATGGCCGACATGGTGATGGTGGCAACATGGCAACTCCAGGTTATCTATGAAGGTAACTGCTACGGTTGATGTTAGTGGATGTTGGTAGTTATAACTTATCAGGTCAGCGGATCTTAGTGGTATGGACGGTATGGTTGTAATTTATCAAATTTTATCACTATATTTGGTTCAACTCTGTGAATGAAATTGTTGACTGCTATGCTTGGTGGTACGGTTGACCGGTATAGCTGGAATCTGATTTTTCGAATTAGCTGGAGGTGCCACAAGAGCATGACTGGCACTGGTGATTCATGGGTCATGTGCGGGGTGTGGTATGGCGAATGGTTGTTGCGTGATGGTGAATCCTTGTAGGTTTTTGATTACTGATTGCCGGCGAATCATGGATGACGAGATATCGTTGGTTTTAATGATATCTTGTTATCGTTAGATAATGTATGATCAACAGGTTAAGTATCAATAGAGAATGATAAACAATTATGGTTAATATATAATCGAATTAAGGTTTTGATTCGTCAGCAAAGAATGGCTCATTAAGTAAGTGTTGTTGCATGGATTTATGGTTGATGATGGCTGCAATCTTCTTGCCGGGTTTGATCATTTGTTGTTCCCCCCAATATTATGACATGGTTGCTTGATTCACGATTTTTTCAGAGGAGTTGAAAGAACCAACCAGTATTGGTTGGATATGAACTGGCTGGCTGGGGACTTCAGATGTTGGCTTAGAATGATCATTGCTAGGGACGCTTGCCTGCAATTGCCCCCTCATTGGACCATACTTGAGATACCTGTTTGAAATGGCAGTCACACATTTTGGGGATCATTAAACAAGGTAACCTGTATTTCTTTGTCAACGCCCCAATCACAGAAAATAACGGAGGTCCAGAGCCAAGTGCTTCCATGCGCACCAACGGAGCAGCAAAACACTTTTCATGTAGGGATCCAAAGGTTCAACAACCCTTTTCAATCGACAGCACTTTGGCTTCACATGGTTTTGCTGAAGTGGGAGTACTTTTGACTGATGAACGTCTTGGGGAATTTTCAGTTGGAGCAGATTTGGTGCAAAAGCCATGTTTTGTAAGCAGAACGAGATTGACGGACAGGCATGTTGAAAGGGATATTATCAAAAGGTGTGGGCTTGAGAACAGATGTCCTCTTCCCCAGGTACAAATACATCCAAATCCATAGTTATATACATATAATATAGATAGATAGATAGATAGATAGATAGATAGATAGATAGATAGATAGATAGATACAGAGCTTCTGTCATTCATGCAAACAAATGACACCTTTGATTGGTCAAAACCAAAAATCTCCGTCGATTAAACCTGAGTTTTCCTGATAAACCAAGTGGTTGCAGCCACCCGTCGCAGCGAGGATCGCGCGGATTGTGGAGTGTACCTCAAGGAAGCCTTGGATGGTGCTGAAAGTGATCGCTTTCTGAAGGTGCGGAACGGGTCGCGCAGTGGACTGGGCGGACGCTGTGACATTTCTGAGTCATCACATCATAGGACCCATTTCTTTCATTCGCGGAGGAGAAACTCTGCCCTTCACGGTTACACAGTAAGCAAAGACCCTCAACAACAGCATAACAATGATTACTTGGGGGTGCTAAAACAGTTGAGAGAATAGCAAAGACGATCCTTACTCGGGTTCAAAAACAATCTTCCTCAATAATAGCGAAGAATTGGCACAGTGTTGGCATACTGGAGTACAATCGTAAAACGACGCGTGTGTCACTTTGAAAGTCCGATGGATCGTTCGGAGGACATGATACCAGTGTGGCTGAGGCGCAACGTTTGGGATCCACAAAGGAAATGCTATTGAAATCGCAACTGCTGGTATCTTGAAAAGGGAGAAACAGTAGTTGAGTAGTTGACTTCCACTTGAGTGGGTATTTTGAACAATTGACCCAATCCATGTTGCGGAAGCCATCCAGTTTGGCCGGCTTGAATGGACCATGTGGTGCCACGTGCATGTATAGGATCCATATGCAGTGGCAACTCTGTCAATCTCACCATTCTTCTACCCACCCTGATGTTTCCGCCTTGAAGAAATTCAATTGGATCAGCACCACAGATGTTCAAAGCTGACTCCTGACATGAGAGGAACTCACAGAATATCTCCAAAAGGCGGATGCAATGCGATGTATTGTGACTCAATATGAGGTGTCTATGGCAGTTCTGGCAGTTGGGGTAACGTGGAGGTCAGGGCCGTGGCAACTGATTTTCGCAGATGGGTACAAGTCGACAGATGTGGACACAGATGATGTGTCAAAGCCCTTGCCAAAGAATCGGTTGGAAAGAAGAGCTGGCAGCTGGCGCTTTTGATCTGATCGCACGCCATCTATGGTGATCACCATCATGTTGATGCTTGTTTTGTCCTATTTTCCCATTGCCCAAGACGGGTAATATCTTTGCAGGACAGCATGTTGGCCATCTCTGTGCCCAGACCCACAGCCAGAACTGGTTGACAGCCGCAAAACATGAGGTGCCCTCGACCACCACTGCTCATGATTTGTCGGTGCTTTCCCCACCAACCTGGTTGATTCGCCAGTGATTGTCACCTGGAAACTGATTGGTTCACATTGGTTGTGATAGAAGTTGCCGGTGATTCTTGATCGCAATCCTTGATAATTCACTGATAGTCAGTTTCTGGAGTTGACCAAGCCCCGGCGTTTCTGGCTTGTGAGAGCTTCTTATTGGCATAAGATCGCAGGTATGGCCCAGGGGATCTTGTGGAAAGACCGACCAAACAAGATGATGTCATGCTCCCCTCACTCTTGCTGTCTCCAGGTCACTTGCTCTGGGCGCACAGGCGGGATCTCGGGCAAGGCATGGGGCAAAACCAAACAGAAAGGAACGTGCTTGAAAGATTCAGACTGGCTGGCTTGCACTGTTCGCGACAGGAATTGATTGGGTTTGGGGGCGCTGCAACATCCACACCGTTGCAGGACCAGACATGACGCATTGCCAGGCATTCAAAGCTTTTATCTGAGCAGTGCGACATTCAATCATGGACAGTCGGCATTCATCATGGCATCGTAGGCCATCATGGTCTGAGTAGGAAGCCCCCGGCAGTCTATCATAGATCAACATATGGTGGTTTCTCAAAATAGGGGTACCCCAAAAATGGTTGGTTTAGTACTATAAATGGTTAATATTGGATGATTTGGGGGTACCCATATTTTGAGAAACACCCACATGGCTTTGTCCAGTTCGCCATGGTGTACCCCAAAGTCACAACGGTGATTTCCGTAGCAAACAGCTGGATGGGTAGGGACCATGACCAGTAGCAGATCATCCATCGGAGAACCAGGAACCAGGAACCTGGTCTATGCCTTTTTGGGGAGGGGGGAAGCCTTGGTTGGTTGGCGGCTTGGTTGGCTGGATTGGTTGGTTGGTTTGTTGGTTGGTTTGTTGGTTGATTGCTAGTATGGAGTTGATACATAGTGTTTCTAAGTTCTGTATGTTTGCAGTTGAGGAAATTCATGAAAAACATGAAATATTATGGAGTTGGTTTGCACATGATAGCACCATCACCAAGAATTTTGCTGGTCACAGCGGCTGGGGTATGGCCGCTGCAGCAAGTGCGCTGAGGAATTGTAAACTCGTCACTCCTTCCTTGGCATAGTCCCGAGGTTAACCAACGGCCTGGGAAGAGGCGAATGGCAAAGATCAAAAGGAAAAAAGCAATGAAATGGCAGGTGAATGGTATTGCCAACCCTGGGTTAAGAAACTCCTCGTTGATTGATAGGGAGTATCCCCCAAAAGCCTTGGTTTTCCAGAAAGATAGCACGCCCACATTACAAGAAACCTATGGAATTCAATAAGCCGGGGTTGACATCAATAAAGGAACATGGCCATAGGTCAAGATTAACCTGCAGTAATAGGGGATAATTTCACCAACAATCATGGGGGAATAGAATGGTTGATGATTTGGGAACCAGGGGGACTAAGGGTTTCGACCCATATGGAAAAACCAGGTTCAAAAGACTGTCCAAGGATTCGCATCCCTGGTGGAGTTGCTTGTTTGGAATCACATCATCATCATCATCATCATCATCATCATCATCATCATCATCATCATCATCAGCAATCCTTGGTGAAGTTCTCCCCAAAGATCCCCCAGCTGGTCCAGGGCGAAAGGCAGTGTGCCTTCGAGCTGCCACTGCCAGAACTTCAGGACAGGGCCAAGTTCCAAGACGTCCGATTTCGAGTCCCCCCAAGAAGACATCCATTGGGTATCCATCAGTATCTACTACTGTTGTTGTAGTGGATGTATTGGGTATATAATATATATAATTTTTTTGAATATATACATTTTTGCAAGTTCCAGTACTATTGGTGTTGCAAGGCATTGATTCGTATGGTTTTATGATATAATTAATCACTTTTGTTCAACGGTGTTTGCTGAAGATAATTATGAATGAGTGACCATACGCTTAGAAACCCACTCGGGTTTCTTGCTTGCTTCGACGATCATGAGCTTTGGGGGGCTTGATCGGCGAGTGTAAGCTACATATATATATATATATATTTATTTATTTATATATATATATACATATATATATATAATTTTGTGGTAGTCATAATCTGTTTTTTCACACGGCACGCCTCCAGATGCGTCGGATCTCTCCCTCTGCGCCGGCTTCTGTCGAACGCCTTGAGAGATAGAACAAGTATCATGTTTATTCATGCTCATTAGCATTGATTCAGTGGCAGAAAATAGTTTTTTAAACGGTTTATTCATGGTTTTCATCTCTCAAGGAGCACAGTTCACCGGCAGTCAAGACCCTCTGGCGAGGAGAAGTTATTTGCATTGTTGGTATGCGGTCCTCATGGCATTCAAGATGCTCTCTCATATCATGTGTTTTGGGCGCCAGAAGTTCCGCTGCCGTTACTTGTCAGCGCGGGAAATTCGCTGATACCTGAAACATTGAAACACGATAGACGATAGGGTGACCATGGCTCCCATAGCCGTCCCATGGGCCATGCTACATATGTATGCACGCTGTATTTGTATCAATATTTGCCGTGCGTGCGCATACATTAAATCCATGCACTGTTGATTTGTTTTTATTCGCATTGGTCAAACTATGTGCAGGAGCGCCCTTGTAGTGCTGTTGAACCGAACATAGTTGCCAGGGCCAAGCAACAAAAATTGTGAACAAATTTCTGCCCAGGTGTTCCTCAGCATGCCGTTTCTGGACGGCCGTCCTTTGCGGCAAGGGTGCTTTTGCAGCAGCAGCTGAAGAAGCCATTCAGACTGAAGCGCGTAGGATCCATCGTCCGAGTTACAAACCTGTTTGACAACGCGGATTCAGAATCCCAGTCCGGTTTTAGAATCCAGTTGCCAGGTGCCGGCTCATGAGTTTTAGATTTTGGCGGTTTTGTTTTCACTCTGCACACTTATATCAACTTAGAACGTTGGTGCATGGAATTTTAGTCGAGGGTGCTTGCTATAATTTTGGATACGGTAGGTTGCATGACCTCAACGCATGGGATTTCAGCCACATGTTCACGCGGGTTTGCCCCAAGACTTTGGGTGCACGGGGGGCTGCTCCTCTATTTTATCCTTGCAAAATTGTTTTTGTTTTGTGCGAAGTATGTGACATGACGCACAAAGTCACTAAATCCTAGCACTTTTTGGTCGAGAGATGTATCATTCCATGGCCGATTGCAGAAACACGAGGTGCCATTGCTGGGATAGGCCGAAGTTAGGCGCACTGAATTTGTTGTGCTTAGACTAGATTACATAAGGCGTTTGATTTTTTGTGCCGCTACTTAGCTCAAAGGCTCAAAGGTTTCCATGCTCCATGGCCCCCTGGGCTTTAGCAAGCTGGCAGGCAGGAGCCACGCATGAGTCTAGAGACATATTTGGATAAAACCCTAGCGCTAACGCCTTGTGCAGTAGCAGCATGTTGGGCCATCGGTCGGTGATGAGTTGTGACTAATTTTTTTTGCTTTTGGATTAGTTTTCTGGGCCTCAAAGTTTGCCGCAGATCTGGCAGTTATCACCAAACCAATGTTGTCATCGAGAAATTTGGGACCGTTCACAAATGTGGGCCCCAGACTAAAGGTGGGGGGGAGGGGCCAGCGCCCATTGAATGTTGCCCTCAGTTTCTGCCTCTAAGCATCTCTGCTTCTAAAGCATTGCGTCGAGGCTGTCGTAGTGGACACTCCGGCAGGCCTTTGTCCCACCCGTGCCTTGGAGCAGAGCATCGAGATTTTTCCATTGGGGGGGCCTCCGTGGATCACGACAGCCCGCTGTTCAGGATTTGATGCCATGGATACCTGCGACTTTTTTGTCGCCTTTTACTTTTGCTCCAAAACCTACAGTGAAGACACGGGCAACCCAGCCTGCACTTTCTCCGAAGTGCGAAGGCGGAGGGACTCGCAGTGCCCTGGCAGGAATGGGACTTTGACATCCCCTCTGGAGCCAAATTCATCCAAAAAAATAGCTGCCAACCACGAGTTGGAGTCTGAAAGGGCGCACTATGTGCGCATCCGCCTGGCGGAGCAGCTGCGAGAAGAGCAGCTCCGCAAGCGAAGGCGGTAGACAGCAGGCGGGGGGAAAAAATGTATAAAAGGGGGATTGTGGGGAAATCAGTTCATTCATCATCATCATCACTGCATTCATTTTCATCATAATCTTCATCACACAAAGTTTCATATTAATCTTCTTCATTTCTCATCACATCAGTTCATGTCATCTCATCTCATTCTTTGCTTGATAATCATCATAATTTTTGTTTAATCTTCATCATTATTTTAGGTCATAAACCATTTCACTTTTCCAACCGACGCCCCGTTTGCTTCGGGGATGAGCTGAACAACTTCGTTCAGTCGGGACACTCAGAGTGAAGATGCCAGACAACCTTCAAAGCTTGACATTTGGATAGAGCAATCAAGAAACTTGAGTGTTTGACACTGCCACTCACTCAGAAGCATTTTGAGTTTCAAGTTCTGACACGACTGTCATCTCTACCTCGCTGTTGTTGTGATGGCGCCTAAGCAGTCTAAGCCCATGGTTGGTGATGAGAAGGCTTCTGCTTCAGATGCTTCTGTCAATCGCCTTCAGCCTGACGACACTTTGAGCGATGAACTCATCTCTCAACTCTTGGCTGAGATGGAGACATTGACTTTGTCTGACTTGGACATGATGGAAGGCTACGTTGCTGAGGATAAGTTGAAGATTGAACAGAGCCTTACCGCCAAGAAGAAGCAATTGTCAATGCTGTCATCTCGCAGGAGTGAGCTGGAGAAGCCATTGAAGGAGGAGCAGAAGAAGTTGCACGCAAAGCAAGTGGCATCCGCCAAGAAGGCTGAAGGAAAGGAAGAGCGTGACCGCATCATCATACTGATCATCTTCTACAAGGGTTCGCGCTATGAGGTGGAAATCAAGCGTGGCAAGACCACAGGAAAGCTTCGCGAGTTGCTTGTGGAGCTATGGGGACTGAAGAAATCCCAGCGCCTGATTATGCTTTACAATGACCGTGATATCTACTTGAGCGGCAAGGACAACAATTCCTTTGGACTGAAACGTTTGCATGTGCTTGGCTTGGACAATGGCAGTGTCATCAACATCACTCTCCCAACAGCTGGAACCGACGATGGCGATGAAGATGATGATGAGATGACTTTGCCCTTGGGTCGTCGCAACTTGGACGATGACATCAGCGACAGCGAGGATGAAGATGAGTTGTCTGAAAAGGAAGATGCATAGTCATCTTCAATCATGTGTGTGCTGAAGCAGAGAACACGGTAAAAGTCTTCTAGTCATGTGTTCATTTCACACAATTTCCACAGCTGTGTGATTGAAGTTCGTGTCATCTGCAACAAGCCCAACCGAAAGCATTGTAGCCAGTAGGTCGGAACAAATCAGCGACAACCGTCCGAAAGGATGAAAAAAACTTGATGCTAACACTCTTGAGCAGTCGCTTTTGCTGTGTGAGAATTTGTGGGAAGAGGCTTGTTAAATCAATATGACTTAATCAACCGTAGGCATTTGCGTCTCAATTCGTGCTTTTGACTTTGTGCTTGGTGCCATGCCATCCTTAGTCTTCGCCAAGACGGATGGTTCAACTGATGGTTCAGTGGCTCCTTTCTTTGTGAATAGTGGTGATGTCTTCACTGCTAGAAATGCTTGGAAGCCTGACCCATTTGAACTGAAGAAGCTATCACGCGATGACCTGCTGAAGATTTGTCCCAACTTTGAATATCCAGCCAGTGCCACAAAGACTGACATCGTGAGCATTTTGATGAGGGACTGGGAAGAGGTGATGAGCTTTGCCTGTCAGAAGTCTTCTTCAATGGTTTCAGTGGCTATGCCTTCTGACAAGCATCAAGGCGGCTCTTCGGGTGGGCAAGGTTAGGAGGAGATGATGAGCCAGAAGATGAGCCTTCTGATGACGACTCAGGAGATGATGACCCAGACTATGACCCGTTCAACGAGGAGAATGAGGGTAGTGGCTTCATCACAGTGTATGTCAAAATGAGCTTTGCTTTCAGACGCTTCAGTGCAGGATACTTGATGCCATTTCATGTCAATCCAAAATGGAAAGCCAAGGTGCTGATGTGTCTGGTTTCATCCAAAACGCAGGTGAAGACATCTCACATCGTTCTTTCCAAAGCCAACGGGGATATTGTCTATGGAAACCTCACAATTTCTCAGAACGCCATTTGTGAGAACCAGACATTGACTTTGTCAGTTCTTGGACGTGGTGGTGGCAAACGTGGAGCAGATGGTGGAACGCGTGGCAATGTGAAGAAGAACAAGCAGGAGAAGATTGCAGACATCCTTGATACCATTGAAACGGTGAAGTTGAAGTTGCAGAACAACCCATTGACGCAGGTTGTTTCCAACGGCGTTGATTTGATTGAGGTTGCCAAGAACTCTGCTGAGCAGACGCCAGACCTAGCAGTTGCCAACGCACTTGACCATTTCATGGTTGTTCAGTTGAAGCGTCTTCAGGTGGCTTTGACTAGTGGCAATGGTGAGCACAAAATCCAGTGCTTCTCAAAGGAACTGTTCTTTCAAGTTGTTTCCAACATTGACCAAATCAAGCGCCAGTTGACCATGGTTCAGCATTCTATGACTGATGTTTCCCATCTGATTTGTCTTCAGCAGTTTGGCACTGAAGATGGCTCTATCGGATGGACAGCCCTTGCCACTTTGGTTGGGGATGTTTTGGAAAAGAAATCTAAAGAAGTTGGACGTCAAAGCACTGCCAGTGCCTAGCTGTGAGACAGAGAACGCACTTGCCACGGAGGGGACAAACAAGGCAGTCTGTTTCAGTGTCAGGGTTTCACACGTCAGATTTCCAAAACAAAGGACTGAAACAGAGACCAAGTTTCTCAGAAACAGACACCATTGTTTGAGACCCTTGTTTGTTGATTGTTTTATTCTCTTTAAAAAGGATTTTTGGAAACAGAGGGGGTTGTTTTGAACTCCTGTTTTGCCACCATTTTGAATGTCATTGTTTTGCATCCACCCGCTTGGAAAACAGAGACCCTTGTTTGTCCTGCGCATTTTGCAACCGCCTGAGGCTAAAAAGACATCAACACAATCGCCTTTGGCAAGGCGCAATCCAGCAATAATGATGACGATGATGATTATGATGACCGACGACGACACCTAGACAGTTGGGATTTACCACCAGAACCTAGATTGGACACCTTGCCGAGCAACCTGCAAACTTTGACGTGTCATACACTATGTATTATAGACACTGGCGGTACAATAAGCAAAACCACCTAATGAATATATCATCAATAAATTTATGGCATATGAATATAAAAAAATATCAATCATATATTATATGAATAATTCTTTACATATATACCTTGCCACAATCACCATAACTCACAGTGCTTGACATTGACATTTGGCAGTTGTTTCAATCAGAGCCTTGACAGTGCCACCTTGCCCAGCAATCAGCAAAGCTTGACATTCGGCGACGAGTTCAACCAGAGCATGGAACGCGTGGAGCCATTGGAAGGGAGCTGAAGTTGTTAGGAGGGTTTATTTTAGTGAATAGTTTGATGAAATAATAGTTATAGCTAGACCTGTGGGTATAATTTGCACTGATGGTTCTACTTGGTTCTTGGCATCCAGTGCAAATTTACCTAAACAACCCCTTGGTTAAACAGGAACCCCCTCCCTCTTTAGGGAGCTAACAGTGTTGCGTATATGAATTATGGTTCAACAAAAACAATCCATCAACCCACCCGATGGATTGTAATCGGTTGTGAATATACAAAAACGCTATTGGTCAATGATGGATGTGATGAATGTTGATGATGATGAATGTGGAAGGAACAGCATTTGGTAAGTGGCAAGTGGAAGGAACAGCATTTGGTAAGTGACAAGTGGAAGGAACAGCATTTGGTAAGTGGAAGGAACAGCATTTGGTTTTTTAGTGCGTGGCACATGTTAGGCATAGCCATTTTTAGTGTGCCTAACCTCCATTAGTGCGATTTAGGCACAACTTTTTTGATGTTCCTAAGATTTTTAACCATGAACACTACATAAATTACTTAAAGAAATACTGCCTATAATATATAAGATAGTAATTATGCCCTTTATGGTAATAGATGGCAATAAAATGAAAATAGACAACACTACATTTGATACAATGAGCCAACTTGTTCAAGATGAGTTGCAAACATCATCAGAAGAACCACCCATAAAACAATCAAGATGGAGAGACAACGGAACATATGATACCAAACCTTTAGACCCAGATTATTTTAAAACATATTATCAAAACAAATTGAAAACTCCTATGACATGTCCAGACTGTGGAAAAACCATATTAAACAAATCCAACCTTTCAAAACATAGGAACACCAAAAAGTGCAGAAGCTATCACAACTTATGTTGAAGCGTTGCACTCCAACCTCAATCCAAGACCTCCCAACACTAAATCTAAGAAAAATTACTTAAAGAAATGCTACCTTATTATAGTAAGAAAGAAAAATGGAGCAGGAAAGACAAGAGACATTAGATTTTATTAAGGAAAATCCATTTCCAGACTTAAACGTATTTGTAAAACTTATGTATGAAATAAGCAAGAATAATAATAGTTCATTTGTTGTCATTGGAAGTTATGACTACAGAATATTGAAACAGATGTATGAAAATATACTGGATGAAGATATTATAAAAGAATGTGGAGAATATCTATATTCAAAAGATGGGATGAAAAACATGCTAAAATTTCACAATTTCATAGATGAAATCATAACCTTCAACTTCAACAAAGGCAACAATGACAAATATGATAGAATTAAAATATTATCATTACCAAGGTTGATTGAACACTGGTGGGATGGAATAGGTGAATGGATGGCATAAAACAAACCTTCTTGATAAACTTTATCAAGAATGTTTATGTGTTGAACTCCAACCTCAATCCAAGTCATACCAACACTGAACCCTAAAAAAACTACTTAAAGAAATGGCAACTTTATATAGTAAAGAGAGTATGACTACTGGTAAAGTGTTGAGTGGTTTATCTGAAGATTGTTTATTGAATGTTTCATCGTTTCTGTTGGGGTCAACTCAAGTGATGAGACTACGCCACAACGAAGCACTACGAAGAATTCAAAATAAGTATAAAATAAAAGATGATATACAAGTGAATTATGATACAACCATACTAACATTTAAAAATGAAGGTTATTCCGTTGAAAAGGCATTAAACAATTTAAGCAACAGACTTGACTTCATTATGTCTCATATGGACTACTCTTATGAACATCTAGGTTTCAAAATAGACATCCACGTAGAAAGAAGAAACATTATTGAAGTTGGATACCTGATTGTTAAAAATCAAGGTCGTGTATGCTTCAACGATGATGTAATGAAGAAATTATACAAAAGCAGAATGAAAGACTTACCATCACGCTTGAAAATAAATCGTGTTAATAAGGTTTTGAAAATTAATATCATAATTGTTAAGAAAAATGACATTTGATTTTTAAGTTGAATAATCCTTCTTGATAAAAATTATCAAGAATGTTTTTAGGTTGCACTCCAACCTCAATCCAAGACATCCCAACACTTAACCTTAAAAAACTACTTAAAGAGAAAATGACATTGTATTATATAGATTAATAGTATATGGTTGAAACTTCAGAAAAATTTATTATAGATTATATTTTATCCACCAATCGTGGAGAAATAGTTAGAAAGAACGACCGTGATAC
Organism: Symbiodinium kawagutii; assembly: GCA_009767595.1. NCBI lineage: Eukaryota > Dinophyceae > Suessiales > Symbiodiniaceae > Symbiodinium > Symbiodinium kawagutii. Next base: position 263,652 of record VSDK01005334.1, on the reverse strand, counting down.
AAATTTCATAAAAATAGGTGAGAAGCAATACAGATATGATAAGACCAAACCTATTACAGACAGACTTAAAACCAAACTCAATAAAGTTAAACAAACCATTGATTACAAACGACATGAATTAGTAGAAAAGAAAGATGCAAAATGGCTGAAGGTTGATAAGAACAAATCACTCATAAAGATACAAAGAAACTTCAAAGCAAAAATAAGTGAAGAACAATCAGCATTCAGGAACTATGCAAATTCATATGCAACAACTGATATTAAACCAAAAGGCATAAAGGGAATTTCATACATAAGATATCAAGAACCACAATTAAAAAGATTTATTCAACAAAACAACGGAATGAAATTATTTTTAGAAATGATAGCTACATTTAGAAGTAAGAAAACCGGTGAAGACATTATCCACACAACACGAACAAGACTTTACAATAAAACTAACAATGATGAATTACAACATGCATTAAATCAAATAGGAACAGATTTAGAAATTCAGATTGAAAAAATGGAGATATCAGTAAGTGGTTTAGTATTAACGCAAGTTACTAAGTTGAAGTTTCACTATGACAAATACAACCCAACTCGTGGTGGTTCATTCCTTGAACTGCCTGACTGGATTAAAAAGAAAAAAGCATGCATTAACATTCAAAACGAAGATAACAAATGTTTCAAATATGCTGTTCAATGTGGAGTATGCAAAATTTATGAGAAAGACCATGCATGCAAACCTCATCATTACAAAAACATTGATGATAGTTTAAACTGGGATAATGTCAAGTTTCCTTCATCCAATGCTGATATACAAAAACTTGAAGACAATAACGAAGGTAAATTATCAATCAATGTTTATCACATAAGTTCTGAATTACAAACTGAAAGCATTTTATTATATAGAAGAAGTAAGGTAGTTAATGCAACTTTTGAGATTGACTTACTAAAACTTGAAGATGGAGATAACTCACATTATGTGTATATCAAAAGTTATAGTAGGCTAATGTCAATGCAAAACAACAAAAAGAAAATATCAAATCATTTTTGTAGGCATTGTTCTCATGGCTTTTGTTCAGAAAAACTGTTAAATCAACATAAAGAAAAAGGATGTATGTTAACTGAAGGGCAACAAGTTAAAATGCCTGTGCTTGACCCAGACAATCCTGATAAGTTTTACATCAAGTTTAAAAACCACTATAAAAAACTGAAAGCGCCATTTGTTATATATGCTGATTTTGAATGTTTGACTGAAAAGTATGGAACAGTAAGCACTAAATCAAAAAACACTGATGCATATCAAAAGCATACACCATGTGGTTTTATGATAAACGTTGTGAATAGCATTACTGGTTCATCTGAACCATACTTATACAGAGGACATGATTGCATAGATGTTTTTACAAAGAAAATGATTGAAGTTAAAAATGACATCTTGAACAGAATGAAAACGACTAATGAAGACATCAAAATGAAAGAAGCAGATTGGGAAGACTTCAACAACGCTACTCATTGTTTTATTTGTGGATGTAAGTTTAAACCAGAAGACAAAAAAGTAAAAGACCACTGTCATTTTACAGGTAAGTATAGGGGTTGTGCTCATGATGATTGCAATTTGCAGTTTTCAATGAGGTTTTATAAAATACCAGTGTTTCTTCATAATCTTCAAAATTATGATGCACACTTGATCATAGAGAAGGCTCACAAACTAGCAGAAGAAACTAAAATAGATGTAATAGCTCAGAACAGTGAAAGGTTTATAACATTTGGTTTTAAAAATTTATGCTTCAAAGATAGTTTTAGTTTCTTGTCATCATCTTTAGATAAGTTAGTTAAATTAACGAAGTATGAAAATGGGAATAAAATAACAATTGGGAAAACAACTTTAAATATAGTAATAGAAACGATTACGTAAGTAATATCACAGATTTAGATTTATTAACTGATAAGGGTGTATATCCATATGACTACATTGATGAGTTTGATAAATTCAGAGATAGACAATTACCTCCAAAAGAAAAGTTTTACAGTAAATTATCTGAAAGCAATATATCAGATGACGATTACAGTAGAGCACAGAAGATATGGAAACACTTCGGTATAAGAAATCTTGGAGAATACCATGATTTATATTTACAGACTGATGTTTTACTCTTGACTGATGTCTTTGAAAATTTCAGAGACTTATGTTTAGAATACTATGGACTTGACCCTGCTCATTACTTCACATTGCATAATTTTGCTTGGGATGCTATGTTATTAAAAACGGGTGTTGAATTAGAACCATTGACTGATAAAGACATGTATGAAATGATTGAGAGAGGCTTTTGATATGTTTAGAATACTATGGACTTGACCCTGCTCATTACTTCACATTGCATAATTTTGCTTGGGATGCTATGTTATTAAAAACGGGTGTTGAATTAGAACCATTGACTGATAAAGACATGTATGAAATGATTGAGAGAGGCTTGAGAGGTGGAATGTGTCAAGTCAGTCATAAACAAGCAATAGCAAATAGTAAATACATGGAAGATGATTATGATGAAACAAAGCCATCTAGCTACATTAACTATTTAGATGCTAACAATCTTTATGGATTAGCAATGTCTCAAAAGCTACCAATAGGAACAATGAAATGGGCTAAGAAAAAACTCACAGAACAGGACATCAAAAACTGGGATGAAAACGACCAGTTCGCTTTCATACTTGAAGTTGATTTAGAATATCCAAATCATTTACATGATGAACATTCAGATTATCCATTAGCGCCAGAAAATTTGAATGTTCAAGAAAACATGCTATCAGAACATCAGAAAGAATTACACAGACACTATTATGATGGAAAAGAAGCAACAAATGAAAAACAACCAAAACTCATACTAAGTCTAAAAGATAAAGATAAATACATAGTTCATATCAAAACGTTAAAGTTCTACCTTAACAAAGGTATGAGATTAAAAGAAGTTCATAGAATGGTAAAGTTCAAACAGAGTGCATGGTTAAAAGCGTGGATTGACTTTAACACTAACAAAAGAAAAGAAGCTAAAAGTGATTTTGATAAAGATATGTTCAAGTTAATGAATAATGCAGTTTATGGAAAAACGATGGAGAATGTCAGAAATCACATGGACTTTGAATTAGTATCAACACAGCAGAGATTACAAAAGTGCGTTAATAATCCTAACTACAAAAACAGACACATCATAAATGAAAATCTAGTAGGAGTAGAGAAAACAAAATCAATACTGAAACTTGATAAGCCTATATATTTGGGTATGTCAATCCTAGACCTTTCTAAGCAGTGGATGTATAGTTTCTTTTATGATGTTCTTAAAGTTAAGTATGGTAAAAATATTAATATACACTGATACTGACAGTTATGTCTTACAAACAATGACTGATGACATCTTTGAAGACTTTAAAGAATTGAGGGAACACATGGACTTCAGTAGCTATGACAAAAACCATCCAAACTATGATGCTTGTAATAAAAAGGTTATAGGTAAATTTAAGGATGAATGTGATGGTAAAATCATTGTTGATTTCATAGCATTGAGACCTAAGATGTATTGTTATAAGTTGTATAATGAAGTTGTAGAAGAAAAGAAAGCTAAAGGAGTTCCTAAAGCAAAAGTTAAAAAGGAATTGAATATGAATGATTATGAGAATGCACTGCATCTAAAAGAATTGAAGCCTGTCAAGTTCAATGCCATCAGAAGTAAAAACCATCAGATATATAGTATCAATCAATCTAAAGTCGGGTTGTCATCTTATGATAATAAAAGGTATTGGTTAAATGATTATAGCAGTTTGCCTTATGGGCATTACAACATCTGAAAGATGCTTAATGAGCTTCGTGACATTACCCAATTTAGTTAATTTCATAATAATATATATACAAAATATTATTATGAAAATTAGTGTGACAATAGATTTATTAACCATTCACCTCTTTCATCTTTTACGATATGGTAATAGTTTAAAGTTTTTTCAACAGGGTTTCTTATCTTTCCACTCTTAACCATTTCATAATATTGTTTTTGTTTCTCTTCATAAGTCCCCTTGGGCTTACCAATGCCACGCTTTACGAAAATTTCTTCTATCTTTTTCTTTTCCTCTTCTGTGTTTTCCTCCTTCTCAACTTTATTGTTTAATAACTCATCAACTTTTGACATCATAGCATTTTGCAATAATTCAATATCTTTGACCTTTTCAAAAATTTGACTCAAAATGTTGTAGTCTATATCATCTACATTACCTTTCATAAGGATATATATTAAATTAGAAATTTCTTAATAATTATTTAATTAATTATCTTTTTAAATATTTATCATTTTAAAAATGATTAGGAAATACATTTCATATAATCTAATCATTTTTTTTATTTGTTTTTAGTGGATTTTTATTCCTCACCAGTTTCAAGAGAGTTCTATACTGTAAATGCAACTGCTACAACAAACGAATTCGTGAATTCATCTTCTATTGCTGAGAAATGGCAGTCGTGCAACTTAGGGACTTAATACTTGGGGAGATGAAAATTAATTACTGCTTGTGAGGATTGAAATGCTACTTCCTGTTCTATGAAGTTTCCATATCAATAAATAAAATATATTTTTTAATTTCTAAGTATATTTTAATATTTCATGCATAAACTTGACCCACCAAAAATAGAACCGATTAATGTAAAACAGTATGAGTTCAAACAATCACCATACCCACAAGCAGATAAGCTACCATTTAGAAGTATCATTGTTTCAGCATCTCAAGGCGGTAAAGGGATCTTAATACAAAATTTAGTTTTGAAGATCTACAAAGGATGCTTTGAGAGGATCTATATTGTAAGTCCGACAGCTCACATTGATGAAGCTTATAAATCTGTAATAAAATATATAGAGAAAGAATTGAAAGTAGATAACAAGAAAGAACAGTATCTGTTCGACGAGTATAATCCTGAAAGTTTGACACACATCATTCACACACAACATAAGGTAATAGAATATCAGAAGAAGATGAAAATGAATAAATTATTTAGTTGCCTATTAATAATTGATGATTTTGCAGAAGACAAGACATTTATGAGATACAGTAAAATCCTCCATGGTCTCTATACTAAAAGTAGGCATTTCGGTTTATCAGTCATAACTGCTTCACAGAAATACAACGCATTAGCTCCGATAGTTCGTTTAAACACATCATCGCTATACATATTCAAGTTAAAAATATGGCGGAAGTGGATGCTTTTGTGCAAGAACAGTCGGCATTGGTTGATAAGAAAACCGTATATGACATTTACAAACTAGCCACCGAAGAACCATACAGGGTTAAGGAACTATAAGGAGATACAAAGTGTGGTAGAAGAATTATCTGCCATATTGTTAAAAAGAAATTTGTTATCAAATGAAAAAAACTTAAGTGATGCTAAAAATACACTTTTGGAAATTTACAATATAGCAACACAGGAGAAATACAGTTTTCTCTTTGTAGATTTAATGAAGCAAAATATAAACGACATATTTAAAATTAGATTTGACAAAAAGATATTAGTTGATGAAAATGAAATTTAATAATTTTATCTTTATAAAATTATTAAATAACACTAAAGTTGCAAAAATCCAGCTTTGGCTGTGTAAAGTGTAGCCTTTGTTGGTCTTTGCTTTGTAATTCCTCAATTTCATTTATCAGTTCCTTCATTGCCATTACTATAACTTTATGATTAACATTTAGTATTTGGTTATTGATTTCATCAACATCTATATCAACTTCTTTTATTTGTTTAATGTATTCATTTTCTTTTTTCTTTTCTTTCTGAAAATAATTTCCCATAGTACAATTATTAATTTATTTTTGAAAAAATAAATTAATAATTCTAGAACTTTTATTTTTATTTTGATAAAAATAAAAGTTGTACTATACTATATATTTTTTATTCTTTGGACTTAGCCTTAGGTTTTGCTTTTGGTTTGGTTTTTGCTTTTGGTTTAATATAATCTTTCATTGCTTCTTGTAATTCATAAACTGACGCTTCAAGAGTTTCAATTTTATTCTGTTGTTCTCTACACACTCCCCACAATATATTGTTTAATTTGATGTAGTTTAATTTTTTTAACATTACGGCTCTCATAAACAATATTTTCCCATTCATCAGGAATTACATTAACTAAATCATCTGCTATAAATCCTTTATGGTTTTTATTAACTCCTTTTTCTTTTTCATCTAACATTTTGAAAGTTTTAGGTTCAATTGATTTTAATACATCTGTGAAATCATTATCAATAGTTTTGATATCATATTTTTTAGTTTTATCAGATGTATCAACAAGCTCCCCAGTCAGCGTGTATGTTGCTTCAATCTGGACGTCAGTTGTCATACTTAATTCTTCAACATTATGTTTATATTTCATATACAACACCCTTCCATCGTCTGTCACATTACCACCATAAAATAAAGTGTCTTTATCATAACTTCTATTTAAAAATTCATTAGCGTAACATTCCTTAGCAGATATATTAACAGTATCGCCTAATAATACAAAAGGTTCAGTATTTATTTCAGTTAATTTAAAGTATTCTACACTATTTCTTTCAAATGCTATATCACTATCGCCCTTAGAGTTGATAACATCGGTTGCTAAATCAATATTAGTATTCATTTCTACTTTACCATTTCTTAAATACATAAAATCTATTCCATTGCGTCTAAATGAAACATCTGAATTCTGTAAAGAGTCGTAAATATCTGACTGACAACCAGTTAATAATCTTGTTCTTAAACTTGTTCCACCCAGTTGTATGTAATCAATATTATTTCTTTTCAGATATACATCAACATTACTAGCACTATCATAAACATTAGATGAAATTTTATAACCGGCATCTATTAATACATCTCTTAATATTCGTAAGTCTTCTAATGAATGTCTATAAATCATATAAGTAATTCTACCATCTTCAGTAGTATTAGCGCCATCAAAAATAGTGTCCTCTGTTGAGTGTCTAATTCTAAATCTATTAGCGAAGCAATCATCACCATGAACAGCACTACTTGTTATAATATCACCTGCTAAAACTGCTCCCGTATCCATATTTACTCTTTTATAGAATGTTGATTCTTCACTTGTTCTATTATAATCTAAAAATTTTATTTCTCCATCACCTGCAGTATTTCCACCGTAAAATTCAGTATGCATTGTAGGGCTTCTTGGTTTAATTTCATTTACTTTAATTGTTGGAGCTTTTAATGAATTGCCCCACGGAATAACCAATTGTGGTTCAGTATCAACTTCATCTTCCAATCTAAATATTAAAATATTATTTCTATGAAAATCAACATTAATATCGCTATTAGAATCAAAATTATTACTTTTAACAGTATAATCCCCATCAATAATAATATCTCTGTAAAATGTTATATCCTCATTTGCTCTCGTCCATTGCATAAAATTAACTCTATCATTACCACCGCTATTACTAGCATAAAATCTCATATTAGCACTTAATGACCTACTTCTAATTTCATTCATAAATATTTTATCTGCTTCAAACCCTTTACCGTCTGGCACTTGAACTAATGGGATTGCTACTGGCAATGGATTACTGTTGAATATTAAATAATCATCACCATATCGCCTAAATGTTGTGTTTTCATCACCATAACTATTATAGATACTTGATTTAACTTGATTATGGCATACAAAATTTTTATTGTTATTGATTTCTACTTCATTTTCTTTTATTGATAATAAGTCTATACCGTTTCTTGTAATAACAATATCATTATCTCCATCGCTACTAATAGCATTTGTTGTAATGCAACCACTGACTTTTAAATTAGTGCCTTCAATATCTTTACTGACTAGAATATCATCTTCTGTTTTTCTAAACCTCATAAATTCAAAACCGTTTTTCAAAAATAAAACGCTACTATCATCAAATGAATTGTAAGTATTTGCTTGAACTTGTGCGGGAGCAACTAAATTGATACCAGCATTTAATTCTAAACTATTATTTTTCAAATAACAAATATCAAATGTATTTCTTTTCAATGTTATATCACCGTAACTATCAATAAGACTTGTTTTCACTTCACCACTTGCTGTAATATTAAGACCATTGACGGAACCCGAACTGACTAATGAAAACACATTCATAGTTCCACCGATTTGAGCATCACCATTGACATAAAAATCTTTATCTGATGCTACTGCGTTTAATATAATCTTAGAGTTCCCTAATACATGTCCTATTCTCAAAGTTCCCGACATATCTTGTGGGTTATCTTTGTTTAATTTATTGAATATTAATGTATCTACTTCTGTTTTATCATAATAATCAGTTAAGTCTGCACTACCACCTCCACCACCACCACCATTAGCCACTGCTGTATCAACATAACTTTCTGTTGCTAAATTTGATGAACCAGTAATTTCTAACTTAATAAATTCGTGTCCTATATAACTTGTTGTGCCATCTAAACTTACCATTAATATAAATATTTTAGATAATATTTATATAAATTACCGTTTCTTAACTCTTGGAGCAAAAATGTTTTTACAAAGGTTGTTGTATCTCTCTTGCTTTTGTTGAAGCATTTGCTGGTGTAATAATTGGTAATGGTTAGTTATATCAGTTAATGGATTGCTAGGCATGGATGGTTGCTGTGGTTGCTGTTGATGTATTTTTTCTTTCTCCTTATGATTACTTCTTCTTCACTACTGCTATCAGAGTAATACACATCAGGGGGCGGTTTTGGTTTTGGTTGTTCTTTAGGTTTTGTTTTTGGTTTTGGATTTGCTTGTTTCTTAACTGGTTTCGGGTCACAGTTATGACTATAACGAAGGTTCTTATAACTCATTGCCTTATCACATTTATCACATTTAACTATATCACTTGCTTTAGGTTTAGGTTTAGGTTTAGGTTTTTCGTCGCGTGCGTCTTCTGTAGGCGCTTCTTCTACAACTTCATTTGTTGGCTCGTGTATGCTATGCGATGCTTCGTGTTCAGGCACTTCTTCAATTGGTTCAAGTGTTGGTTGCTCTTCTTTGTTTTCAGTTGCTTGTTCATTAATATCAACTACTCTAATAGATGATGATGCCATATATACAATATATATTTTTCTTAATATTTTCTTAATTTAACTGAATTAAGAAAATATTAGTATATGTGTGGTTAATCATGTTTCTTAGTAGGTTGGAGTAGCCAGCAATAATGCGAACTGCACTGGTATATCATATAAATTCATAACTGTTCCAGTCTCATTTGTAACCTTAAAATCTAAGCGTTTTAGATTTCTACCTCCTATATTAATAAAGTCCTCTGAGTGTGGAGCCTGATTATCATTGATGATACCACCTAACTGTTCAGTGCATAGAACTTTTTTAATGATGGTTGATGAATATGAATTAGGAGCTGAACAATGATAATCTGATAAAGTGTTAGAAGTAATGAACACATAACGGAAAGGAACTAGATTTAAGTAAGATGAAGTCCATGTAGCTATAGGATTGGTAGGAACAAAATTACTCAACAAATAGTTTATTGATACTGGTTTTCTACTGTCATAATTTGAAGTGCCAGTATCCCAGACACCATTAACATAATTAGCGAGTTCTGTGTCAGTAGGAATTTTGATTGTATAACTCAGTCCATCCTTAACCTTTATCTCTACTGTTCTTGTGGCTGATGAATATGAATAAACAAATATACCACCTGCTGATAAATCTGTTGTATTGCTATTCATACCCTCTAGCATGTCAAAACACAATTGTTCCGCAAAATAAATTTTGTTTCCTAAGTAATGTCTCAAATTTTTGACTAAAGTATCACCATCAAACACCATAACATACACATATTCATAGAAGCCTACCTCAGTCGTTTTCCACACTGATTTTGATTGTATAACTCAGTCCATCCTTAACCTTTATCTCTACTGTTCTTGTGGCTGATGAATATGAATAAACAAATATACCACCTGCTGATAAATCTGTTGTATTGCTATTCATACCCTCTAGCATGTCAAAACACAATTGTTCCGCAAAATAAATTTTGTTTCCTAAGTAATGTCTCAAATTTTTGACTAAAGTATCACCATCAAACACCATAACATACACATATTCATAGAAGCCTACCTCAGTCGTTTTCCACACTGCGGGGATTGAAACATCAGTAATATACAATCTCGTATCATCGGGCAATTCAAGACTCTCGTTTAATTCAATTGAAAAATCTGCAGATGATTTAGATTGATTGTTTCTATACTTACTATCTATAAATATTTTCTTATACACTAATTTATTACTCATTATTATATTATTTAGATCTATTTTATAAACATTAATATAAATTAAATGATTGGAATTGCTACAGGAGTTGGTAGAGTTGCTTTAAGCAATGCTATTAGACAAGTCATCAGACAATTTGGAAGAGAAACCTTAAATAGAATTATGGCAGGCGAACGGATTGAAGATATACTTACAAGAGACCAGATAAGAGAACTAGCAAAAAAGACTGGTAAAGCAGCATTTGGTGAATTAATCAGACTAGGTAAAAAAGAATTCAAAAAAGATACTGAAAAGAAACAAGAAGATTTAAATAATAGAATGGATAATTTTGCTAAGAACTTAAATGATAAATACAGACAGAACACGACACTATACAAAGAAGAGAGGAACATACAGAACAAAAACAAAATTGAAGACAGACAAGGTTTAACAAATGCTTACAGAAGTCCATCAGGTATATACAGAACGGGCAACACTTTATATATCAGTGGAACAGGGGGTAAAGATGGAGATTGGGAGAAGGACTGGATTGATAATTTTACAAAGTTGCCTTTTAGAAACGCACATAACACTCAAAAGTATAAAGACGTTATGGAAGCACTTGAAAAAAATCCGGATGTTACTAGATTAGTATCACATTCCCTTGGGTCGGCAGTAGTAAGTAAAATTAATGAAGAACAGCCTAACAGATATTCTACAACAACCTATGCAACACCAACAATAAAACCCAGAAGAAAAGGAAAACAAAATCCTAAGAGATTAGATTATCGCAATCCGAACGATATTGTTAGTATGCTGGATGGATATGCTGAAACAAGTAATTTTAAAGATTTTAAGCCATTAATAGCCCATACATATAAAAATTTTGAAGGAAACGGTTTGTGGCATATACATCCTACAACTCATATATCAAATGGCATATCTGTAAATGAAGGCATTAAAATGTAATATTAAAAAATTAAATATTTACTTATATAATATTATAATATGTTTTCTTATTGCTGTATGTATGTTTTAGAAAAAGATGTTAATGAATTGAAAAGAAAAACTGACATGCAAAATAAACAAATAAGTAATATTTATGAATTACTAGAGACCTTAACCAATGAAAGTAAAGCAAAAAATATTCTAGAACATTTTAATAATAATGTTGAACCGAAAACTAATGATGCAACAAAAACAACCAGTGTTATTTAATAAAGGTAATTCTAGTTATAGAAAACTAGAGAAGGCAATGAAAGAACCTGCAAGAGAATATGATGCAATAAAGAAACTAGTGGAAAATAATGATATAGAAAAATCTCAAAATGATATAAAATTAATTCCACATCAAAATAAAAATAATATTAATATTAAATCTAAAAAATATAATTTCTAAAATGAAATATATAAGTTATGGATAATTTAGTAGCAGAAAGTCAGGATGTAGATATTCCAGAATTAAATTTCGGATTGCCACAGACGGCGCAATTTATTACTGATAGAAGACAAGTAAATTATTTTCCTAGTGGCGCTTCATCCTATTCGCCAAAGGATAACAAGAACATAAGATTTTACATATCAGGTGATGCTAATCAATACTTAGACTTATCCAGTGTGAGATTGTTCGCAACACTTCAAAACAAAAATGGCGACCATGCTAAATTTTTAAGACCATTAGGAGGACTACACGCATTCTTCAACAGATACCGTGCAACAGTAGCAGGACAAATGGTTCAGGACATTGTGGAATACAATAGACACTGTGAACTGTATAAATCTTTTAAGTCTAAAGATGTTAATGAAATGGATGATATAGAAAGCTCTGCTAATCCTAGCTGGGATGCAGATTATCATAAATACGCTAATGGGCTTGACAACTTCTTACAGTTAAATAGCATTGAAGATGGAAGAGTAGTAGGAGACCCAAACAAGGCAACAACAGGAAAGACAGACGGTGATGGAACAAATGGAAACCCTAAAGCAATAATTAATGGATACACTAACGGCGACCACAACGAATGGGGAAGGCTAGGAAGTCGCCCAACACGACACACACTTTCGGGTATTCCTGGCAATGGAAAAGTAAGATTAGGACATAAGCCAGTATGTGGATTGTTAGAGAGTAATTATTATTTACCTCTTCGTGTAGCTCCTTTAGAATTAGAATTTACTGTAGTCAGTGATGGCAATGAACCCGTTATTGTCCCTCAAGGGGATGGCGTAACACAAACTGACAGAAACGGTTATTACTTCCAAGATGGGAACACTGCAACTGGAGAAGACTGGGTTTTGACTAGTTGCTTCATTCGTGCTGATACCATCAGTTTAGACAATACGGTGGATAACTCTATAACGTCGGCACTCTTATCTGGAACTAGCCTAAAGATGGTAATACCACAATACCATACAATAACACAAACTTTCAACACTGGCGGTGGAGAGATTAACATGAATATTGTAAAGTCTGCTTCAAAGTTATCACATGCATTCATTACCTTGTATAGAACTCCTAAAACCGGTTTAAGATATGGATATTTTAGACCCGATAATTATTTACATAAGCGTTGGAATTACTTTTATAATACAATGATTAACAGTGAAATCAATGATGGTATGAACCCCGACCCAGATAATAACCCAGAAGAAGTAGGACAAGGTTTTGCCGACAGCGCTAGAGCTTTAAGTTGGCAATTACAAATTGGAAATAAGAAGTATCCCGAATTTGAATGCCAGAGTTTAAGTGAAGCGTTCTATTTTTTGAGAAGAACTGTTAATCTGGTAAATCCAGAACAGAACAGTTTAAACATCAGTTATAATCAATATAGAAGTAATAAGTTTGTCATAGCGGTAAGCATGGAAAAGATGCAATCAGTTAATTTCACATCAGTCAATACAAAAATGGGGAGTTTAATCACTTTCAAATTAAAAGGAACTGATAATACAATTGCGCCAGCTGAAGAAGTGCAAGAAATCTTCGTGCATTTAATTAACGAAAGCATCTTAGAACTGCGTTCTGATGGGGCTTTGGTTTACGATTAGGTTAGTTAAATATTATTATCTAAAATAATTATATAATAATGTTTAACAAAAAGAAGAAAATACAAATGAAATGGAGAGCGAAGATGAACCAACTGACTGGCAAAGCATCAGGAACAGGGATGTTCAAACGTCAAGATACCAATTACATAAAATGGTTAAAAGAACAACTGGATGAGAAGGAAACAAGAGAAAAATTAATATACTATCAAAATGACTTAAGAATGGCAAACGAAAGGGCTAATTATAGAAATCAAGTGGATAGAATGAGTAGCGAAATACAACGAGATAACCTTAATCACAACTCAATAGAACAATTAAACAGACAACAGGAACAATTTAGAGGATTAAGATTTGGAATGCATTAAATAAATATTTTTTCTCAAAACATTTATATAATGGAAACAGCAAAATTAGAAAACATTAATAAGTTCAGTAAGCTAGGGCTTCGTAGGCGTCCTACCTATGAAGAAATTATAGGGTTACTTGATGAAAATAAAACTATTACAGGTAAATTACCTAACAGAGATGCAACATTTTTTCGTAATTCACCAGAGGGTAGTTTCTTTGATGGACCTAACTATCTTGAAGAACTCAAGGAGCAACAAGAAAGACTATTATTAAGACAGATGAACGAAATATTATTAAGAAGGAATGCAAGAACTGCAGGTAGAACATTTCACACCGAACGCTTTAGAACACTACCATTACAATCACCAACAATAGCACAAGCACCTATGCAAGTTGATGAAGAAGGGGGATTAAGTGGCTTTGCAACTCCTTTATCTAATGCACCGCCACCCAGTGCAAGGATAATTCAGGGAACGCAACTACACACAGAATTTCAACAAAGATTAAACGCATTAGCGCAAAGAAGACAAGAAACAGCAACAAACCACGCACAAGGGATAGCAAACCAAACAAGACAAACATTAGCAGAACAACTAGCAAACGTGCAACCACCGAGACTAATACCAGAATTTCATCAGTTGTCTAGTGGCAACACCGATGATGAAGCAAGACAAATCAGAGCAAGAAGAAGAGGTTTATTTTCGGAAGAAGCGCAATCCAGTATGGATACAAGTAGCAAACCTAAGAGAAGTGAACCAGAAACAAGAGTTGAACCAAGAGGAAAAGCAGGACGACCAAAAATGTTTAAGCACGGAACAGAAAGACCAACCGCCGAAAAAAGAGATGGTAGTGACCCTGAAGAAGAAAGACCCACAAAACGCGAAAACAGAAGAAAAGAAAAACAAAGGCTCAAACAAGAGGCTATAATTGATAGAGAACAACATCATAAAGAAGATGCTAAATCAATTGCAGAAGGATTGAAAAAAGCATCAGCTTCCAGTGCTAGTTCTAAAGAAAAGAAAGCAAAAGAAGAAAAGGAAGAAGAACTTAAAGAAGAACCTAAAGAAAGGAAAGGAAGCAAAGTAAGAACTACCATTCACAAACCCATTATACCTAGCAAGATGGGAATACAGAAATTATATGAAGAATTTAATAACGCGAAAAAGAAAAATATCATCACGCCAATAGAATTCATTGAGTTAAACGATATATTTAAAGCATTTAGGACAGCAAAGGGAGCAGATAAAAAGAAATACACCAACCAAGCAAAAGACCTTTACAAAAGAGTTTTATACAATAAACTTAAAAAGAAATATGAGGAAGAGAATAGTTAAATAATATTTAATATTAAAAAATGTTAATATTAAATATTTATGAAACCAATAGTATTTCATGTCTTAAATAGTGTCTGCTTAATCCTTGCAATACATATACTCTATTACCCATTGTATCAGTTTTTATTTCTGAAACTTTATATTTTCTGTTGGACCATTTTGGGTTAGTTTCTTTTCTATCAGTGTAGTTGCCTTTGTTCTGATAAAACGTTCTGCTACATTTGCATGTGTTAAAGTTGTTATCTTTTTAATATCCTCACTGTCTAAATATTCTTTTACCACTGATTGAAAAGCACCGTCATCATCAGAATATATTGACATTGGAGAACCCATTTTCTTGAAACTCTCCTTCAACGCTGATAACACTGATGGACTGTTTCTATCCTTCATTGGAACCACATTTGCTAGTTTGCTAAAAATGTCAATGACTACTAAACCATATCTTAGCTCACCCTTTTTAACTGGTATTTTTGCTTCAGGGTCTTTGACTAATGAAATCATGTCCATTATGTCAATCTGATACTCAAACCTAGCAAATGGAGCTGTGTATGAATTACTACCACTGTATTTTTTAACTTGTCTGTTAGGTTGTTGTCTCATAAACTTATCAACATCTTCTTTTGTTATAGTAGGGTCTTCTTTCTTTGCTTTTGTTAAGGTTGCTTGTTTGCTTCCGAAACCTTCTTCAATATCATAATACACATTTGATATTATTTGTTCTTTTGTTAATCTTCTTGCCATATTATAGCTTTATAAAATAATTAATTTTTTATCCCTAGAAAAATATACTTAAAGAAATATTACCTTATAATAGTAAGTAAAATATGACTTGTCAAAATGTTGAGTGTGAATATTGCAATGTGGAGAAGTATGAATTTAGCGAATTGTGTTGTGTAAAATGTATGCTTAAAGATGAAATGAAAAAATGTAAAACCTGTAAAACTAATAACAACAAACTTAAGAGAGCAAACAACAGATTACCTGAAGCTATTGTTGATTTAATCAATAGTTTCAATAATTGTAAAAGATGTATTAAAACTATTGATACAATCAAAAATGAACCAAAAGATTTGAATAAAGAAGAGTTGAACATATGGTATTTTACAAAGTTAAATCCATTACCTTCAAGAACAATTTTAAATAAACAACTGGATTTTAAGGATTACATTTATAGGTGTTGTAGTGGTAATTACTTATATGATTTGAATTTCTACCACTATTACCAACAATGGTTTAATGAACTGTGGAAACCTCAATGTTTTACAAGAGCAACTAAATGTAGAATGTTAAATATACTAAGGCTTATGTTTAGCATCAATGGTGCTAAATACAAATTAGAATATCCAAAAATCTTTGATGAAGAGTTCTTCAAAAATAATGTTTATGATTACATTCACTATAATACTACTATTCGGTAATTAATATGAAAAACTAATCCCATAATCTTCATAATAATACATTATGAAAATTATGTTTCTAAAGAAAAAATACCATGATTATAATAATGGATTGTCCAGAAGTTAAAACAGAAACTATGGAAGATAAACCTGATTTAGTTAAAGTTATTGATGGTAAAGAAATGTATTATTGTCATAAATGTAAAAATGGAATGCCTAGTTCAGAATGGAAAAAACATATAGTAAAATCTTATCACAAAAAAAGTGAAACAAAGTAATCCCTTAACTCTAATAATAAATTACTATTAGAATTATGTTATTAATTTTTTCTTTTGGATTTATGACCTAAAATAATGATAAAGATTAAACAAAAATTATGATGATAATCAAACAACTAATCATATGAGATGACATGAACTGATGTGATGAGAAATGAAGAAGATTAATATGGAACTTTGTGTGATGAAGATTATGATGAAAATGAATGCAGTGATGATGATGATGAATGAACTGATTTCCCCACAATCCCCCTTTTATACATTTTTGGGGGGAGGGGGGGTTAGTCGTAGTAGGAGTAGGGGTAAGCGTAGGTGTAGGGGTAGAAGCAGGCATACGCGTAGGAGTAACCGTAGGGGTGGTAAGCGTAAGCGCACGCGTAGAGGCTGGCTTTCACGGTGGTAGTATTGTTAGTGGTAGTAGCAGTTAGTAATAGTAGCAGCAGCACCGGTAGTCGCGCTACCACTAGGGCTACGAGTGGGCCAAGCAAACACTGTCCCCTCCCCCCAAGGGTTTTGCCCCCTGTGGCAGGTGGGAGAGAAGCAGCGCTGAAGGGCCCGGCTGCGGGCGATTGCTGCACAGTTTTGAAACAAAGGTTGAAAAGATTAAAAAGATTCAAATAAACAAATTGAAAAATTACAGTTTTGATTTATTTTACAAGTAAAGAATACATTTTCCAATATACACATATATAACGTTTGTTTTTTGTGATATGTTTTAAATCCGTTTGTCGGTCGGTCGGCTTGTCTATTCGTTTTCGCTTTCTTTGTTCTCCGGTGTTTCCGAGTGTCCGTCTGTAGCCCTTTTTATCTATATGTGCTTGTGTTTCTTTCAATGTCGTCTATGTCCGCTTGTGTCTGTCTGTCTGTCCGCCCGTCCGTCTGTCTGTCCCTGGTCCTCCTGGGAAGTCCGTTCTGTTGTTTTTCGGCCGGTCTGCTTGTCTATTCCTTCTCGCTTTCTTTGTTCTCCGGTGTTTCTGAATCTTCGTCTGTAGCTCTTTCTATCTATATATGCTTGCGTCTTTCTTTCAGTGTCGCCGTGTCCATCTCTATTCGTCTCTTTGTTTGTTTTTGCTTGTCCGTCAGTCAGTCTTTCTCGTGTGTCTGTCTTGTGTCTGTCCCTGGTCCCCCTGGGCCGCTTGTCTGTTCATCCCAGGCCCTGACCCACCAGAACAACCCCAGGGGCTGAGGAGCACCTCTGGTGGGAAGGATGGGCCTGGAGGAGGAACGGGTGGACATGACACCGCCCCCGCTTCCCTTCCTTCCCTTATTTGTCTTGAATTTCGACCGTTTCTACCCTTAGTTACCTTTCGCCGCCTTCAAGTCTATGAGCCCTAGTCCTTCTTGCCTTCAATTCCAACCCGCGTCAACGCTTACCAGCCCTGACCCTTGGTAGCCCCAACTGTTACACAACCGTTTTCAATTTTTAACGAATTTTCACCAACCTCGAACGTGGAACTCGGAACTTTCGCCGTCCTCAACCTGGTCAAGCTCTGATCCAAACACGCTTCAATTCTCACCTATTGATCCCTTACCGTCCTCAACCCTTACCGGGCGCCCAAGCTCGCGCGTTGGGGCTGTCCTATGTGGACAATAAGTTTGCGATTGCCCAGGGCGGTAGCGCCCAAGCGTGCGCGTTGGGATGCGTGCGCGCGTGATGATCAAGGGCTGCAGAGCCCAAGCCGGTGCGTAAAGGATGCCTTGATGAAAATGAACAGCTGTTTTGGGAGCGTTAAAGACAAAGAAAGCTTCCTCCTAAAAAGATACCCTCAACTATTGAGGGGCTAGCGTGGTACCCCCACCAGGGGGTACGGTTAGGGTCTAACATGGTCCCCCAACGAATTTAGACCCTTGTTCGGTCACCTATTCAACATCCAAGATACGATCTGTCAACCAATTTTATGGCTGATGAATTCTTGCCCATGTTTTTCTTGGCCCATGTTATCCTTGGTCCATGTTCGCGCGTAAACTTTCTGCATGCGCTCTTGGCGCTCTTTTTCCAACCCAATGTGCAGTCCAGAATCCACCTTGGCACACTCCTTGGGGTTCGCTAAACCTTTTGTTCCTGAGAAAATGCAAGACTTTGGAGAATCCCGATTTTGCGTCTTTGCAGTGAATTTTTTCCGAAATGGAGACTTGAAACAGTTTTCGCCGGTTTCTTGAAAGCGCCAATCAATGTTGAGTTAGTAATTCGACCGCCTTGCACCATCTTAGGCAACGCTGGTTGAAGTATTTTTTCAAACCTTGACAGTGTGCATTTAGCGCACTGATCGGTAGCAAAGTGACAAAATGAGTCTGTGTGCATTTTTGGTGTTGTTTATCTGGAATCGACATGAAAAAGGGATGTGCCTTGGCATGTAGACGGGACTAATTTGGCTTTACCCACTGAATCACTGGCGACCTTTGCCATTGCGAGTGTTGAGTCATGGCTCCGCGTACTTAGGGTCTAGGATGGTTTTCCTGAGGTTTGGCTGCGTTGGGTTGTGGAGGGGCTCAAGGGATACCATGTCAGACCCCATCGTGCCCTGTTAGGCTCCGTGTTGGACGAGTAATGGCATGAAAACTGCATAGATTAGACAACATGTTGGGCGCAAAGATGATTTTCGCTGTGCCTAAACTGCTAAGTACACTTTCATGGGATTAAAACTGCCGGAAATAGACCCCAGAAAGGACATAGTCTTTGGCTGTTTTTGGTTTCGCTTAGGGGGCCGGACAAAGATTACAATAAACTCGGGATAAAGATATGGTGTGGGACATATTTTTCGCATTTTGCTTCTTGTTGTCATACTACCACGCTACTTGAGGAAAACCGTGCATCGTCCTTCATCATCTTGCGTCCTAACCCAGCATTTCTGGAGCCACCTTGGCCTGATGGGGGCGCAAAATTCGAACCACCCAAGCACATCCTACTTTTTTTACACATGGCATTGTTTGCTGGCGTTGTTGACTGGCCTTTTTTCTGATTGTTTTTTTTTTAAGCTTTTCAACTATCTTGGAAGAGGGTGTTGTAGTAAGGCAGGTTTGCCGGTGGGAAAACGATTTAAGACCGCACGGATACAGAACTTCTCGGGGTCTAGTTTCATGCCCAGACCTTCGTGGTGACAACGATTATAGATCTTGTTTTGGGGTCCAAAAAAAAGTCTTTTGAGGGGTCTTCCCAAGCAGCTTAAAATAAAAAGTATAATTTTCCAGACTGTGGGAGCGCTGAGGCGCCCGTTGGTTTGCTGATTTCATAAGCCATGCGTTTCACTTGCATGTGAAAGGTTTCATTGGCACGGTAATAAACAGTTTCTTTCCGTTCCAGAAATGCATGCATTGGTATTTGAAAGTTGCGTTTTTTTTGCGTCATTCAAATCGTTGAAATGTTTGTACATTTTTTTCTCACATTTTGTTCTTCTGAATGGTTTGAATCATTTCTGGGAACCCTGGGGGGCCGGGTATTTGAACGATCTGCTGCTCGAAAGTGGTTTTATTGAATGTATCTGTATAGCCTTTGACAACTTTCGAGCAACAAATTACTCAAATGCCCTGGCTGGGGAGTGGGGACAACCGGCGCGAAGCGTGACCATGATGTAGAATGTAATCTGTACTATGTAATTGTCACGAATTGTAACCTGAATACCAGGATTGATAATGACTGATCACGCTGAATGTTGATTCCTTAATACCTAACAGGCTGGTTTGGAGTCTTCAGGAGTTATTGACACCTTGTGGCAGGAAACAACCCCATGGCTTGGACAGTCCCATGGCACCCCGAAAAACATGCCCTACCCCCTACTTCAAGCTGACGATCTTCAGCATCGCCACGATGAAGCACCATTGAGTCCTGGTCGTTTACCATCATTGACCATCACGAACTCAGGACCCATCGTTTGCCACATTGGGCCATCAAGCTATCATCAGCCTTGACCATATAATTAACCGTCCATTCACCATTCATAACCCGCTGATCATATCTACTTGATCACTATCAAACATCAAATTGACCATCATTCGGACCATCCTTGGCCATGAACAGACAAGTAGCGCGGCCATTTCCACTTCGTTGGCTCGGGGCCTGTCACGTGTCGCCAGGAAAGCTGAGTGGTGCCATCCTCACGTTGCAGGATATCGGCGAGATCAAAAACTTGGCGGGTGACCTGCTGGTGCTTGGGAGGGAGCGAGGCCTGGCCCATTAAAGGGGGAGCCAGGCCAGGAGCGGCCCCCAGGAGTGCCCCTTCACCAAATGGTAGTAATGAGGATTAGTACTGGTAAAGGATGGGTTAATCATACGAAATAGAGGGTCAGTGATCATTAGTGGTGAGCCGTTTTGTGGTGAATCATTTTTCAAAATGATCAATCTTGGCTGATGAGGGCTATTGATCCGTATGAACAGTTAATGAGTAGATAATAAGGTCAGCTACACGCTACCAAAAGAAAGTGCACGGAGCGGCGACTCCTATTTTGTCTGTGTGGGGCGTGGCTGTGAGGTACTCACCACACCACACCAGACAAACCATGTCAGATACTTCGATCGACACGGTCCCCTTAAACTAGGAGTGCGCAAAACAAAAGATTTAATTTTAGCACTAGCATTAATTAGGTAGGAGCTACCATGATCTCACACGGCGGCAGCATCCCAAACTTTTCCAGCGACACGAAGCGATGAACCTGCCTGATACGAGGCTGCACAAACCATGCACTGCTTTCTGTACAGGCGTCTTGACTTCTGTGTGCTGGGAGGAACTCCCCAATCTCCTCCTTCACCTCTTGCCATGCGCCGTCCATGATCCCCATTCTTCTTCGTTGAACCTGCTCGGTGGAGGGGGGTATGGCGGTTGCTTTGGTCCCTGCTTTGGCGGAGTGCATGGAGATGGAGATGGGTGAGCCGGAGCGGCTCCTTGACCTGCTTCCCATCCTGGTGGCGCTGGTGGAGTGGGCTTCGGTTTCTTGGCCTCTTCTGGCGGGGCTGGAGCAGCCCCCCAACCTCGACTTGGCGGGTACTTCGGCTCAGGCACTCCTTTGCCCCATCGATCCCTGTAACCTTTCCCGGCTGGCTGCGATCCGGATCTCTTCCTGTTGAGTCTGGCCTCGCTCTTCTCTGCCATCCAGCCAGGACGGAGCGTCCTTTGTTTTGGGACGATCCATGACTTCGGCAAATCGTCCCAGGTCAGGTTGGGGTTCTCTTCAATCACCCTCTGATGCCTCGCTGCCCTCCTCCGCGCCTTCATCATCTTGCGCGCCTCTGCCACAGTGAAACCGTCCGCTAAGTCCTGGGCGTACTTGGCCTCATCAGCGCCTGGATCAGGCCGGTCCAACTTGGCTCGAATGGAGGCCAATTGGGCATAGCACTTCTTCCACGCTGAGGATCTCAGCTGCCGCTTGATGGTTTCAGGGGCACGGAAGAAGGCCTCGATGTTCTGCTTGGTTCGTTCCAGAAGAGCATCGTCGTCCGCCTTCTCCTCGGGAGTCCTGTCATCTTCACTCTCTTCTCCAAAGTCGACTTCTGTTGGGTCGAAGCCGTGGTGAGTGGAGTGGGAGGAACTCCCTTGCCTCGATGTGGTTTGGGCTGCTTGTGTTCTGGTGGCTGAGGCAGCCGGAGCAGGTGCCTTGCTGGAGAGCCCGATGTTCGTTGAGGACGGTGTTGGACTCTCAAGCCACTTGGCAGGTGGAGGACTGATAGGCATGGCCTTGGGCGGAACGCCTGTCTTCGGTGGTGGGGCTGTGATGTTCTTCTCAGTGCCAGGGTTGCGTCGGGCTGGATCAGCCGGGGCATTGGTGGCAGATACACCGCCAGCTCTTGCTCCTTCATCCAGTCCTCTTTGAAGCCACTCCTGGACGGAGCGATCCAATCGAAGGCCGCCACTGCTTCCTTGAACACAATCTTGTCGGACTGCTTCTGGAAGAGGGGTGTCATGGCGTCCCAGGTCCTTGAGGGCAGGAGCTGCCTTGACCAGCTTCTGCTTGCGGAAGAACTCCAGAAACTCTGTGATATCTTGATGCAAGCTCCTTTCGAACTCCTTCTGCTCCTCACTGATCTCGTCGCCCCCTCCCGGTGGAGCACCAGGTTCACCTGCCCACTCTGCTTCATCAAAGGGCACATCGAACCAGTCTTCGTCGGAGGACTCGACTTCAACGTGAACGAACTCTCCGTCCTGGGGGTCATCGGGCACGTCAAAAGAGTTAAGGGATTCCTTCTCCCATCCCTGTGATGTGTGGTCGGAGCGACCATCGTCTGCTTCTGACCAGGCACGAGATGGTGGCATCTCGGGTGTCTCCGATGGTACTTCTTCCCATTCCCGAGCGGAGCGCTCCGGGATCCCTTCTTCCAGCACTTCGTTCTCAAGGACAGCTCGAGGTGGGCGAAGAACTTCTGTTGGTCCTCGTCCGTGATATGGCTGGGGTGTCCTGTAGAATTCCCTGCTGGCTGGAGGGGGTCTTCTTCCCGGATTGTCCTCTGCAGGTGAAGTGAGGTTCTCACGTTGGCCCGCTCCTGCATATGGCTGTGGATCTCTGGTTCGCTTCCTCTCTGCCGGTGGGGGAACATTGGGGCGAGATGTCTCCCCATAGCCGGTGGGCTGTGGTGGTGGTGCGGCCTTCTTGGGCCTCTCTTGCTCCGTGGCGTTGCCCCAACTACTCTGAGGAGGCGGTGGTGGTTTCCTTGCCGGTTGCGGAACGCTCCCATAAGGTGGAGGGGCGGCCTTCTTGGGTCTTTCTGACGTGGCTGCATCGCCACTCCCCGTGGTTGCCCCACCTTGCCAAGGACTTGAGTTGAACGGCATCTGGAAAGGTTGCTTCGGGGGTGTCTTCGGGGCCGAAGCAGGCGGAGCGCCTGGAGCACTGTTCCAAGGATCCTCAAATGGAATTCCGGTTGATCCTCGAGGTGGTGTCGAGGTCGGCATCTGGAAGGGTTGCTTCGGTGGTGTCTTTGGGGCCGAAGCGGGCGGAGCGCCCGGTGCACTGTTCCAAGGGTCTTCAGACGGGGCTCCAGTCGGTCCTCTCGGTGGCACTGAAGTCGTTCCCTTCGGCTGTGTCCAGGGTCCTTGCGACGAGTATGCACCTCCAGGTGGCTGCCCTTCCCAAGACGCGGTTCTCCTCCAGGATGGCTGCTCTGAGGGGAACCCTCGATTACCTCCAGTGTTCCAGGGGTTGTCACGGCTGCCGCTGCTGCTAGCTGGCTCACTGGCCCGGGGAGGAACCCCCTCTCCTGAGAATCCTGCCCAGTTGGGTGGACGAGGTGGTGTTCTTGCCTCTCGAGCACGGGCTTGAGCTTGGGCCTCCTCATACCGCGCTGCTTGTCCTGGAGTCCTTCCTCGATTGGATGGTGCTGGGTTTCCCCTCCTCCTCAATCTCCAGGCTGCATACTGCGCTCTGGTGATGGGGTTTGTGAGGATCTCACGGGCTTCTCCCATCATCTGGAACACCTCTGTTCGTCTACGTCTCTCTGCTTCTGGGAGATTGATCAATGCATCTGGATGATATTGACGAGCGAGGTTGCGATATGCTTTTGAGATCACGCCGAACTTGGAATCGGGTGGAACACCCAGCAGGTTCCACAAATCCAGGTCAGGGTGGTTGTTCAGGAAAGTGTGGCTTGAAGCCAGAGCCCCGGAAGGAGCTTCCCCGTCCATGGCACCGGCTCGTTCCGCAAAGCGCACGGAACGTGCTCCCCAAGAGGTTGCTCTCTTACCTGGGCCTAGACGGCTAGTTTCTGTTGAAGTTGCTGGTGAAGGACCAAGGTTTCGAGATTCTGGTTTCAGCTGGCTGGGCAAAGGGATGGTATCGGTATGGAGCATACCGTGGGATATACCTCTCTGAGCCGTATGATCTTCATATAAGTAGGCGTGGACCGCGTCTGATGACCAACCGCCGAACCTTTTAAGGCGTTCTAAATCCCCCGTACTGGCAAAGAATGCTGTTGCACCACCTTTCCTAAGGGAGTGAGATCCAGCTAATTCGCCGGGGAACCCGGCAGCTAAAGCTGCTATCTTGATCAGGTGGGTCACACTTTCTCGGTCGAAGCCACTCCCATCTCCCAGTCGGAACAAAGGCACCTCGCATTCGGGTTCTTGCCATCTCTTCGGGAACAACACCTGAACAGAGGCCAAGGCGGTCACTGGGCACAGTTCATCACCGGAACGGTGGTGCGACCTGGCTTGTCCCCTCCCATATTGATCGTTCTTGGCTGACTTCACCTGGATGACAACTTCATCGGCTTCAACCCCTCTACATGGTCTCCCTTCATGGTAAAACACAATGGAGGAGGGGCGGAGCGCCCTACCCAATGGGTCTTGTCCATCGGCTTGGGGCAGCAACTCACTTGCTCGGAGCATGAAGAACCATCCTGTCAGTAATGCAGCTCGAATGACGGTTTGATCCTTGATGGGGTACCCACTACTCCTAATGTGTTTCATCAGCCATCTCAACATGTCAGGAGTGACAGGGAGCTTTCGGAGCGGAGCGCCCTCCCACCGCTGCAGCCCTGCAATTGCAGCCCATAGGCGTGGCCTTCCGACGAGAGGATCTGCAAAACCACTCGAGATGTGTGCGTACCTAATCGCAGACAACCGCTGACGAATGCTCCCCACGGAACGTTTCATCACTTGGTGCATGAAAACAGCAAATCTGATGAGTCTTTGTTCATCCTCCCCCCTAGCTTGACGAGTCTCCCCATCTAAGAATAAACTTTCCCCTGACCCTAAGTTGAAGAGTTCCCACTGCTTCCATCCAGAGGCGTACACCCGACGAGTAGAATCTGCCAACTTCGACATAACTGCATCAATGGCAATTTGGTCAAGAGTTTTAGACCCTGGAACAAGCGGGACGGGATGGAGCACCCCTTTGGGCTTTGGTTGACCGCTGGGTTGGACCAACCCCTCAAGTTCCAGAAGTTCAGCTTTGGATTTCTTCTTCCGGGGTGCTCCTGCTTTCGTTGTGACGTCCTCGACATGCGTAGGGGGTATCAAGGGTGTTTTCTGCTTCCAGGAGGTTAGGAAGAGTTCTTCTGAGGGTCTAGTAGGGTTTCTCCCCCATGCTTTCAACCAAGTCTCTAGTTGTTCATGGGCTAGAACCTCGTCTGGATCCAGAACTCCTGCCTTGGGGACATCCTGAGTGAGAGCCAACACTAACGTGAGTGCAGCTTGCCATCCAACCTCCTGAGCTGCGGCTTTCAGCATCAACTTGCGAGTGGCTTCTGAGGCAGTTTCCCAGGATGGAACATCCCCCCCTTGCATCTCCCAGATTTCCGCTTCAGCCAACGGTCTGACCCTGCCTGAACCATCTTCGAGCAAAGTGCTGCCGGGACCTTTGAGCGGATCGCTCTTGAGGTTTGGCCCACAAGCTGGTCCCTTTACACTATGAACCAGGTGCCTCTCCCCTGACTGATGATCAACCAAATGACCAACTGGTTTGGGGAGCCAAGGATCTCCTGTGGTCACCATGGTGGGTTCCCTTGTGAACGTGTAGCGTGGGGGTCGAAATTCAAGATCTCTATTCTCTTCATTCTTCAGGGGGAGCATGCAGCATGGATTCAAAACCCGCTTTCGCAGGGACGCAATTGCGCTGGCAGATTGGCTGGCTTGACCAAAAACCCAAACCCATCTCTTCCTGGCGAAAAAGCTACCTAGGTGGGTGGTTTGCACTTCTACTACTGTCGGTGGTCCCAGGCTCCCACTAAGAGTACGCAGTTTGGTTTGCATGGAAGTTGAGATGTTCCTAGGGGTGTCGACCACCAATGTGTGGCAGTTGCGAGCAGTTTCCAATGCTCCTCGGATCCTGCTGATCTCGCTTCCCTTGGGATCAAGGCTGGTGGAGCAAGCTAGCCATTCGGCTTCTGTCACGCTAGTCACTGAACCCCCTCCTCTCATCCATCCCAACTGATAGCTGTAGAGGTGATCATTGAGGGCGATCTGGCAGAGGGTCCCCTGAGGTGTTGCTGGATTCAATTCCCACTGGACCGGGCTCGCCGCTTGAGAGCAAGCGAGCTGACAAGCGAGGGTTGCGCTGTCGCCTTTCTCTCCCGGTAGCTGGAGTGTGGGGCGGAGCGCCCTTCTGAGCAGCTCTTCCCACTGATCCATCAAGGGGAGGAGCTCCCAACCTTGCTGAGTCATGTCATGGATCACCTGTCTTTCATCTGCTCCAGTGAGCCAGTCGTTGAGAGTGTTGTGATAGGTTCGGACGTACACTCCGTCCACACTGAAACCCTGCTCCGCTTCGAGTCTCTGCAGGAGGAGAAGCAGTGATCGGACGTACCGATTTGTTGATCTCCTGGTCTTGAGCCACTGGCGCACGTTCAGGTTATCCGTCACATACAAAACCAACTCTCCTGACCAACCGGGTGCCTGGAGTGAGGCCAACACAACAAACGTGAGGAGCTCACAGACAGCAATGATTTCAGCATGCCCACCAGGTCCTGTCACTTGAGCGAGAGCTGGCAGGTACTGCCGACAAGGTGCAATGTGGTACTTCTTATCTTTCCAGTCGGCTGCTCCAAGTCGGTCCAGGGTGGCGTCACCCCCCACAAACCTGGCCCTGGCGGCCACGCCTGGTAAAGCCAAGCGCTCCCTCAAGGGAAGGAGCTTCCCGAATGCTACCTTGAAACTGGACCCCCAAGGTTTCTCCATTTGGAGTCTGACCCAATCCAATGCATCCCAGAATTCTTCCCAAGCCAGGCTGACTTCTCCTGGATCTCCCCTTGGTTGGACCCACTCATGTTCCCCGGGCTCCTGTTGAAGGAGCCGATACATGACCGGAAGGTGTGGGGCAAGTTCAGGGGCCGACGTGGCCCAGTACTGAGCCGATCCTGTCAGTTCGCGAAGGAGCTTCACCCTGACCTGTTTGCATCCTCGTTGCAAGCTGGGTTCTTGGAGCAAGTACTTAGCCTTCATCCTCTTGGGCTCTGGTAAAGTCACCGTCTGCTCATCGAAATCCAGGTGGAGGCCCCAAAGGAGTTGAGAACTTGAAGGGGTACCCTCCTCTGCCAGTTTTTCCAAGTTGATGGCCCCTGGGCCCCACACGGCCTGCATGGCTTCATCCATGGCCTTCAATGACCTGGACATCCGAATACCAACCTGCGGTTCCACAACTACCCCGTCGTCCATGAGCCATCGACTCGTATAGGGAACGATGTCGTTGAAGGCTGGCCACGGGGGGCGGAACGCCCCATGGTGTTTTTGTGCAGCGGTTGCCCAAATGACAAACTCACCAGGCGCCCCCACCCAGCCAAAGACCATAACAAGGCTCAAGATGACGATGCCCATCAGCCTGGTACAGAATTCGGGTACATCCTTCGGGGAGAGGAAATGCCACTTGAAGGCTCGGGGGACGTCCCTCTTAGCGCATCTCTGGGGGACATCGGGCTGTCTAGCCTTCCACCAAAGGCTTTGGCGGACGACCGCTCGATGCCTCGGCTGTGCTGCAGGAGGATGATCGTACTTTGATCCATGTGCATTGCGCCCCCTCATGTCGTTAATTGGTCTGCCTTCCGCCGATAGGGTGCGGTCAGGATTTTGCTTCGGGACTCGGCCCATGGGACTTTCAGCCACCTGGCTACGGAGGAGGATCTCCTCAACTTGGGAGTTGACCTGTTCATCTTCAGTTTCAGAAGAGCACAGCAAGACGGCCCCATACGAGGCGTCCTTCCAGGCCTTTTGCATCATTTCTGCTTCGTAGCCTCTCACAGAGCCGTGGTTCTTCGCCTTCTCTCGGACAGGAGCTGTCCTTGCTCTGCTGGGTACCCCTTGAGTCACTGCCTGCCGGAGGTACTCCGCGTGATTGTCTGAGAGACCCTTCAACTTCAAATCTCGGGCTTCGGCGAGGTGCTCGCCCAACTTCTTGGTGCGGGCTTCATTGATGGCTCGTGCTGCCGTTGGAACAGAATCTGCCATGATGAGGAGTTGATTGCCGGCTTCTGTGGCTTGTGCCAGAGCTGAACTCGAGTAATCCTGTTGGCACTTCTGCATGTAAGTGGATGCCAATGCCTGGAGGTCTTGAAGTTTTCCTTCTTCGAGGGTTTGGTCCCTGCCTGCACGATAAGTTGAGTGCACACTTGGTGTGAAACTTGATTCTTCCCCCCCCTCATCACAAAAAGGGCAAGGAGCTTGCCCAGCTTTGCTTTGTTGGAGGCCGCATCCCTTGCACGTACTCCACTCGACTGTGGGGAAAGGTCCAGTGACTTGCCCTAAGGCACGTTCAGTGGACTTTGCGGAATCCATAGGCCAGGGCGGAGCGCCCAGGTCATACCAGCATTGCTCCAAGGCCTTGAGCGAGTGATGCTCTTGCAGATATGTGGTCCAGTCCCACTCCTCATAAGCGGCACGCACTACAAGGCCCCAGGCCGCACACAGTGCTGGCCCGTATTGCTGGGTCAATCTGGTCAGCGGAACGCCGGGGATGGGGCTGGAGCCTTTCAACGGTGCATGTTGGTGTGTCGGACCGACACCGGGACATCTGCGGGCAAGGAAGAGGAGTGCCCAGGGGTACAGCTCTTTGGACACCAACCACCAAGATAATTTTCGATGGAACTCATTGTCCTTGGCGTCAGGTGGACCTAGGCCCCATGCGCACATGGCCATGGGCACTATCTTGGCTCCTGTCTTGCGGCGAAGCTTGAGCATGCAGGGCAGATCCCAGATCTTAGGGTAGCGCCCAGTGGGAGCGCTGCTTTCCAGACAGAAAAGCCGCCCGTTGTTGAACAGCGTCTCGCAGATCTCTGCTGCGAACTCAGCATCATTGTTGCCTTGCACTTCATTCGGACGGGAACCGTCCCCCTGCGGTTGGTCCCATGTCCTAGTGCCACCATTGTTGAGTTGATGGTCACAATATGAGGTGCAAACTACCCCCCACTGCCAAATGTTTGGAACGTCTGGCCCGGGCATAGCGGATGCTAAACCGCGAAGGCGATCCCTAACAGCAGGGTCAGACACATCGTGTTCGGGTTTGTATCCGGTCTGGCGAATTGGATCTTCGAAGTACTCAACTGGGTCCAAACAATGGATACCCTGGTATTTCAATCCCTGGGTCCATCCCCCCCATCCGGCATAGATTTCCAAGCCAACTGGGCCATAGGCAAAAGCGGAACGCTCAGCTAATGCGGGTCTCGCCTCAGTCAGTGCTTGAGGGTCATCCTGAAGGCAAGCTTCCATTGACGCCGGAGGAGACGAACCAGTTTGCCCCACCCGGTACGGTTGTTTTCGCTGCTGGGAACATCGGCTACAAGCTGGGAGTTTGGAAGGTACAAGTTGATCCTCCTGTTGACTTCGGTCCAAGGCTTCTTGCCAAGGCTCACAGGTGAGCTCTCGTGATATCTTGGAGTGGTGGCGGAGCGCCTGCAGGACTTGATGTGGGTTGGTCGGTTGGAGCAACCGCATGTGACCCCGATGGATTGTCACAAAGACGAGTTGTTCGGCTTCTTGGCCATCCCCATGCAGCAAGTCGGCTTCCAGTCTTCCAAAGTAGGAAAGACGTAGCACCACGATGCTCAACCCCGCGAGTTGATCTCGGGCAAAGTGTTGCAACACTCGGTAATCTTTCTCGTGATGTGGGAAGGTGCAATCATGGATGTTCTGCCTGAGGAAGTGTTCTGTCTCTGGTATCCAAGCGGGAGGATCTCCCAGAGAAGCCTGTGCCTCAACAGCTTCCTGCCACAAAGTGGCTCGCAGATCTGCTGCTTGTTGGAGTTCCCCTTCTGCGTCGGGTTTAGAATGCTGAGCTCTGTAGACCCCAATGCCAACGTGCAGTGGGAGACACTGTCTCTCTTCGACCTGTGACCCATCCCCCAGAGGGATTTGTGTGAGCTGAGAATCCAGCCTATCTTGGTGATCTTCATAACGGATCGGATCGATCCCCAGGCCAGGGTCGAACTGCAAGCTACCTGTCCCAAGTCCATTCTCCCAGGTGGGTGGTGAGAACTCAGCATCCGCTTTGTGACCAGCCTTCGGCTCATGTTTCAAGTCCTCCAAGTGCCGAGTGGCCTCCTCAGCAAGCGAAGGGTGTCCTCTCTCAACGGCATCCTCCAAGCAAGTCAAAAGATCGCAATCGATCTTAGCATCTTCAGCTGCTAGAATCTTGGCGACTACGTGAGATTGCAAGTATTCAGATGGATCTTTGAGCGACTGGAACAGCCCGCCTTGGAGGAGTTGTCTCCATCGAGTCACCCGTGCTTTCTCCTCGGGGTCAAGGGACCCTTCTGTTGGTTCTGGCTCAATTTCATGAACATGGGAGGGAACCTCCAGCCAGGCAGGGTCAGGTCCTTGAACGGCCTCTTCTAAGTCCTGTTCAAGTTCAGTGAGAGGAATCTGGAAGTCTTCTGGAACGGTCCAGGCGGCTTGTCCTGCCTTTTCGTCGGTCTCTCCCTTACCTGCTCTAGCTTTCGCCTTCGGCTTGGGTTTGGCTTTGCCCTTGGGTTGGACCTTTTCCGCCTTGTCTGCCGAAGCTTGGGCTCGAAGTTGGGCTATGCGGCCATCTACTTCCTTCGGATCTATCTTCGGTCCATTCTTGAGTCCTCCCCTGCGAATCACCTGCATGGCGACTGTATAGTCTAACTTGCCCAGCCCAGGAAGCGTCTCATGGGCATGAGGGCACTTGGCCCCCTTTTGGCACCCCATGTGAGTTGCTGCGTCCCAGCAGATGGGTTTACTTGACTTCGGATCTTTTGGTGCATGCTCAATGGATCGTGCGGCTTCGGCAGGAGTCAAACGCTTTCCTGCTGGGTATGCTGCCTTGGGGGCTCGGGACGGATCGTCCTCTGTCTTGAGGTTGATCTTTGGAGCCTTTCCAGGCTTTTCTTCCTCTTCCTCTGCCGGAGCGGCATCACCGGCTGTCTTCCTTCCTTTCAGGGTATGGTCATGCAGCTGCTTGTGCAACAGCCTGGACATCTGGCGCTCCTGGCGTGGGAGGACAACCGTTTGATATGCGGGGTCACTTAGATCCCAGATTCTTGGGAATTGAAAGTTCGTACTCCCATCGCTTCCTGGTGAAAGAGCGTAGAGTTTCAGGTCTTCCAAACGGGGGTTTTCAGTTCCCAAGGCGGCACACATCTTTCTGCGGGCCTCCCGCAGCTCCTCACCCCAAGCTGCTACCAGCTCCTCGAACAGTTCAATGCAATAAGCTGCGGGGAATGCATGGTCATCTTCTTCGTGGGCCTCCTTGAGGGCTTGAAGACAATCGAGCCTTTCCTGCACATGCTCGACTCCGTAACATGAACCAAAAACTCGGATCGAGTTTTCTGCATACCTCAGCCAAGTGTTAAATACACTGGGGGGGCGAGTGCGGGGCTCGATCTTTGATTCGGTGGAAGGGACCCATGTGTCCAACTGCTCGGAACGAGCCGTGATGCAGTCACTTGCATGGAGGGAATACCCCTCTTTGCCTCCCCACCAAAACCCTGCAATGCCTAGCAGCACTCGGTTTGTCATCAAGACGGGCCACTTGATCATGTGCAACAGATGCCGCCCATGTTGGGCTACCCTCTTGCCAGCATGGAAGAGTTCCTTCCCGTACACGCCTGGCGCCAGTTCTACAGTGAGTGTCCCGCACCCTCTGGCGAGGAACACGTCCATCTTTTCTGCTTCTCGAATTGAAGCCAGGGTGCCTTTTGTCAGGTTCTTATCATCATCTTGGACCTTGCGGAGGCTATCGATGGCGTGGATCAACCTGTCAGCTGTGTGCACATTGCCTGAGCCTCCGTCTAACCCAGCCTCGCCATATGTAGCCCCGGCCCTCCCTTCATTGAACGGGTTATGGACTGATGCTGGACGAACTAGGGAGGACCTCCCTCCTTGCCTAGCCGGAAACAGCTGCTGAGGTGAGGGGTTCTTCTTGGATGGCTGCAGGAAGGGGTTCAACGACCTTGGCACAGCAGGTTGGACCAGCCCTGTTTGAGAAGTCATAACTTGAGTCAAACTCATTTCCTCTGGCTTTTGGCTAGCTATGGTTGAGGTTGACTCCATAGTGAGACCAGGAGGTGGTCTCTGTAGAGCTTGCCCCGTTGACAGAAGAAAAGGGTCGACATCGTATGCTGCAGCAATGGAGTGGATCAGAGCTTCGGTTTTGTCTTCTTCTTGATGCTGCTCCAATGCCTCTCTTGCTTCCTGCAGGTTTTCCTCGGATGCATAACTCGCTCCCGGGGGGAACACGGGAAGATCAGGCAAGGGTTCGGTTCCAGTATCTTTGGATGGTTTCGGGGGAGTCATGAAGTCCTCCTCAGCTTGCTGAGCGGCGTCTGGAATCTTTACATAGGCGTCAGCATGTGGGAGGACCTCCCTCAGGTTCAACCGTGCCCAGACTTCCTTTTCTTTGCTGGTCAGTGTAGGTTCTCCGCTGGCAATTTCTCCATCCCAATGATTGAGGACAGCCGCTTGGGCCTCGGAGAGTCTGCTCACTAACAAGGACACTCCCCTTCCCGCTTCATCATCGTGGGAACTCTGAAGGAAACCCTGAATCCATCCCTTGCTCGACCTGCCTGACCCATTGTCGGTGGGGGAGGGCTTCACTGCCTCCGACCTCACGCAAGCATGGGCCTTCAACTTCGGGAGTTCGAGGGAGAGGAGCTCTCCACTCCGACTGAGGAGCTCTCCACTCCGACTGTCCTCCGAAACCCCTTTGATATGACCGAGGTAAGCAACCCACCTAGGAACCCAACCCCCCCTTTGGAGGAACTGGAACCTGACGAGGGCGATGCAAGGGCCAACTTCAAGCTGACCTTCAAGCTGCTTCTGACTATTGCTATGGGGCTCGGCAGAGGCGGAACGCCTTCTACGGATCGGACTCGCAGACGCTTTAGCCTTGGCTGAGGGCAGGGAACCTCCATGTTCAGATTCGGATGCCTCACCTGGGCCAGACTGTTCAGCCTCATCATTCCAGTTCACCCGTCTCGCACGAGGTTGGGATCCCACATCAGTCAGGTGTTTGGTGCATAAGGGAACCCCATGCTTGGCCCCTTCGACCTTCTCGTAGCATGTCTGAACGCTACATTTCCTTCCAGAGCAGGCGGCAGTGTACAATTGACGATGATGATCACACAACCTCACAGTAGCTCGACCTCGGATATCAGAAAGAGTGCGATCTACCTCCAGGAGTCGAACACCTGTACCTGTCGACTGATCATGGCAAGGGTCCGCGGCCAATGCCCTGGGTTTCCCATTATGTTCGAGGCCTACCAATACTGCTTCGCACGGGTCATCCAAAACCTCTGCTTCTGATTCGGAGTCAGGATCGAGTTGTCGAACCACTTCGCCTTCCTGAATAGTTCGAGGAGGTGTACTGGGGCGAAACAACCATTTGAGCAGAAACCACCCAGACAGGTAGTAACACACCAGCAGCAATCCACGGCTCGCTCGCTTGGCGACCCGAGCTAGCAACACTACGAACCTTCGGGTGGACCACCCAGCATAGGCCCCCAAGTCCACTAGAGAGTTCGCATCCACGGCGGCATAGGCCTTACAATGAAGACCAGGTGTAGGCATACCCTCCAAGTGGCAAGAATGATCCCTGCACAAAGCGACCTTCCCTTCTCTTTCGAGTATCTGCCGTGTGGTTCGAGTCGTGGCTCCTTTGACCTCCCGGACTTTGACCCACAATCCATATCGATCCACCCTCGCCCAGTGTTCATCGGCTCTGATCCGGGCGGCTTGATCTCCCATCAACACTACTACATCATTGGGTTTTCGTCCTGACCCTCGACCCTTGACCTGGCGCTGGTAGAATTCTGAATCCACTCCATCGCTTGACGAGGGGCCTCGAATCACCAGCTTGTCATAAGATCCTCCGGGTTGGAGTTCAGGGAGGAGCTCCCCTACTTCTCGTGCGACCACTCGGGTTTGACGGCAACAACACCTTCCAAAGTTTAAACGAGGTCGGCATATCACCACCAGAAGGTACAAGGAAGTGAGAGCAACTCCCAGGAAACTGATTACCAAAAAGCTCCAGGCTACCCACGGCCAAAATGACCCGCAGATCCACAAGCCTGCTTGGTCGACCAGATACAGACCCCAGCCGCCAGATGTCCTCAAAGATCCCGACTGCGTGGGTGTGCTGAACCAGCCGGGGCCAATCCAGGAATACACATCGTAATGTAATACGGAATACCCCCAGAGATGAGCCCAACCAGTGAATGTTTGCTGATCTTTCTGTTGGTCTTTCTGTTCTGGACCCTCTCCAATGTCCTCAGCGTACAACGTCGTGGACCTATTGGAGGGATCCTCCATGCCAAAGCCACCAGAGTGCTCCGGGAACCAAAGCCATGAAAAATCCAGGACATTCAATGTTCCGGCTCCCACAGCAAGGCTCGTTGCCAGAATCCATGGTAAACTAGGCATGTGACACAGTCGATTGCTAACAGAGAGTGGAACCAAACTTGAGCCATTACGGCATATGGTACCACCAACGCTAACCCTACGTTCTTGTGAACATGCGAGTCAACAATCCTAAGTGTTTGTTTGAGAATGGTGAAAGGTTGATGTGGATGATGGGTTGTTACTCATTAACAACTGATATGGACGATGTTAGTCTTGGTGAATGGCGACACTTGCTGCACCAACCAAAGTCACAACCAGTTGGCTCTCGGTTCATGATTGTCGGAATGTTTGATAATGCTTAATACTGGTTGATGGTGGTTACCAATGGTTAATCATGATTCATGCCAAGGGCACGCAAACGACTACAGTAATTTGCTGATCATCAGCGAATGAAATGACTCGAAACAATCCACTGGCTGATCTTCACCAGTATATAACCATGATTTAACCACCAATTTCCACCATTTACCCATTCAGCAAACCACGATTTTTCACCACCATTTAGCCGTAAAAAAAAACCTGGTGTAACTGATCCCCCCGAAGAGAGCGTTCATTGTGCAGCTGGCTAATCATGGCCTTTACCCGGCCGCCACGAGAAAAGGCATGTGCATGACGGGGTTTTGGAAGCTGTATCTACGCGTTTAAAAAACATCAATAAAAACAATGTCTTTTTTGAAACAAAAATGCACATCATCAATCATCATTCTATATGGTGCAACATGGTTGAACTTAGTATAATGGTTACACATGGCGGTTCATAATCTTAAGCTATCACTGTGACCATATTGTTGCTGGATCATTTGGTGCTCTAGTTCAACACATGACCATTGGAATTCCAAGATGTGCGATTCTCAAAATAGGCGGACCCCCAAATCATCCGATATTATGAACCATTTTAGTAATAAACCATCCATCCATTTTTGGGGTTCCCAGTTTTGAGGGACCACAATATAGTGATGACTTCACGATTCAGGGAACGTACGATCAGGACCTATTGATATGGTTGCTCCCAGCATCTGCGACTGTCATCTTGAAAAGTGACAGGAAACCATGGCTATAGAGTGCCTGTTTGAGCTATGGCGAAAGCCCGCTGCTAGCTTGCGCTTTGCTGCAACAATACCATCAAATATTCTTGATGCATGACAACGAGAATTTTGTTATTTAAGGATTTGACCACTATTCACACGGACTGAATCGATTATATATACTTGGTTGAAATTTGGTTGGGCATACTCTTATATGGTTAGATATCCAGAGATATCGAGAATGAGAGAGTGGATCGTGCCCACGAAAAGAAATGGCAGGCAACCTGGCCACGCTTCAATTGTAGGATTGCAGCCACATGGACCCTTACCATCATAAAGGGGACGAAGTACCAAGAAAAAAAAGCACCGCAACGGGTACCACCAGTATGGTTTATCTGAAAATGCCAAGGAATTTTTCCGTGAATTTCAGGTGTTTGGACTGCCGACAAGGAATCTTCGGCAGGTTCTGCTTACCGGGTAAATCAAGGGCTCATGCGGGTTCTACCCGCTTTCCACAAACCCATTTCCTAAGTTCCATGAGCCTAGCCATGTGGGAGGTACTGCCAACGCCGGTGGGGCGGAGCATTTATCTGGAGCCCTCCATGCTGTTGGCAATGCTCTGTCCCTCGGACTGCGGGCCGAGTTCGCAGGGTTGGATGGAAAGAAATGGCAAACTGGGTCACTATTCCATCCAAAACGGGGTAGATGAACATCCCGACAAAGACATACGACATATAAAGCAAACACTAGTTTGGTGACAATGAGATGCTCAGCCTGGCTCAATGTAGCCTGGTGGCATCGTTTCTCTTCCAGGATCGGAGAGCCGATAGGCTGGAGATCTGCCAAAGATACGAGGTACTCTGATAGAACACCTGTGCTGAGTCATGATCATTCCCCAGCCACCTTTTTGGGGCGTTTGCCCACCCATTTTGTGCCGTTGACATGGTATTGAATCATCCCCGACGGTTTCTTGTTGAAATATCACCAGACCACGGTTGCTGGGGGACTGAAATCTTGGGCTTGCCAGTCAGGAGAACCAGGGAGCAGTGAAGAAAATTGACAACGAATCAAAGCAGTTCATAGCAATATGGCAGTGGGTCAAAACCCCGTACCCCTGGTTCCCCTATCAATTAACCATTGTTTTCCCTATAGTTGTGTTGGTTATTATCCCCCATTAGTTGGTTGGTTAATATTGACCCATAGCTTGTTATGAGAACAGCTTGTTATCATAGCAATATCGGCTTTGTTATGAGAACAGCTGGTTCAGATCTCAGAAGTGGCCATCAACAGGACCATTTCTTTTCACCGGCATCCAGGTTCGCTCTGGACACCGAAGGCAAAGTCTTGGAATGGACTCCGAAGATGGAGCACCTCGGTGACGAAACGGGGACCTGCCGGGCTTGGACCAAGCAGCGACTTTCCACCGTCCCCCATGAGTTTCCACCGGCCTCAGGAACCCTTGCGTTTTCATTATTAACATCATTAACTCATTAACCATCATTAACCGTCAATAGGCAACCATGTTAATATCATAAACGCCTCACAAACCAGCTCGGCGGCTCCGAGGAAGATTACTGGCTACTCTGCCGGTCAAGCATCTGGGGAGGAGATGAGCAACCTTTGCTTTGCCGTGCCTTGAGCGGCACCCGGACGGCTGATGTGGGGTCCCGCAGGTTTTCTCCTCAGTGGCCAGCAATGGTTGAACATGCCAATGGTTTATCATAGAGGTTGATCATGTCTAACATTGGCTGATTCTGTTCTAAAGTACCGGCAATTTTACCTTGCAAAAATATGAAAGAGGGTTGCGGGAATGCCTTGATACCAAGCAGTGGAGATGACAAGGGTTTTAGACGCTGTGGAATGGTTGATGAGTTGATCAAGATCTTAGAAAACCATCTCGTTTCAAAAACTGCGCAATGTTTCTTTGGAACCATCCAGCTATGTCGTTGGAATAGCCCGCAGCCAGAGCTGCATTCCGTTGCGGCATGACGAGTCATGCCACCATCCTTGAGAAACATCCAGCTGGAAGGCCCACTGGATGAGACCGGCCCTATTCGCATCCTCGAGCCCAGGACAACTTCAAACCCAGCATGAAAAAATCGTTGGAACAAGCTCTCCGTGCCTTGGAAAATGTCGATGGCTGAGAGAACTTGCAGATATGGCGTTTCCCATGAGAATCTGTGCATGTATATTTTGCATACTCTTTGTTCACATTAGACACATTCTAGAGATTTGCATATATACATAGACACGTTTTTGTATGTAATATATTTACATGGCAGTCGATCTAAAGGTCCTTGTAAGGAGTTTTGCTTTCCACGGCCTTTCATGTCATGAATCTACTGTTCGCGATTTGTTTTTTGAATTCACAAAAGGAGTTTTTGTTGGGCGAAAGTTTTGCGCATTGTAAGAACAAATATTTTTTAGTGCCAGTCCCAACTTTTGAGTGGTACAGGTTCTCTTCTGGGAAGATAAATCCAAGGCAATGCAAACCCTGATGGATTCCCAATTTGTCCACACATTTTGCGAAAGTTTCGCGAAGGCCGAGGCGAAAGTAAGGATATCAAAGCGCACTCTCCTATTAAGCGAAAACTATTGGGGAGATCCTGAGATGGACGGATGAGATGTGTGAAGAAAATGTGAGCAAAGACGGAAGCATTGCTAATTGGTAGTTTGATTGCCAGGCTAACACGTTGGTACCCATGGCTGACATACTTATTTCTACCACGCGCAACAAAACAAGATTTACCCCCGCGAAAGTTGAATATGGAGATCGCAAGAGATTCAGGAAAGAAAATTGTTGATTGGCGAAGTTGGCCATCCCGGGCCAAAGAGTTTTGATCAAAACCCACATATCGCACCTGCATGCATTTACATGTACGCATGCGCGCATTTACGCGTAAATCCGCGCGTCCATGTGCACGTTGATTTTGGGCCCGTTTCTTTGGGGAAGCCCAAGATCTAAGAGTCGACAGACGGCGGCGAAAGTTTCGAAAGAGATAAGCCCATAGGAGGAGAAAGTTGTGTCAGATCAAGTGATGGCGTGGATGAGATGGTGGATCAAAATGGCGGGTCCGATGATGATGATGATGATGATGATGGTGATGATGATGATGATGACGATGATGATGATGACGATGATGATGATGGTGATGATTACGATGATGATGATGACAATGATGATGATGATGATGATGATGATAATGATGATGATGATGATGATGATGATGATGATGAATCTGTGATGGTGTTGTCCTTTTCTTGTTGAAACATCACAAAATGTCGCCAACCCTAAGATTTTGAAACCTGTGATTTGCAAACGTGCATTTGGCCAGAGTGCCGCAGGAGCTCCGGCTGTTGCAGCGCCCCCCCCTGCAAGGCCTTGGACATGGCGGTCCGCAATTTGCAAACGGCTGGTGCTACTACGACGGCCGATACTGGCGACTGTCCTTGAAGTTGGACCATGTGGACTTTCCGCTGAGATGCGTTCCGTTTCCTGACCCAGCGTCAAAATGAGACCCCCGGCCGATACTGGCGACTGTCCTTGAAGTTGGACCATGTGGACTTTCCGCTGAGATGCGTTCCGTTTCCTGACCCAGCGTCAAAATGAGTTGGTCGGTTGCTGGGTTGCTTGGTCAGTTCGTTGCTGTTTGGGCACATCATGAGCATTTCCTAGTTCACAAGCGATCGGGTGAAGTTTAGACTTGGGGCCTCCGCTGGGTCATGGGTCGCTGGCGCAGATCTTGCACAGGATCCGCCGATCGAAGTCACCAATTTAGGTGTTCAGCGACCATCCGGGCAGCCCCAGCCGCGGCGGCACAAGCGGCCCCCGCCGCGGCGGCAGCTCCCCGGCGG